>JAUJYN010000013.1:1955292-2058336 GCA_030737835.1 Acorus gramineus | reverse complement strand
TCCGATTCTTGATCTGTTAACGGCGTTGGAAAGCTCACAGAATAAGGATCATGACTTCCAAAATTGACGGTAAGGACAGGAGCCTTCAGTTTTTTGCGATGGCCACAAAAGGAGCCGTTGGTGTTCCTTTCGCAGTCGGACACCCCCACAAGATCAGACCATAACTTGAGCAATACACCTTCGATTCTCGATCTGTCAACGGCGTTGGAAAGCTTACAGAATGAGGATCATGAAACACACTTCAAAAATAACATTTTGTATTAATTTTTCCGATGGCTGCTGGTAGAGCCGTCGATCCTCGCTCTGACGGATCCTCTAGTAGCCGTCGCATGTCTGCACCCGAAAAGCTGGCGAAATAGCTGGGCAGAAAGAAAATGGCACTCCTCCTTTGACTACTACTCAGAGGGGACGTGTTTGCAGGTTCTGGGCGATGGGAAAGGGTGCATTAAATAGCCCTATGTGTTGTCTAAAGGTGGTTGGTTGCAAAACTCTATAAATAGAGGTGTTTGTGAAGAAGGGGAAGCAGAAGCATAAGCAAAGAAAGAAGAGGGGAAACTCTATCATTTTCGGGTCCCATTCTTCCCACCACCCAAACCAGAGAAAGAGAGGAGAGAATGTAGAAGAAATCATCCTTTTCCTTGTCCACTCTTATCTTCATCTCTTTTAGTTCTTTGTTTAGGGTTTCCTTAAGAAGAATCTCCATTTTCATCTTTGTAAACCTTTGTAAACAAGAGTTTTATAAATTTATAATTCAAAGGAAGCTAGGTTAATCAAAGTTGAGTGTTGGTTGTCTTCTTTATAGATTTTGAACTGCTCTTTTGGAAATAAGATGTAGCTCACGGACTGCTTACACTAGGGTTGTCGATCAGTTGGTCTTAAGACCATTTGAGAACCCCCTATCTCATCAAGTTTGGATTTATCCCAAGGACTACTAACCTTGTTTATTTGCTTTCATTTTCATTTCATTTATTTCCTTTTCCTTTCTACTTAATTATCATTGTTCTTTATTAGTTTGATTTACTGTTTCATTGCTCTTTTATTTTTGTTTTATTTACTGCTTTCTTATTGCTTGTTTTTATTTTATATTATTTTTTTTTAGAGTGTGTGTAGGTGTTTTGGGTTTATTTAATAAAGGAAGAGAGCTTCAGATATTTTGTTTTGAAAAAAGGTTGCTTGACTAAGTGTGAGAGGATTTAAAAAAAAAAAGAGTTTTGGTTAATTTTTTTTTTTCTTTTTCTTTGGTGTGTTTTGATTAACACACAGTGAGGCTGGGGGGTTGGCTATATTCACATAAAGGATTTTGAAGAGTGTTGTTTTCTTTTTGTTTATTCAAAGGAGAAGGGACTGTTGAGAGAAAAAAAAAGAAAAGAAAAAAAAAGGGCAACCGAGAGGAAGTGGTTGCTGTTGAAAAAAAAATCAGTAAAGAGTGGAAGTGTGAACAGAGAAGAAGTAGAAGAAATTGATAGACAAGCTTATACACTAGCACAAAAACAAGGCTCTCTTTGTTATTTATTTATTTTTATTTTGTTATTTATTAGTTAATATCATTTACATTATCTAGTTAGTGCATCAATTCCAACCCATTTTTCATTGCATTTTAAAGGGTTAAATATTTTGGGGAGGGGTTAGTAAAACATTGCTAGTCCCCTCTCCAAACAAATCAACATGGTGTGTGTTTAAGATTTCGTATTTAATATCTTTTTTTATTTTTTATTTTAAAATAATTTACTATACCCTCTTTTTAAACTGGATCTTAATCATTTTGTGTGAGATACTTTAACTTCACCGCGTTGTGTGGCCGGCTACGTCAACGTGAAGAGATCGTTCTCACAACTCCCATGAGGCGATCAATTCTCTTTTCTTGCTTTTGGGTAAAAGCAAGTGGCAATCACAACTGAATCCTAATGAACAGTCGAGCAAACCTGGACTATCTCTCGAACGGTGATCCAGTACGCCGCGTGTGCACTGGAACCAAGTTTGAAAGAATCGGATTAACGACGTTTAATCATAAAAAATCCACATCGACAGTGGTGATAGTTGGTTTAACAGTGGACTCAAATGTTCAAATGAGTTGAATAACTTGTAATAACTTAATTTCATATGGAATAATTATACTATTTTATACCGGTTAATTTTGACATAAAGATTTACATTTATTCTAACAATTAAAACATCCATCCAAACATGGGCTTACGGGGGACAATAAAATAGATATGGAATAGCCGTGGGTAAGGTGGAACAAGGGGAAAAAAAGATGAGAAGCATAAAAGTCTTTTATAAATAATTATCAAAATATTTTATTTATCTTTTATCTAGAATTTATCTATAGCTAATCAAACAATAAAACTTTATTATTACGTGTCTCGATGATAATAAATTAAAATACACCTAAATAGAAAATAGTTTACTTCATTAATATAGTTATTAATCCTGAGTAATTTAATTCATCTATCCGAAGCTTCAAACGCGCTCTTAAGGATATATATTTGACTTATATATATTTAAACAATAATATAATTTTATGGTATCTCATTTGTTAGTGAAATGGGATTGCTCACGGGTTACAGGCTTTGTGTTTGTCCATATTTTTCTTTTTATTATCAATGAACAACAATGCTAATTAATGATTTTTTTCATTCCTACAATACTCAGTTCACACAGATATCATGAATGTTTGGAATCCTGGTTGTGGTATATGATTTCCTTAATAAAAACTTGAATATGTGACTGCATGTATCAGTTTTAATTAATATTTAAGTAGAATATTTACCAATTACCATGACAACAAGAAGTTCAAAAATGGGTATTCACTTTGTAAAAGTAAAATTGGAGGGTATTAATTATTGAAAACCAAATCAAGCTTTTGGTATTCATTACAGGAGTGGCTTAGCATGGGAATCTATGAGGAATACACCAACCACATATTCTCTCTGACAACCTAAAAATGCACACGAAGGGAAAGACACAGGCAGAGACCGGATCCAGTCAAATATAATTACATAAAAGAGTGCAACATTGAGTTATTCGCCGCTCATAACTATATTAGGATAGATAACTATTCATGGAAAAGAAATATTTTTTTTGTTATTTTTATTGAAAACATAAAGTGTTTTTTTGGCTTGTGATTCATGCTGTATAAAATAAGGATAAATGATGGGTAAAAATTTAAGATTTTTTATATTGATAATTATACTATTGCATAATTGTTTGGGCTTAAGAATAAACGTAAAAAATGTTTACGTGATATGATAGATGTGAAATGTTATTATGATGTGTGTGAAGAGATGTTACGTGTGATAATTTTTTTTAAAATAATATAAAAAAGATACTTTTATCTATTGGTATAAATAATCACTGATAAATAATTTTAACCCCCTAAAACAATAGGTATCAGTACTTATTATAACTTATCCATGTATATGTATCATGATTTATTGTTTCAGGGCCCGTATGGGGTGTGATATAGGCTTATTCGTCCTTAATAGCTATACCAAGATAAATAACAATTTATGTTGAATAAACAATTTTTTATTTGATTGTCTTTTCTGTTATTCTCATTAAGAAACGTAAAAGTGATTTTTTTTTATTGTTTTGTTCATATGGGATAAAGTGATGATAAGTGGGATAAAGTGATGATAAGTGGTGGATAAATGATGAATAAAAGTTTATAAAATTCTAAATGCCAATTATAGTGTTGAATAATTATAAGAGATATGTGACTAATTTGATAGATGTAACAATTTTTACAATGTGTGTGTAAGATTGTTAGGTGAGAAATTTTTTTAAAAATGACATAGAGAGATATTTTTATTCACTAGCATAAATAAACCCTGATAAACAATTCATATTCAAACATTTTTTTAGAATAATTATCAGATTTAATCTTAACTTATCCAGACATCACTATCAGGATTTGTCCAAAAAATTAAATAGTGAATAAGAGCTATTGTCCAGTATTTACCCCTGTTCTCCAATGATTCTCCATCACAAACCGGACAAAACATAAAGTTATTTTTTCTTATTCTCTTGTTATGTTGCACAAATGGTTAAAGAATTCATTTATGAATGAGGACAGCGAGAATGATCGCAAGATTTTAGACTTAAGTGTATCAGCACCCATAAATGATTATTGCCCTCACATCGGTCATTGAAGAATTGAAAAATGGTACCCCCTCCCTGAATCAATTGAATGGTTGTTTTAATACTTGTCCCACATTTGTCATTCTTGATGGTCTTTCAATCTCATTCAATATTTCACTACTGTCAAAGAATTTCAATTGGTGGGAGTTGTAACAAAGAGAGGTTACCTATCCAAAAGCTGCAAATGGAAATTGAATAGGTCTTTTATTCAGGAATTAGGACAAATTCATAAGTTACTCCATCTGTAAGATATGGTTTTTTGGTTCTCCTAGTACATATTTATTTGCTTTTTTACCTCGAAAACCAATCATCCTAATCAGGATAAAGATTTCACAACTAAATAAAAACACGAATAGCTATTTATTTATTCTAATGAAACAATTATTTCGTATTTGGTTTTCATCCTATCCATGAACCAAACAAGTGCTAGGTGTTTTGAAGTGTTGCCCGGAGGAAAAATGGGGAACTAAACAATTAAATATAGAGAAAAATCTAAATAACCTCCTGTAAACTGCTTGAAATCTATAGAACCGCCTGATTTTTCTTAAAGTCCATATAACCCCCTGAAAATATCTATATAAATTTTTAAATAACCCTTTTGAGTTAAACTTTCGTTAACAGATAATAAATATTATGTGAATATTCTATTTTGTTAACTCTGAGTGACAACACAGTATACCAAAAATCACGCACAATTTATTAAAAATGCAGAAACTTTTTTTGTATATGACAATTTTACCCCTTGAGATAGATTATGAAGCTCTATTCGGAGAGGTAAAATCATCATTTACATATGATATTTCGCATTTTTACCACATTGTAAGGAGTTTTTAATATATTATATTGTCAACCAGGGTTAATCAGACAAAATATTCACAGAATAATCATAATCTATCAATGAAAATTTAATTCAATGGGCTATTTGGATTTACACAGATGTTCTTAAGGGGTTATCTGGATTTCAGGTAGTTTACAGGGGGTTATTTGGATTTTTCCCTTAAATATAAAGAATAAGGGTTAATGCATACTTTTTTTTAGATTTTTCTAACCTAGTATGTATGTTATTATTAGGATCAATTTGATAACTCTGATTCAGAAAGAGAATATCTTAATTCTAAGAAATTCTGTTATGTTAGATTTCGTGAAAGAAGATTTTACCTAGAATGCCGACATAAATATGATAAAGGATTTTATTTAACCCTACTTTTCTGGGTATCAGCAGAAATAGAATGAGAATGGACCCTGTATTTAATTAGGAACAGTAAGATAGATCATATGTTTTCAGACCATGGAAAACATAAGTGAAGATAGAAACATTATATCATGTACACTGAGACTTGCAAGTTCTATCAAAATTGATAGGTCATTCAAAAGTTCAAAACATGCATGATATCCAAAATGTTATATTAACGTAATGTTTTCTATTGCAAGATGAACTTTTTAGATGAAGTTCTACAATGCTAGTAGTTTTATATAGATCAACAAGAGATGGATGATGAGAGTCATGGAGTTGCTCTCAGGCTGCCATTAAAAACCTTTGAAGGGAAGGCATTGCTGATGGGATTTGGTCCAGAGTGAACTTCATGGTGCTTCACCCTCCGAAGATGATCTCGATCTCTTAAAAACTGCAATAACCAAAGGTATCCCATAGTTCAATCAGATCATAGCAAATGAAATTATGAATTACATATAGAAGGGAATGGGAAATTATTGTATGATTTTTAAATGATTAATAGGTTATGCAGATTGAATATACCAAGAACATATCCCAACTGGTTTATAAATTCTTTAAAATTCGAATTTGAATAGATGGAAAGAAAAACCAAGGGAAGAGGATTAATGGAGTTCAACAAAGATTTTCATTGGCAATACAAGATCCAAATACAAGGTCGTTGATACTTGATAGATGGCTCTGTTTGTATCTGCGTTCCAAATGCGGTGATTTTCTCGGGGCGGATATTTCCACCACCTTATTTTTTAAAAGCACCACCTTATTAAACTCACAACTTGCCCATTTGGTTTTCTCCCATATCCACTATCTCCCCTCAACAGAAACACCAGTCCCACCACCCATTGTTCTTTTTAGCATCTCACTCTCTCTTCTCTCTGCTTTCTTTCCTCTCATCTCCACCGCCACCTCTCCAACACCACCCACCACCTCCTCTCCACCTCTGCCGCCCAACCCTACCTCTCCCTCCTCCAATCAATCCCTCCCACCACCGGTCTCTCTCTCTCTCTCTCTCTCTGGACATTGCTCTCTCAAGATGAAAATCTAATCTTGACCCCACCATCGTTGACTCTGTCCTCCGCACCCCCTCCATCGACCGCTCCCTCCGCCTCTGCTACTTTGTCTGGGCCAACCACCACCACCTCCAGTAACGCCACAGCCCCGCCACCTACTCCCTAGCCATCCACTCTCTCTGCGGCATCCGAGACCTCCTCGACGGCCTTCTCCAATCCTACCACGCTGGACGGTCCCCTGTCTTCATCCGGACCTTCCGAGTCCTCCTCAACCTCTGCAAGGAAGCCAACCTCTTCGACCTCGCTCCGAGTCTCCTGTAGAGGATGAAGACGGACTTCAACTGCCACCTGGACACCACCTTGTACAACGTGGCGGTCTGTCTTTTGCCTTGAGAACCTGGTACAACGCAGCGTCCGCGACATCTGCCTCGAGAGGCTGCTGGAGGGGATCGATGCGCAAGGATGGGATCCGCCCCAACATGGTAACGTTCGTTTAGGCGATAAAGTGGTTCTACGAGGCGGGGCGCGGTTCGACAACGCGGCGGGGCTTATGCATTGGTTGACCATGCTTTGCCAACCGAACCAAGGTCCTTCAATAGGGAGTTGTCGAAAGTTTGATACACATTTTGACTAACCTTGATCGAACTAGGATTCAAAAAAATTGTCTTAGGACTCGACCATGCTTTGTTAATCCGACGAAGGTCCCTTGACAGGGGGTCGTCGATCATTTTATGCACATTTCGACTTACTCGGGTCGAATCGGGCTTATGCTGTTTGAAATTAGGCCTGTCAATGGGTAGATCCGGAGCCGACCCGTGACAAGACCCGACAAGTCCATGGAAATGTGGACCCTGACCTGGACCCGTCGGACCCGGGTCAGATCCGACCCGACCTGAATACGGTTAATAAAAAAAAAGAAAGAGCTCATGAATTTGTTTTCCTTATCATTCTATTAGAAAAATTTTATATAAAGCATTAGTTTTGAGTTTTATAAACTGGTGTCATAACATTATGTTTGAACATATTTTTGTACAATTTAAAACAATAAACACTAACATATAACATTCAAAGTAAACAAAAATCTAAACAACATAACAATAAACTAAAAGGAAGAGCTAATGGTTATTTGTGTCACAAAGTAAATGTTCAAAACAATAGACACTACATATTAATCTAAACAACATTCAAAACAATAAACACTAACATATTAACCTAAACAATGAACATAAATCATGCAACAAATCAATTAATTATATAAATTCAAAAGCTAATAAACTAATAAGGTTTATCAACGGATGGGTTTGGTTGGTTATGAGTTATGATTTATGGGTTTCGTTATAGACTTATGGATATAAAAATGAGTTAAAACTTATACTTATAACTTGATAAATAAGAAACAAAATTATGGGTCAACTAATACTAATAGTCTTGTAATATATGAGTATATACTAATAAAATAATCGGGTCTCGTGTCCAACGGGTTGGGGCGTGGTGGATCCGAACCGACCAGTTTGTATGTTTAGATCCACCAGGTCGGGTCTAAATCGGGTCGAGTATATTACACGTGTAATCAGGTTCGGATCGGGTCAGGTCTGGGTTTGGACCTGATCCGTTGACATGCCTATTTGAAACCATTTGGGTGGTGGGCTTGACCAGTCCAGTGATTTAGGGTGGTGGCAATTGTAGGATGGTGCCCTTAATGGTTTTTAATGGGTAATGAATGACTTTTTTTGAAAATAAAGGTGGTGGGTGCTAAAATTGGGGTGGTGGGAATATCCGCACCTGATTCTCAAAATATACTCTGGTTTTGAAAAACATGTTTTTGTGGCTACTCGATCACTGGATTCTTTATCCGGTGGAAATGAAACGGGGTACAAGAATCAAATCATGGAAATGTGTTTGGATACTCATCATGGAAAGTGTCTATTTTTCAAATTCAATAGCTGCTCAAACACATACCCAAACATATCCATAGTGAGTTTGGTCGCTTGGTCCGCATCAAGATCATTAGGGTCATTGGCTTGGATCTATGTTACATGGATTGGATAATGTTATGTATATTCCTCTTTTTCAGCCTCAATTCCAATCTATATATGTTTTGAATTTTTTAAAAATAGTATACTTTATCTAATAAGATACATGCTATTATAAAAAAATATGAAACATATACTCCAATAAATTGTATGGATGTATTTATAGAAAAAATAAAAAAATTAATCAAATCATATATCTCGTTAATATCAGTATATATTTTGATGATTTTTTATCGATGCATATGAGACTAGAATTAAGGCTGAAAAAAATTAAAATTGTGTGTAACGACACTCGACATGGATTACCTCCGTTCCAACCCATAACCTTACCTTTTATAGGATCCAAGGGACATTAAGAAAGAACTGCAGTGACAATTTTTTTGCATGATGAAATATTGTTTGTTACTACGAACCAAAACACTGGTCAAACTACACGGTTAGCTTGTTGGGGGTGAAGTAGGACAGTGGGCTCCTAAAAAAAGGGTTACCAATATTTTTCACATGTAATGCAATATTGTAATACTTTATTATATATCAAGTTATTATGGCCATGTATCATGTGGAGAATTAGATTTTCTCAAACTATTGGGAAACAACCATAAGGTTAAAGGAGAGTCAAATTTGTAGCCCTACTGCAAAGAGTTTGTATTTCAGAAAATTAATAGAAAATTTTCTCTCCACTTTCCGTGGATGAACGTAGGTGACTTTTATTAGAATCACGCAATTTTTTTTCTCTTTCGTGATTGTGTGTTTATTTTCGTCTTCTATAATTCTATTTGCGACGCTATTTTTCAATACTCAACTGGAATCCCTCCATTGATGGGGATGTTGTTATAATTAAAATATCCAAAGAAGCTGAGATTGTGATTGGTTGCATGATTGCAAAACTGATTTTAGGTAAAAGCTGAGTTTAAAACTGATTTTACAGGAAACTGTATCTCCACAGTTTTTGAAAAAACATGTTTTAGACACTTTTTCATATAAATTTGCGTGCATCTTTTGGTCCCAATTTTTTTGTTTAAAAACTGATTAAAAAAAAAAAATAGCTTCAAATATTCTTACAAACCCACAAGCTGTTCAAACATGTTTTCAAACGAGCCCGAGTAAGTACCTTAAACCTAGCGTAAGATATATTGGATAAAGTGATGTTGGGATAATGTGAGTTAGTTAATATTTAATATTAGCTAGTTGGATAAAGTTTAAACAAGTGATGACGACTATATGAATGATGACATGGTCGACAATGTAGCTTTCCCAGCTCGACCGTAAGGTTAGCCACGGAGGGTCCCTCTGATATAAAAAAAAAAAAAAAGACATGGTCGACAATGTGAGTTTCATGGATGAATTCACCATTGAAAACTCTAGCAACTCTGGCAACGATGGTGTCATATCTAACTCAAAACAGAAAGAGAGAGAGAGAGAGAGAGAGAGAGAGAATATAACTCTCTTGAAAGTTAGCTAAATTGATTTTAGTTCCTGTAAAATTAGAAAATCGTCACAGGTCCTACAAAACACGTGTGATTAATGGATTTAGTCCCTCAGTTAAATTGCTCCAATAAATCTATTCAAATAAGTTCCTACAAAATATAAAAATCTGATTTAGTCATGTTGATGACAATAATGTCTGTCTTTTCCTAAAATTCTTCTGCTATCCTATACTCATCAACGGTAAAAAAAAAAAAAATCGATTTAGCTCCCTCGAAACTTATGAAAATTGAAAAAAGTTTATGTAAAATCAATAAATCTCTTTAAAATTTAACCACAAATTTGGTTAGTGTATTACAATAATTTATTAAGTAAATTTTGAAAGGGTATTACAGTAATTTATCATGTATGATTAGATTCAACTATATATCTAGTTAGTTTCAGGTACGACAAAGAATTAAATAAATATTGTTTAATAAGATAGGGATTTAAGGGGATTTTCTAATTTTATAGGAACCTTTTCCGATTTTAGTTTCTAGGTAGTTATATTGATTTTTTTGAAAAAAAAAAGGGTGAGGGTATTTTGCTAACTTTTAATTTTTAGTTAGGGTTAACGATGTATCTTGTTAATTGGGGTGATGATAGGAATTGAAACGATATTTTTTTAATAACATAGGGACCTGTGACTATTTTTAAATTTTACGAGGGACTAAAACAGATTTAGCTAACTTTCTAGAGAGTTATATTGATTTTCCCAAAAAAATGGAGGAAATTAATTAGGGGTCCTTATTGTCATGCTCCTATTATAATTAGGTCCCTTGTTTGTTTGAAGATATTTTTAGACCCCTATTTCTAAATCCTATTATTTCTAAGTCCAAATTAGCAAATTCTGTTTGTACCGTTAGTTCACATACTCAACATACCCTTTTAACAATCAAGTATATCTGAACCATCCAAATCCTTGCTAGGTTTTCTGTTTGTACTGTCTGAGTACATTGTTAGGTCATCTAGGTTACATTGTTCATCTGGGTATAACTATATAACCTAGTTTTCACATTTCTTTCCAAGGTTTCGTGCTTCTGCGCTGGCAAGTCATTGACCTTCTTCTCCTTCTTATTCTTCTCTCCTTCTTTAGCCTTCACCACCAATTTCTTCTCTTCCACCTCCTCAATCTTCTTTTCAACTTTCACTTCCTTCAACAAATTCAAATTTTAACTATGTGACACTTTCAAAACCCAAAAAGGGCAAAGAATCCGAGAAACCCAAATGAAGAGGATGACAAATGGGAGAGGGGGGTTTCACCTTATTGGATTTTGGGAGAGAGAATGAAAACTAGGGTTTTAATTAGGATGTCGAAGAATGTGTTTGGGAGATAGAGGAAGAGATGTTAAGGGTGTTTTTGGTACAACACCCCCCATCCATCACATGCATATCCCAGGGATCTAAAAATAATAGGATCAGAAATAGAGACCTAAAGATATCTCTAAACAAATCAGAGACCTAAAAATGTAGAGTGTATCTTATAAGTCTTGTATCTCACATTTATAATAATGAATTCTCTCAAAATTTGTTCTATTGGTGTAAGTTTAGACTGAACTACATAAACAATATTGTATTTTACATCCATGATATGACTTGATTTGGATTTACTACTTGCCTTCCCTACACAAACAATTAAGCTAAGTCAGGCATGAGAGTGGCTGGAAATTAAGATACGCGTGGGTGTGACTATCACTTCAAACCCACACGCATGGAGAACCCAATGCCCCTACGTATGCTCAATATCTTCTTTTGAATTCCCAACAAATGCCTCCATGCAATGAATGATGATACGATTACTCTTGCCCATTTGAATATGCGTTTAGCGGATTCCATGTTTGAAAAATAGAAGATGTTCAAATGTAGATCTAAACACATTTTCAATGTTTAGCTTTTCAATCCCCCCTTGAACAAAAATCTTAGCGGTTGAGAAGCTAACAAAACTAATCAAGTTTTTTTAAAAGCTGAGTTTGATAAATGAGATTTTTATAATCTTAGCATGTCAATCGCACATCCAAATACAACCTTAATAGAATATAAAATAATTAATCAAGTACATATACACTCAATTGAAAAACTTATAAGAAGGTAAGTATTTAATTCATTCAAATATATACTTTTAAAAATTTAAAATATGTTGTGACTGTAGAAGTGGATTTTCCATGCAATAATCATACAAAGGTAATAAAATCCACTAGGTTGATTAATTTTCAGGATCCAATGTCGATAGAGTAGAAACTAAGAAAAGAAGAGTTGTAAGTTTTATCAAATACGACATAAAATGTTTTAATCAAAGTCTACTCAAATGCTAGCCTGGGTTCAATCACATGGTTCACATCAGGTGCACTAAGGTTATGAGCATGGACCATCCTCCAAATGCTTAGATGATGCTATACATTATTTATTTATTGACAATGGCTGTAAGGTTTTATCTCAATTGTTTTTTAAAAAAATACTCATACACAAAAAAATCTACAGAAGCAGGTACACACCTGGTTTTCCAAGGGAAAGTTTGATCTTCCTCCAACACCAACTTCAACATCTGAACCAATAAAATGAGACATTTAAAAAAAAAAAAAACAAGAAGAACAAGAAGAACAAAGAAAACAAAGGAAGATGTGTATGATATTAATGGTGTCATCCAACTTACCTCCTCTGAGTCTTCTAAAAGCCAAGACTGGGTGTGATAAGAGGGACAAAAGCAGAAGCATGACAAGTGAAAAAGAGGAGGAGATCACAACCATCTTCCTTTGATATCTTGAGAACATAGAGATGCATAGAGAAGAAAGAGAAGGAGAAAAAAAGTAAAAGAAGAAAAAAACACAAAAGTGGGTTGTCACGGATAAGGAGTACTAACATTCAGAAAGATAGCTAGAGAGAGAGAGAGAGAGATGATATAAATGTGGGGAGCAGGGATGGAGCAGGTGATGTAAGACAATGGGGACAGAACCCATAAATGGATTGTTGTTTAGTGTATGTAGAGAGAGAGAGAGCTGTTAGTGATGCTATCTATACACAAGATGGGGAGGACTTTGAGACTTTGAGTTTTTGACATACAACCCCTGACACTGTCTACACTCTCTACATTCGTTATATATTTCTAGAGAGAGAGAGAGAGAGAGAGAGAGAGAGAGAGATGTTTAGATGGAGTTTTGAAGTGTTTATTTTGTTTGGCAGAGAGTGATGAAGAAGGAAAATGTGGAGATGTATGTGATGACGAGTGTGGGTTTTACGTACGCATCATCATCTTCTAATGTCTGTCGTTCGTCTGAGTGTGTCTGTCAAAAACTCTGCATGCATGGGCCACGGGCACGTGCGTTGTCAACTTTAAGTTGCGCCCACTTTATACACGGTGGATCAGTCACGTGATGGGCCCCCATGCTTGTATGTACCCGTTTGTGTTCGTTTCTTTAAAAAAAATAAAGGGAAATATCCTTGTAACCCCCTATCAACTGCACAAAATTCATATAACCCCTTAACTTTTCTTAAAGTTTATATAATATTTTGAAAACATCCATGTAAATCAAAATAGCCATTGAGACTGACTTTGAGATTGCATCTAACATTATCCACTGATTTTTGTTAACATAATATGACCCTGGCAATAGGATAAAGTTTAAGTTAATCCAATTTTAATATTTGAAAAATGAGCCATGTTGTTCATAACCCGTGTAAAAATATTATTTATGAAAAACCTTTCCAATTTTTTGAACACTCAATCGATCCTGACAAATAAATTGGACAAATATTATTATAACTTTTTTCTCCTGCTTTTTACAAAATCCATAAAATATCTTTTTTTATACAAAGTCCGTCATGAGAATTGAATTTTTTAATTGGATCATAAATAAATTTTTAAAGTGGAGCCTAAATATTTTTATGAAAAAATATCGATATTTGAATATTACGTATCATTTTATTTTAAACTATAAATATTATAAAATAGATACACAATATTATACAATCATTTAAATTAAAATATTCTACATTATCATATGCATTTTATAAAAATCAATAAAAATAATAAATTTTTAACGGAATAAGAAAATTATAAAAATTAGATAAACACATTTAAAAGAAGGTTTAAATACTAAATTATTCAACGAAGATAATAATGGATTGGAGAGAACAGTAAAAAAAAAAAAAAAGATTTTGAAGGGACTGGAGGGATAGACGTTGGAGAGAGGGAATATTGAAATTTAAATGTCTATTAGCATTATTAGTTAGTGAGATTTTGGGAGATGATAAATTTTAGACTTGATTTAAGGATATTAAAGAAAATGTGTTGAAACACCCTTTTTAATTGTAGAAAATTACACATCCTACGGTTCATTTAGTAAATCCATTGATCAGGTGATTGAGGGGCCCTCCCTACATGGGGCACCAGGCAATTGTTTCTTAACCTTGCCCCCTAATTTTATATATATATATATATATAATTTCCCTTAATTTCTCTCAGTTTTTTTATTATAACAAGTATTATAATTTTTTCTCCCTTTCATCTTGTTACATATACAGTCACTTATTCCCTTTATCAATCTAAAACTCTAGGCATGTCTAAACCTATTACATGATATATTAATTTCTTGCAGGTACATCCACAGTTGAATGGTGATTCAAAGACTAGACTGTTTTCTCATTGGACTGTGAGTTAAAACTCCCTGTAATTTCATTTTTTGGGGGGCATTATCATATACAGTTATTTAAAATGGAACGATATACATTTTTTTTTCAATATATATATTTCATTAGACGATTTTTACTAATTTTGATAAATTAAAATATGTGCAGACTGTCCTTAAGACTATATCTGATGCTATAACTAACATTTTTTTATGTATGTTTGTAAAACATGTCATGTTTTACAGGCTGATAACTATCATTCAACGGGTTGTTATAATCTCCTTTATCCTGAGTTTGTACAATTGAGCAAAACGATTGCTCTGAGTATGGAATTGCTTGTTTCAACGTATGGTGGTGCTCAAAAGAAGATAGATATAAACTTTTTATCAATGCACATATCTCATTAGATGATATTTATTATTAAAAAAAAAAAAAAAACATGTGTGGTCTAAGTTTTAATTGATAAAATGAAATTTGTAAGATGAAAGGACATAAGACTGGTGGTTACGGTTTGATGACACTGGTGCGATCGGATACTGGCCAAAAGCGATCTTTAGTGGTTTGTCTCAAAGTTCTAATAGCATTATATGGGGGAGAGTGGCAGCATCTTCTGCAAACCAGCCACCGATGGGATCTAGTCATTTCGCCATCGAAGGTGATGGAAAAGCAGCTTATTTTAAAAATACTCGAGTTGCTTATGAACATGGTTTTTTCCAACCTGTGAATGAAGGTGAACAGGGCATAGTTCAAGATGTGAGCAGTTGCTACTCTGTCACCACACCTGATTTAGTTGAGCCTCTCTTATACCATTTCAATTTTGGTGGTCCTGGAGGAAGCTGTTAATGTATTTTTCAGTTTCAAGCATAAACTAAATGACTGCCTCATGATGGTTTTGTGGATGTTATTAATAAACTGTGTTTCACCTATTCTTTACCCTCTTCCATTAAAATGCATATTGTTATAGGATACGATATGAAATATATATTAAGATACAATTGCATATTTTTTGCTTTTTGAGAAACTGAAAAAAAAAATTGTTTCATACACTAATAACATACACTACGATATAGCGTAGTATACATTAATGCTGTGATAGTATATGAGGCTACAAAACAAGTTGCAAAATAGACTGAGTGTATCTACACTCACATTAAAAATTAACAACTGAAGCAAAACATCCGCATGATTTTCTAATTTTCAACCCACTAAAAAAAAGGCTATGGTTACAACTCTCTCTCTTTATTCCTCCTAATCTTCTTTCAAAGATAAACGGTAGACGTATCTATTTCAAAAGAATGTCTAAATTAGACATGAGAGGATAAGAAAGAAACACATCAAGAAGAGAAAGAAAAAGAAAACCTACAGGGGTATCACCAAAGATGGATATACACACAATGAATGAGACCATAAATATAACCTTAACCCACATGGACGGATTAACACCTCTTGATTGTTCTTTGATTTCTTTTATCTTCAATTCTTTGCTCTTAATGTGGGTTTTTGTTTAGTGGCCGTCATGCGTTTCTATGTATAAGTGTTGGAGGGCGTTTTATAAGCTTTTGGAGGTTCTGTTGTTTTTTTATGGAGAAATTAATTCCAGATCCCTTTTCTTTCGTTTTTACCCCTGCATCTTTTCTTCTTTGTGTTCCCCCCTCTCCCCAACCCACACAGACAGCGGTCCTCCCCCTGCGCCCTTCTGTCACCTCCCTCCTCTACTTTTGCTCTCTGACAACCCACATTCTCTCTCCTGTCTCGATCCTCCACTCGCCTCCGCCACCCTAACCCCGCCTCACCACTTCTTCTTTATTTGAAGTGCAAACTTCACTCTAAACAAAGACAAAAATGGGGGTGAGGTTGCATCTTTAGGGGGTGGATCTCACCCTCTCTTTATAAATAAAGAGGCTTACATGTCAAATCATTTTCTCTTTTTGTAAATCTTTATTCACATGTTATTTATCTTTTAACTACAATTAATCGATGGTCAACTAAATAACAAAAATTTCGTTAATATATTTTTTTAACGAGAATAACTAAAAATACAATCAAATAGAAAATGATTAATTTATTCTGTTAGTATAATTATCTATGTTAGAATAGTTATGTATCCTGAAATATCTTTTTTACCCAGACAGGTGTGTAGTTTACAAGCCATTAGACAAAAACCAGAGTTTCTGTTGAATAGTTCTGAGAAGCCATTAGCCATACCTTGGTACTCTATAGTAAATTTATAGAGGCAGGACCAGTCATGCTGGCCACAACAAACAATTGGTTCAGCTTCACCAAGCCTAATTAGAACATCATACCCTGCTCCAGAGGCAAAGAGGAATTTAATAGTAAGCCATGTTGGGTGGTGGAGGCTCCCATACAATCAATCTTAACCTATATCCAGTTCTTTGTAATGAAAGTGAGCCATCAGAGTCTGATATTAGCCAACCTCAATGAGGCAGGAGTCCACCTAATTTTTAATACATCCTGCTTTTGGGCAATGGGAATGCTCTTGCTTCATGGCCCGAGTTAGATCCACTTATAAAGATTTTTCTTATCATCACTGGATTAAATTTTTATACAAACTTGACAAATTAATCATAGAATATTTCATCATCATGTAATTGTGTAAACATTACAATCTTTATAAAAAATTATAAAGGCAAAATAATCCCCACAAAGACCATATTATCCTTGTAGAACACTTATATTTCATCTTTTACTTGTACCCTTTCATTTTTCGATAGAAAAGTTAGAGATAATTTATTTATTTCACGGTATGGTTAAAATTAAAGAAGATAGATTGGGTTTCAACAACTTGTATGTCTGCCTCAACTTTAACGGTGGCTTATCATAAGATTACTTATATTTATGGGGTTACGGATGTCTTTTGACTTCTTTTTTTTCCATTATAGTAGAAGAAAGGCAATTTCTTTTTTTTTTTTATTATTATTATTACTTTTGTTAGGGGATTCCATATTTTGGGTGGTTCAACTAATGGTGAGACACAAAAAAAGTATTAGAAAATGTTACTCATTTACTTTTACAGTCCAAAATGCAGACCACAAATGTTTTCATTTTTTGAAAATAGTAAATATCATCTAATAAGATATTTGTTTTGATGAAAAAAAAGTGTACGTCGCTTCATTTCGAATTAAATAAACACATTTTTATTGAGCTCGTAAGAAAAAATTTAACAAAGTATATACATCGACGTATATGTTTCATTTAATTTCTAACAAGCTATATAAGACTATATTTTAAACTGTAAAAAACCGAGTATAAGGGGAATGGGTGGTGCGGAATAGACTGAAAGGGGAATGGGTGGTGTTGCTTTGGATGGAGGAGGTGGAGTGGAGACAGAAGTCTCAAGCAATTTGGCAGCGGGAAGGGGATAACAACACCAAGGGGATAACAACACCAAATATTTCCACAAAATTGCTACCCACCGACGGCGTATAAATAAAATATCCTTTCTGGTGGCAGAGGGGTAGAGGCTAGAAGAGGAGCAGGTTATTCAGGGAGCTCTGGTTGATCACTTCACGCTTGCTTTCAGGAAACAGAGAGGATGGTGGCCTGTGTGGGTGGATGAAGAGCTTGGGATCATCCCTGATTACTGTCTTCAGGGCCTAGAGGGTGAATTTAGTGAGGCTGAAGTGAAGGCGGCAGTTTTTGAGGCTGAACTAGATAAGGCCCCGGGTCCAGATGGTTATGGTATGCGCTTCTTTCAAGAGTTCTGGGGCTGTGTAAAAGAGGATGTGATGGAAATGTTCTATGAGTTTTACACCTCGTCTAGGGGGATCGGAGGGATCAATGCCACTTTTATTTCCTTAATCCCAAAGAAAGTAGGTGCTGAGGCTATTGATGATTATAGACCAATCAGTTTGGTCAATGGGTGCTATAAGATGATCTCTAAGGTTCTTGCTAATAGAATCAAGGGAGTGATTGGGCACTTAGTGGAAGCTTCGCAGTCGGCTTTTATACCAGGGAGACTTCTGCAGGATGGGTTTCTGGCGGTTAAGGAAAGCATCTCTGGGATTCATAAAGATAGGAGAAAGGGATTGGTCATTAAGCTAGACTTTGCTAAGGCCTATGACAATGTTAGGTGGGATTTCCTTTTCCACCTATTGGAATGTCACCATTTTGAACCAAACTGGGTGCAGATGATCAGGGCTTGCGTTACTACGGCTAAAGCGTCAGTTTTGGTGAACGGATCGCCTTGTGGCTTCTTCCACCTAGGTAAAGGTCTCAGACAAGGTGATCCGCTCTCCCCTGCTTTTTGTGTTGATGGTTAATGCTTTCAGTAGGATGATGCGCATGGCGGAGGCTCAAGGTTGGGTGACCGGGCTTACATGTAAGGAAGGAGGATCTGCTATTTCCATTGTGCAATATGCGGATGATACGATAATCCTTAGTGAGGTGGAGGAACTATCTGTGAGAGGGATTAAATTTGTATGTAAATTCTTTGAATTGGTGTCGGGTCTTCAAATTAACTTTCGAAAAAGCTCGATTTCGGGGATCAATGTGGAGGAAACGTTGGTGGAAAGAATGGCTGGGAGTTTGGGCTGTCAATCAACCGGGTTCCCTCTTAGGCACTTGGGCCTTCCCCTAACTCTAGGGAGACTCCTGAAAACTGAATGGATGCCGCTTATTAGTCGGTTCGAAAGAAGATTAGCGGGCTGGCAGAGTAGCTTCCTGAGTCTCGGGGGTAAGATAATTCTAATTCAGTCTGTTCTATCGAATCTCCCTATATACTTTCTCTCACTGTTTAGTGTTCCTAAAGGAATTTTGCGAGCTCTGGAGGGGATTCGGCGGAGGTTCCTATGGAACAGAGCAAAAGGTAACAGCAGGCGGGTCCATCTAGTGAAGTGGGATAAGGTGTGCAGGGGAAGGAAAGAAGGAGGGACTGGGATTTTGAATATGGCAGATATGAGTAAAGATTTATTGCTGAAATGGCTGTGACGCTGGATAGACAATCCCTTGGTGATGTGGGGCGCATTGGCAAGGGAAAGATATAACTGCAGACTGTATGGGAGGTCTCGTTTCCCTCGTCAGGACAGCGGGCTATCAGGGATTTGGAAGGGTATCATGGGCGGCATCGAGGACTTTGTGCAGACCACAAGATGGAAGATTGGGTTGGGAGAGAGGATTTGCTTCTGGTCTGATTTATGGATCGGGGACAGACCTCTTCGTGATAGATACACTGCGATCTTCCGAATTGCAGTGGAAACAGAGGCCCCCCTGCGACTAGCTTTTGGCGGAGGAGAGGTGTGGAAGGGTACTAGGAAGTGCTAGTCAGAAGGAGTCTGAAAGATTATGAGGTTGATGGGTACTTGCAACTGCTAGAAGAACTTCAAGGCATGCGGGTGGTGGAAGATCAGCCTGATCAGATCATATGGAAGCCTAAGCCAGTCAAGGGCTTTACGGTGAAAGGTGGTTACGACTGGGTGCGGCGGCATCGTGCGGTGGTGACATCTATAGCTAGGAAGCAAAAGGAGGTATGGAGGTGTAAAATTTCGCTCAAGGTGAAAGCATTCATGTGGTTGGTGTATCAGGAGAAAGTCTTAACTAAATCCTTTATTGCTAGATGGAGGCTGGATATAGATAAGAGATGCGTTCTATGCGGTGTGGAGGATGAGACCGTTTCACATCTGTTTATTGTTTGTCCCATGGTCAGACAGGTTTGGAGATGGCTTTCAGTGGCGGGGCCTGAGGGACTCTTTCTCCATGCTCGAGTCTCTATGGCAGTTCAGGAAGCAACTCCAAAACCCCACTGATAGGAGCGTGCGAGCGAAGGTCTATCAAACTCTCATTCCCGCTGTTGTGTGGTCGACTTGGTTGATTAGGAACCATGCGGTGTTCAGAGGGAGTATCCCTTATGCGGAGAATATATGGGACTCAGGTAATTAGATTGGTTGCGGACTGGGGGGGTCTTTTGTGTCGGTGTTAGTTCGGTGCATTTGATTGATGGGGTGTTCGATATACACAGGAGTAATTGGTGTTTTACTGTTTGTTTTTGTATAGAAGGTCATAGCTGGCGTAGAGGCCTTTTTTACGTTGACAGACTTTCTCTGCAGTATAGTTTCTTTGTTTGTAAATTTTCCTTTGGGCTTTCTCTTCAATATATTAAAGGGCTACAGCCTACCGTTTAAATTAAAAAAAAAACCAAGTATAACAATACCCAAAAGTATTTCATGTCACACACTAACACAACACTCCCACTGGAAAAAATTTTGTTCCCTAATTCATTTTTCAAACACTAATTGATGTGTGGATGAACACTAATTGATGTGTGGATATAAAAAAGGCCTCTCTCTACATGTGAAGCCAATATGATCTTCGATTGTGCACTTGCTTCATTTCATATATACACACATATTTCTACAGCCGAGGCGCACAAAACAAGAATAATTTCATACTCCAGCCTAGATTTTAAACCGTTTATGACACATATTCCCTCAATTTATGAAAGCATACAAGGACTGCCAAGTGAGGAACCAGTGGTTGTACATTATCATTTTATTAATTGATCACGGGGCACTCATCATTTACGACCAGTTCTCATTCCAAAATATGGATCTATTATGCTGTGTTATAGCCTAGTTGCATTGTTTCTTCTCTTTTGAGGAGTGTTTGAGACAAACTCAACTCTACCAACTTCAATATCTAATACAAATAATAAAATTAGCATAGTCATACTAACATTGAAAACTCAAATGGCTAGTTTAACAAGACGATAAAAGGTGAGATCAAAAGTAATTGTGAAAATAAATGATGGGATGAAAAATAATTGTGGATATAAGTGGTGAGATTAAAAAAATAATCGAGATAAAATATCCATAGTTGTCATGATTTTTAAATGAAAAAGGAAAATTTGTTACCTAAAGCTGAAAAAACATTTATTTTCACTTTTTATCCCAATTTAAACAAATGCAAATATGGGCAAAATTTATAAACTATTTATCCTCTAAAATTAGAACCACTTCTCATCAAAACTATAATCCCTTGCCAAACTAACCCAAAGAGACTGCATAAGATAGCATAGCTGATTTCTTTTTCCAGAATCAAACCAAGGAACAAACTACATAATCAAGCAAAGAAAAAAAAATCTGCTCCTGTTTTCATGACAACAGAAGAAATAAAACACAAGGTGAGTTTTTCTTAAACCAAAAAAAAAAAAAGTACCAAAACCGGATACCCTTACTAAACATGATTGAATTGAAGTCCAGCAAAACCTGAGATACTAAGCACTCATTCATCCTCCTGGCTGCGCAACCTGGCGAGCTTGTTGGTGACAACAATGTCCAACTGTGCAGCGCGCTCCACAATCTCTTTCCTTTTCCTTGTTGAAATGTTGTGCGCGATCTCAGCGCAGTAGGTCCTGGAGGAATTCAAGAGGGAATGTCAATAAGGGAGAAAACTATTGAGAACATCTTGCCCAGGGCCAGACAGCATTCATCCAACAAAAATAGGTACCTGAGACTTTTAACTACAAAATAGAGCATTTGAACTTTATGGTTAAATATATGTATATTTCCGCACTGTATCTCAAGTATTACAGGTGAAAGTAACTTTGAGATCACAACTTTGAAAAATCTATAAAATACTATACTAATGCTTCGTAAATCCTAGATCTATAGAAATTTAGGTTGGTCCACGTTCAAAAAAATTAACAAGGTGAAAATGTGACCTGTTTGACCCATTTTGGGTGAACTGAGTCCAAACTGTAGGGTCTCTGATGATGTATACTATATCAATATTATAACTTTATTATGAACCATGTTCATCCTCCATTTTACTTTCCCTAGATATTGATGATAATCTAGTCAAATCAAACATGGAAGAGGGTGATATTAATGTTGGGAACTGCATTCATCCCTAAGGCATGATTTCACAAAAGCCAAAGAGCCAAACTTTTCAGTCCCAATTTCACCTTCAATATAACATGAACGGCATTAAAACCTGCCACCAGTACAAAATTCGGGGATACCACGGCATGGGAAAACAATTCTCAGTAACTTTGAGATCACCTCATCACAACTTTGAAAAATCTATAAATACTATACTGGAAAGCTTCATAAATCCTAAATCTATAGAAATTTAGGTTGGCCCACATTCAAAAAAAATTAACAAGGTAAAAAAGTGACCTGTTTGACCCATTTTAGGTGAATTGAGTTCAAACTGTAGGGTCATTAATGATGTAATGTATATCGACATCATAATTTTATTATGAACCATGTTCATCTTCTATTTTACTTCCACTAGATTTTGGTGATAATCTAGTCAAATCAAACATAGAAGAGGGAGATATTAATGTTGGGAGCTGCATTCATCCCTAAGGCATGATTTCAGAAAAGCCAAAGAGCCAAACTTTTCAGTCCCAATTTCACCTTCAATATAAAATAAACAGCATTAAAACCTGTCACCAGTACAAAATTTGGGAATACTGCAGCAGGGAAAACAATTCTAAATACAGTAAAATAAGGAGAATATGTGTCTTATGCATATGAAAAATCTATCAATACAGCTCTCATTAAACCAATAAAATAATTAAGGATCCAAAATGTCATTCTAATTATGCATCCAAAATGTCCCACATATTCTTATGTGGCATTAGGTTTAATAAATGAAGATCAAACAGATGGACAGAAATCCCACACTCGACATCAAAAATAAAAAATGATAGAACAAAGACTGAAATGGACAGATGCAAGATACTGAATTTCTTAAGGTGGTGCAATGGCAATTCTGGAATATCATTATCAGAAAGGATGTCCTATGAGACATGAACCCCACAATGGTGATACATTTTATTCGACCAGTCCCACATTGAATATAGTGCAAATACAAAATGCAGGATATAAATCTCATATGAACTCCTGAAAGACTTTACAGTAAAGTGAAAGTGAGTACATAAAAGGGTAATTGAACCCCACCAGATTGAATCTCAAATAAGAATCTACAAATAGATGAGAAAACAAACCTGTTGTGCATCATCAGAAGTTCAAGCTCTTTCACATTATGGACCAGAAACTTCTTGAATCCATTTGGGAGATAGTGACGGGTCTTCTTGTCGGACCCATAACCAATGTTGGGCATCAAAGTGCATCCCTTGAATTTTCTTCTAACACGAGAATCAATACCCTTGGGCCTCCGCCAGTTTGGCTGTTCAGATAAAGATAGTGATATATTAATATTTAAAACCCTTTGGCTAACATGTGGCCACGATTTGTGCATCTTCCAGCATATGAATCCTGAGATGCAAAATATGAATGTCATCAAATCTAAAATCATTTCGCAATCCACATTTAGCAAAACATAAGGAGGCTGAAGCACAGCTTGCTTACTTCCTTTATTGCACAATTATAAAAAATAACTTCACCAAGAGTGAAAGAATTAGAACTTGATATCAAAACCCAAATAAAATTATGAAAAAAAATATTTAAACCACTTGACACGGATGATGTTACATGTCAAATTCCAAAGACTAAAATACCGTTTGTAAATGTTGAAGACATATGGCCTGCTCTGCAGTTGACAAACAATTTATTGTTTTGAATTATTAAAGAACATTTAACATAAACACAACAAATAGGTATCAGGCTATCAACAGAGAGTCAAATCATAATTTCTCTCATACATATACAAATTGTTGCATCTACCATTTCAAAAACAGCATCCAAAGAAATTAAATAAATAAAGACCAATGCAAAATTAGGAAGGAAAAATCTCCACCTATCCTTTAAAGGACATCACTCAAACATCACCCATACACTCAGTGAACAAAAAGCAGATCATAGCAAAAACCCTGTAAACACCAGTGAACAAAAAGCAGATCATAGCAAAAACCCTGTAAACACCATACCCATTATAAAAATATTACCTTTCTGAAGACAATCTTTCAAATCGTATTATCCACAACAAAAGTATCAATTTTTTTCCCTCAAACCTCATACATTTAATTCTAAGTTCAAACCGAACCGCTGAATCCATTAAACCCTAAATCTTTCCACATGTAACAACGAATCAAACAACACATATACAAAAATCTCTAATACATTTCATCAAATACAAACCCTAACAAAATAGATCCAAAAAACAATTCACAAGAGACTCCTTGGGATGATAATGAAGTAACGATTACGGATCTACAGTAACAGATGATGTATTCAGAGAGAGAGAGAGAGAGAGAGGGTTTTACTTTGATGGAGACCCAGCGGTCGCTCTGGGGCCTCTTGAACTTCTTGACCCTCTTCTTCACGATCTTCTTCGAAAGCAGAGGCACCGCCATCTCTTCTTCTTTTTCTTCTCTCCCTCTCCCTCTCTCTCTCCGCGCCTCCCTTTGAAGATTGGGTTGATTTAGGGTTAGGGTTTCTTTTAAATGCGGCGCGTCTGCTGTGGGGGTTATTGTGATACGCAAGTATAAGTTAATTAATCGTACATCGTATATACGATATTTTTTTCGGATCGATGGCTCACGGCAGAAAAGGCTGTGCCCGTGGAAAGCTTATGTGATCCTCATAAACAAGAGACAATCTAGGGTTTTGGCCTTTTGGGAGGGTAATTTTTATTTAAGGGTTATACATGGTCAATTTTTTTTGTTCTAGTTGTTCCATTAGGTATAGAGTGCTGATACACACACACGGTCTGTTTTTACAGTTCATTTTTTACAGCCCGTTTTTACAGTTCATTTTTTACAGCCCGTTTAATAGTTCATAAGGTATAATAACATAATATATATTATAGTTTATTTTTTTTATTTTTTTACCATGCAAAAAAATATATTAATGTATCTCAGTATATACTTTATTTCCTATAATAGCATTCACTTAAAGGATGAGTGTATAATTTTATATAAAAAAAAATGAAATGACTGCAGTTGGAACTGCAATGGGAGCTACGTGTATCTTTTTCCTTAGATATATAAACTTCAATATATTTCATCTTTTAAAATAAATATAAATAATGGATAAGATATATTATTTTAAAAAAAACTAAAAATTAATGAAAACTCCAATAAGAGATTATAAATGAGGTTGCGTCTACCATTTTTCAATCTTGAAGGCATGTTAAACACCACATATATGAGAGAATATATGGAAGATGGCTGTCCAATTCATTAAATCATGGGGCACCTTTTGTGTTGATGTCAATTCAATGAAATTGAGGGTGTATGTCTATCGTTTGGTTTAAAAAAAAAAAAAAAAATCTTATACCAGTGCTCCTGAGAAAAAGTTTTTTCTGCACGTGCACCCCCTTAAGGCCAATATTCGTGATATGATAAATATATGAGTTTACAATTCAAAATGCATTCTTATATATTTTATTAGCCCTTCATGCGCACTGTAATAATGTATAAATTTCATTGAAAATATTTGATATTTTCTAACAAATTATACCATTTAATTCATTATTTAATTCATTAGAATATATAATTCATCTTTTATACAAACATATACTACTTTTATACAAATATATACCACATTAAATAATGTATATGGTATTAGAAAGAAATGCAAATAGGTAAAGTTTATGTTTTGGATGGTAAAATGAATCGATTAACATTTTTTTAATGATGGAACGTTAGATTCAGTTATTTTTACTAACTAAAACACATACCACACATGTTTATATATATTTTTCAAAATAGTAAATATCATCTAATGAGGTATATGCTTCGATAAAAAGTGTACGTCGCTCCATTTTGAATTGAATGTTCAATAAACCCATTTTTAATGAGTGAGCAAATATTAAATGAGATATATAATGATCTAACGAGATATATACTTTACCGAAATTTTAACGAGGTATATAAGACTGTATTTTGAACTGTTAAAAAAATTGAGTGTAATGGTGTCCATTTTTAATACAGGGTTCTTTATTTGTTTAGTTTCCACCCCTCCTAAAACGGGTTCGGATCTCCCGTGGAAAAGCCACAGAGATCTCCTATGTGAATCAGTGAAATCTGGACACGTAGAATCAAGTTTCAAGTGAGACCATGTGATGTTAACGGAGGGTTTGTGTGATTTTTCATCCGTCAAGTTCTATTGGTGTTCCCAAAATACGTCTTCCCAATACATCCCAAACCCTATTTTAACTGAAATGTGAACCCCTATTTTCCCTCTCAAATTTTCCCCAAAATGTAGACATACCCAATCTTCTCCTCTCTAAAACTTCTGCGATCCGGAACTCTTGTCCGAACGTATCTTCTTCGATAACACCTTCGATCTCCACGACGCAGCCATTGATCCACACATCGAGGGTCTCTTTTCATGTCCATTGGTCTCTCTCTCTCTCTCTCCCTGCTATTTTTGTTGTTGAAGGGTTTGGTGTTCTTCTGATGATGAGATTTATTCAATCAATATATGTTTTTTTTTTTTTCATGGGCTTGATTCAATCCTTGAATTATGGGATTATGTTGATCAGATGCTTTTACTTTTAGTAATTGATGATGTTAATGTGTAGTTGAGTTGCTTGTGTAAATGTAAGCCTTTTTTTTTTTTGTGCGTTTCATTCTTGGTTGAAGAATGTATATTTTTAATTAAAAAAATCTAGTAGTCGGTAAGAGTTGAATGTGAAGCTTATTTGAGATGTAGATAATATCCAGTAGTGGTTTTGTTTTGCTTCATTGTTTGTGGTTATTTTTCATGAAATTCATCAAGGGCCTGCAAAGGGATGATACAGTACTCATATCCTTTAGTTATATCTAAGTCTATATGATTATGCATTTGTGCTATGTTCTTAATTAATTAAAAAATTGTTAAATGTGATGTGCTAATGTTAGTTTTGTTTTCTGCAGGATGACATTTGACAAAGTTGAATTGCAAGCTCAATTTTATAATAGAAGGAAAGTAAACATAATCAAAGGGTGGCACTTTTGTACCCATTGCAATGTTATATTTGATTTGAATTTGTACAAGGAATTGGACTAGGCAGATGCAGATGAAGTGGCCTATGCTGGGGGGGTATGAAGAGGCAGGGGAATCACCAAGAGGCATAGTTTGAATTTGGTTTGTGTTTTTTGAGATTTTGTTAAGCAGTTTGTATAACATGTTGGATGTGGAGCTTTATGTATATATATATATATATATATATATAAAACCTTTGTTTCAGTTCAATTTTTTTTTACCTTCACCAGTTCAAAATTAAAATAAAATACCAAGTGTCTACTTTTTAATGCCTTGGAGTTTCTTGCAAAGAAATGGGTATGCTAAGACAAGATGTATTTGAATGAGGTCAAATTTAACTAGAAAAAATGAAGGTATGCAGTATCAGTCAATCAAATGAGGGAGGCTATGGAATCAGTGATGAGGCCCTCCGCAGATGATGATTGTTTGTTCAGATACAAATGTGTTGATTCACCTATTATAGAACAAGAGATTAGACCCTCCACAACCGATGGTTGTTATCTCAGTAATTTGTGATCCAGAAAAGAGGGAATGCATTTCATATATTAAGGTGCCTAGGCACAATATTTTTTGGATTAAGTATGCCAAGAGAGTCCAGATCTTCTTTTGGAGTGTTTGCACAGAACCATTGGATGACGAGTCTCCTTAGTCCACATTTTACTTATTTTCATTTGTGTATAACAGAGGCAAGGCATACATTTTTCAATAATGCTTTGAGAAAAACTTGATAACCTATTTGCTAAAATGCACTTCTTAGTCCTTATACATGTTACCATACATAAGACATGAATTAATATAAATCAACAGAAAAATACATTTTAGCTCTTTTTCTGATATGATGAGCAAGTTTACAGAGTGAAATGTTAAAACTTAAAAGACATTGAATATCAACAAAAAATTGCCAGATATTAACATTTTACAAAATCAATATCCCAAGTATTGGAATACACAAAATTACATCCAAAACAAGATGAACAAATTTCTAAATTAAAATTCATCTTCATATTGTCTTCAGTCGGTTGTCCTCCATTCTTCAACTGGCATGTTATTATTTGAGGTTTGAGCAAGCTGAGTAGGATAAATAAATGATGCTTGTTCCTGTGAACAAAAAAAAAATGGAGCTTTAAAGAAAGTATGAGAACACACTTAACTATACCAGAGTAAAGCTCAAAAAACAAAACATGATAGAAAAACCTCATTCAAATGAAAAAAATATGGAGATGAAATATCTTACAACCTCAAAAAAAAAAAAAAAAAAACCCAAAAAAATTAAACAATTACCCAACCCATCACACTTAACATTTACAAAGATAAAAACCCAACGCATTTGCCCCAATCCCTTAAGCAAGGTCGAGATCATTTAATATATTTTTATGGTTACATGCTTTTAGATTATTAAAAAAAAACTATGACATACACAACATACCTGAAGCAGCTGAGTCATCGAAGTAATTCCACTACTGTAGGTAAATGGATCCTGGAAAGATATGCATAATAAGTTTTACTTATATTTCTAAATAAACACGAAAGAAACAATGACATAAAAATTAGATTAGGTGAAATTAGATACCTGAGTGTTTCCAACCATTGATGTCAGGAAGTGAAAATTTTCTTGGAGGGGGTGGCTCTCAATATGATTTTTAGATTTTTGACTTCCAGATTTTTTCATTGAATTTTTTTCCAACACACTGATCAGCCTTTTTTCACTTCTGCCACCTACAAGCTTCTTCCCCCTTCTTTTAAAGCCTTTAGCAATTTCACTATTTGAAATGCTTTGAGTAGTGGAGGGTACAACAGGATCATCTGGTGTGCTATTATCTTCAGATACATTAGATGCATATTTTACTGCCTCCTTTTTTACATCTTCCTCAACTTCCTTCATGATCTCTTCTGTTCGACGTTTAAGGAGTTCAGTTGAATGTGATGTTTCTGCAGCCTTTGATGCCACTTGAAGGAGTCCATGGCATAATTCTTGGAATCGCCTTCCTAATTGAGATATAACATCATCCTGTATTGTTAAGGCACAACTATCATATACCACACCAGATTTTGCATTTCTTGTCCATCTCTTCAAAATATAATGCTGTGGAAGTTCTTTTATGTTTCTGTGATCCAGAACCTTTAGAACATGACAACATTGAATTCCTACAAATTCAAAGTTTTTGCAACTACAAGTTGCCATCTTTGTAGATGAATCAAATAGAATGGTTCTTTGATGATCACGAACTTGATGTATAACCTTGTACTCTGTGATATGTCCCACCTCAGCGTGGATATAAATAGAGCAATTTAGAGATTTTGCATATTCTTTTTGAAACAACTCAAGGACCTCTGGTGTGTACAACCTTGCAGCACATGACACCATCAATGTGTCATAAGGAATATTAGGCATGGTGTTCATCATCTTGAAATCAGCACATAATTCTGCTTCTCGACGATCATCTACAACCCGCTCGAAATGCTGAAAAAATCGCAATGGATCATGCTTGGAGTTCAAATACCTTCTCAACAGAGCATTGAAGCTTTCACTACGCTGTGTGCTCTTCATGTCTGCACAAAATGTTTCTCTACCATAAACAAGAGCCCATTTCTCTTTTTCAGCAAATGTTTGTTGAAGCCATTTGTTACCTTCAATATTGTATTTTTCAAGCATTTTCTTCCATGCATCAAGAAATTCTTTTTCAGTCTCGTATCCAAAAATACAATCATAGAAAGATTTTTTTAGACCATCAATTGAGTAAAGATGCCCAATGTGCTTCGTAGCATTTTGCATTAAATGCCATATACAAAGACGATGATGAGTCTCAGGCATAACAACTGAAATTGCTTTAGCCATTGCCGCTGATTGATCTGTAAGAATAGTTTTAGGACTTCTCCCCGACATTGCTTCAAGAAATGTTTCAAATAACCAAATGAATGAGTCGGCTGTCTCATCATAAAGCAAAGCACCCCCAAAAATAATAGTTTGCCTATGATTGTTAACTCCAACAAATGGTGCAAATGGTCTTCCATGATTATTTGTTCTGTAAGTTGTGTCAAAGCAAAGTACATCTCCAAAATGTGCATAGTCCACGATCGATCTTGCATCAGCCCAAAACACATTGGTTATTTGTTCATCTGCATCAAGTTGCATTGAGTGAAAGAAAGAAGGATTTTGTTTTTGCTTTTTTTTGAAATATTCAATAAGAGCCCCAGCAATTCCATTTTCCATTCTTCTTTCTCTCTTAGTACGTAGGTAATTCTTGATATCATTTAATGTAAAACCAAGATTCTTTCTGCCTCCCACTTGTTGACTCATCAAATCAACGACTGTCTTCGGTGCTAGACCTGAGCTGTCTATGACATCAACTTGGGATGCTTGAATTTTTTCTATTTTTCTATGTGACCTTAAATTGTGCCGCAACGGTGAAGGAACAATATCATGATTATGAGTTGGCTCAAATTTTATGACTTGATATGTCCCACTAGGTTGATAGGAAATGACCATGTGCGCTCCACACCCTGTCCTTGTATCCGGTTGTGGATTCTTGACTTTTCGTTTGTCAATAGCCTTTGTGCCTTCCTTAGAACAACAAAATTTACGCCTTCTTGTTATGCCATTGCTCTTAGAAGCATCACTCCGTCGAATACTGAATCCAACTAACCTTGCATGTGCATTATAAAAATCATATGCACTCTCTTCGCAATCAAATTCCATCCCTACTTCAGGTACATGTTTATAACTGGATTCATCAAGATTGTTACAATCACTAACGAGAGACTTGAGAGAACATCGATGAGTTTCACATCCATCATCGTTTGGTTCCATATTGATTTGACGATTGTCCTAAAAAAAATATATATATCAATAACAAAATAGAATATTTCAACAACACGGCAGCAAAATCATAAAATATTCAAGAATAAATTCACAAAACAATTCATTTGTAATAAGTGACCAAAATTCTTAATCAACACACTATTCATACTCATAAAGTAATAATGATTAGTAGAAGTAGAGATGCTATAAATAAGAAGAAAAAAAATTAACTAAACAGAGGAGGCAGAGCCCACGGCGGATGTGTAGGAGCCCAAGGCGGATGAGGCCGCAGAGATGCGCTTCATTGTCATTTTTTTAAAGGGTTTTCGGAGATGAGTGTTTTGTGATTGAAGTCTGCCCAAAAAGATAAAAATAAAAATAAAACTCAAATCCGGTTCAAATTCATCTCGAATGTTAGTTTGATAGTTTTTTTTTTTAATTAAAAATATGCATTCTTCAACTAAGAATGAAACCCACAAAAAAAAAGAGCCTACATTTACACAGGCAACTCAACTACACATTAGCATCACCAATTACTAAAAGTAAAAGCATCTAATCAACATAATCCCAAAATTCCAGGATTGAATCAAGCCCATGAAAAAAAAAAAGAACAACCATAAACCATATATTGATTGAATAAATCTCATCATCATCAGAAGAACACCAAACCCTTCAACAACAAAAATAGCAGAGAGAGAAAAGAGAGAGAGAGAGAGAGACCAAGGGACATGAAAAGAGACCCTCGATGTGTGGATCAATGGCTGCGTCGTGGAGATCGAAGATGTTATCGAAGAAGATACGATCGGGCAAGAGTCTACGTATTGGGGAAAATTTGAGAGGGAAAACAGAGGCTCACATTTTAGTTAAAATAGGATTTCGGATGTATTAGGAAGGCAAAGTGTATTTTGGGAACACCAATAGAACTTGACGGATGAAAAATCACATAAACCCTCCGTTAACATCACGTGGTCTCACGTGAAACTTGATTATACGTGTCCAGATTTAACTGGTTGACATAGGAGATCTCTGTGGCTTTTCCACAGGAGATCCGAACCCCCCCATAGATATCTCCTCATGCAATTTATCATATAAATATATAGTTTTTATATCCAATTTGATATACATCAAGATTATAGAATGAAACAATGACTAAAACAATTCTAATGCATATAAATTTAGCTATAAATATATATCCCCCACGGTTTTAAGCTAGTGGTAAGGAAGTTATATATGCTATGTGTGCTTATATACATGTATGCTATATATGCTGATTGTGTAGGCTGATATGCTATGTATGTTGATATGTTATGTATGCTTATATGCTATAATGTTGTGTCTGATGTAGGATGATTGGGACAGTACTGTTTGCATATTATTTAGATATGGGGGGTTATGGAAAATGGTTAAGGGCACAAATAGGAGAACATATAGGTTGGGCAGACAAAAAAAAGTTATGATGGATAAAGATTACTGTAATATGGATGAAATTTTTGAGGAGGTTGACAAATTAGTGAAGTGGACTGAGAATGATGCATTGAATATGCAATGTAAGGTTCCTAGGGAACATGGAGTATAGGGTTTGTGGACGGAGAACCAATCATGCGTGGACCAACTAGAGGCTATGGTAGAGGAATGTTCTCCTATGGAATAGGTATTCATTACTGCTATTGGTTCTCATATTCATTAATTCACTTAATGTATTGCAAGTACTTGTAACTGAATATGTTACAGGTACTCAGGCAAGAGGTTACATGGGGTTCAAGGGCAGAAGACCACCAACATGATGTTGTTGTTTCAGTTGCATGAGAAGACCACTCAGAACAATGTCATTTGTTAAAGCAATTTGTATTTTTGGTTTGTTTAAACAAAATTTTTTTTTTTTTGGTGTGTTAAAACAATATCTATTTTGTTGGGATGTATTAAATAGTTATGCAGACAGTCTTTGTTCTATGTGTATCAAATAATATCTGTATTAAACAATGTTTGCAAATAGTATCTATAAACAGTGTTTGTTCAAATTGGACATCATCAATATAAGTGTCTTTTAAAATTATGTTACACTTATGAAATTGTTTGTGTTTAAGCATTGCATCAAATCCATTGCATTGACACACTAGAACATGTGATAAATTACATTACATGCATAAACAGTACACTTAAGATTGAAAGTATATTACATGGGCTGATCACTACATTGCTTTCATTAACAGTACAATGGACTGAAAGCACATTACATGTGCTGATATATTGCATTGAGCAGATAGTTAATAACCATCAACAGAACAACCATACTAAATTACATGCAAAACCCATTATCAAAGGCACATGTCTTCTTTTCCATCTTCTCTACCATCTCTTTAAACTTTCCATTTTGGACATCTTTATCTCCATTTCCTTTATTTTCACATCCACTAATTCCTCTATCATGTTCAATTTTCTTTCTAACTCATATGCATCATAATGCATGTCATCAGCCCAAAGAAAGAAGTCACAGTCTCCAGCTTTCTGCAAAAGAACAATTGGTTCGTGCATTTCATCAAACAGTACTCATGCATATGCATAATGTTCAAAACAAATTATCAAAAACCTGACAAATGAAGATCATTCTTACCCCCCAACGCATGCACTTGTAGAATTTCTTTCCTTTGGTCTTCCCTTTGGTGGATGTCCAAATCTTGCAAGGCACACCATAATGACAAGAAGGATTGAGAGGACTTGCTACCATTGAAGATGAAGTGCTTATTGTGAATGGCTTGGCAACAGTGTTCGGTTGGACGGATTTAAAGAGGGAGAAGGAAGACGGACACATGAAAGAGAGAGAAAGAGATTCGAAAGATGGAGAGATGCAAAAATGGTGGACTTCGGGAAGTTGAAGAAACACAGTTGGTGTAGAGGAGGGCATTTCAGGCTTTTCACACACTTAATAGAGCATAAATGGCGTTGCTTAACCAAACCAAACGATAGATAACCTAGGGACACGAATGCACTCATTTAAAGAATAACAGGGGTATTTTTACACAATAAGTTTTAACATAGATATTTTTGTAAAATTAAAATATAACAGGAGTATATATATGCAAAAATTCCTTAAAACAATAATCTATAAAATGATATTTAAAATTTCATGCATTAAACAAACAGGATATGTGGTCAATCATTTTGATCATTGTGTTCATACTTTTATAATGAATGTTTGTTTACAATTTTATATATATATATATTGATCATATTTTTTTTAGCTAGAGTGATTTGAAAATGATAGAAAAAAAATAAAATCATGACTAAATTCAAAATTTGAAATGAAAAAAAAAATGAGTGAAGCTTCATATGTTCTAAGCATCATAATAATTCTGTAATAGACAAATAAAATGTTGTCCAAATCAAGAAAATATCTTGAGTTTATACCTAAAAAATTCAAATTAGTTAAATTCGGATTAAGCCTGAGTTGCATTGACAAAGCATGAGCTGCTCCTACTAACCAGGTCTCGTATGACCAATGTCATTGAGATATATAACCTCCTGTTTCATTAAAATGTTTTTAAAATGAACGTCTTTACTCACTACATATTTTACAGATTTATTAGACTTTAGAGGAGAAAGAATAATGAGACCTATTTCATTAAGAGAGGGACTAAGCCCTATATATAATAGTACAAGACCTAATATACGTGTAACACAATAATAATACAATACACGTGTAATCTAACACCCCCGCTCAAACTCAAGGTGGATCAAACAATGTGAGTTTGTGAATGAGAGATTGAAATCTTGGAACTGGATGAGACTTCGTGAAGAAGTCCGCGATCTATTCAGCAGAGGAAATGTGCGGAAGCGTAAGTGTCTGAGCAAGGAAGTGCTGACGAACAAAATGACAATCAATCTCAATATGTTTAGTCCTCTCATAAAAAACCGGATTACTGACAATCTGAATAGCACTCCGATTATCACAGTAAAGTGGAGTAGAACCTGTAACATCAACTCCAAGATCTACCAAGAGACGTCTGAGATGAACGATCTCTTTGGTCGTGATGGCCATAGCTCGATACTCGACTTCTATGATGGAAAGAGAAACAACATCTTGTTTCTTGTTGCGCTAGGAAATAAGAGAATCTCCAAGAAATATGCAAAAGCCAGTAGTGGATCGACGAGTAGTCGGATCTCCCGCCCAGTCAGCGTCAGTGTAAGCTCGAAGAACAAGAGATAAAGATGATGACAGATAGAGTGATATAGTAATAGTCCCACGTAAATATCTGAGGATCCTCATGAGAGCACTATAGTGAACCGAACGACGAGCGGAGACGAACTGACTAACGATGCTGACTGCATGAGCAATATCAGGTCTGGTGATGCAAAGATACACTAGTTGACCCACGATCTGTCTGTATGATGTAGGATATGAAAGATGCTCTCCATCAATAGAACGGAGCTTTAGATGAAGCTCAAGGGGAGTTTCAACACTACGAGTGTTAGATATAGCGACACGATCAATAATGTCTGCTATGTACTTCTGTTGAGAGAGAAGAATCCCCTGCTTACTTTGAGCAATCTCTAGCCCTAGAAAGTAGCGAAGAGAACCGAAATCCTTCATCTGAAAGTGACTACTAAGATGATGTTTAAGAAGAGTAATACCAGCTAAGTCATCACCTATATTGATGATCATATCATCCACATACAAAAGTAGAATAACCCGACCCTGCAATGATGATCGCACAAACAAAGAGTGATCCTGAGAGCTCTCAACGAAACTAGCTGATAGAATAACATTGCAAAAAAGCTTAAACCATGCACGAGAAGCCTACTTGAGACCATATATAGCACGCCGGAAGGAGGAGTACAAAGACCAGGAGGTGGTTGCATGTAGACCACCTCTGATAAGTCCCCATGAAGAAAGGCATTCTTCACATCCATCTGAAAGAGAGGCCAGTGACGAGTCGCAGCAACTGCAAGAAGTGTGCGAACAGTGGTCATCTGTGCAACAGGGGTGAAAGTCTCCTCATAATCAATCCCATACTCCTGTGTGAAACCGCGAGCAACTAGACGAGCCTTGTGTCGTTCAATGGATCCATCAGGTCGATGTTTGACCTTAAAAATCCATTTGCAACTGATAGGCTCAACACCGGTGGGAAGAGGAACAATATCCCATGTATGAGTCTCCTGAAACACCTGAAACTCCTCATCCATGGCCTGTCGCCACTCAGGGTGTTGAACTGCCTCTTGATATGACCTAGGTTCCCGATGTGTATGAATAGCTGCAAGAAAAGCCTGAAGTTGTGGAGAATAAGAGCTCACTGTGGCAAAACCAAACTGATCAGAGGGTCCACTATCAAAACTGAAACGGTCAGGCGGACGACGCTCACGCTGAGGATAGCGAGCGACGCAACTTGGATCCATAGCCGAGAGAGGGGCTTTAGGCACAGGAGGCAGAACACCATGAGAAGTATCTACAGTAGGACAGGGAGATGAAGACGAAGAGTCACACTCGATCGGAGAAGGCACAACAAGGGGAGGACTAGGGTAATGACACAGAAGATAATGCAGGAAGAGGAAAAGACTCAATAACATAACATGGCCGAATAGAAGAAGACGTAGGAGAACTGGGCTCAGGGGATGTGGACGAAAAATAGGGAACATCCTCAACAAAAGACACATGATGAGCAAACAAAAAACGATGACCCACGGGATCATAACAACAATACCCTTTATGCTCAAAACTTATCCCTAAGAGAGAAGACATAGAACCGACCGAGCAGAGAGTTTGTTGCGAGCATGAGGAGGAAGTAGAACATAACATGCACAACAAAAAACACGAAGACAACTGTAGTCATGAAGATAAGAATATAGATGTTCATCAGGGGACATGCCAGAGAGAACTGTGGAGGGAGTGATATTAATGAGATAAATAGAAAGAAGGACAGCCTCAACCCAGAAATACTGTGGAACAGACCAGGACAATAAGAAAGTGTAAGTCGTCTAAAAAATGTGACGATATTTGCGTTTCGCAACACCATTCTGTTCATGAGTGTAGGGACAAGACTGCTGAAAGATTATGCCATGAGATTGGATCAGAGAGCGCATTGTAGAGGATATATGTTCCTTAGCACAATCAGATCAAAAGATTTTGATGCGAGCTTGAAATTGAGTGTGAATCATGGTGGTAAAAACATCATAGATGTGAACGACCTCAGAGCAATTATGTAGTAAATAAATCAATGTAAAGTGAGAATAATAATTAATGAAGCTAATATAATAAGAAAAACCACTCAGAGAATGTACGAGAGTAGGGCCCCAAATGTCAGAATGCATTAACTCAAAAGGACTGGTGGACTGATTATTACTAGAACTAGAAGGTAGGGCCACAAGTTTGGCCAATCTACCGCCCACACACACAGACAAAGGAGAAAAAGAAGTAGATCCTAACACACCAGACTCAAAAAGGCCTTTAAGGCGAGACTCAGAGACATGACCTAACTTTCTATGCCATAGATCGACATTAGAAGTGATGCTACCACAGAAGACAGAGGGGTCTGGAACTGGGAGATGCAGATACTCCACGAAATACAATCCGCCAACTCTACGACCAACGCCAATCCTCTGCCCCGAGTGTGTATAGTGCACAAAACAACCAGAGAAAGTGAAAGAAATGGTCAGACCGGAATCACAAAGTCGACTAATGAAAATAAGGTTCATGCAGAGATCTGGCGCATGTAAAACAAATGGAATGGAAAGACGACCAGTTGGATCAGAGGTGGTGGTGATAGATCCACACTGGGTGATAACTAAAGTGGAACCATCAGCAGTATGAATCGAAGGCAAATGAGCAGGAGCAGATGAACATGCAATAAGTATAGAACTATCAGGTGTCATGTGATGGGATGCACCGGGATTAAAAATCCAAGAAACTGAATTACCCGGAGTGAAAGAGAAGACTGAGGGAGCATTAGACTTAGACTGAGGTGGATGTTGTAAGAGCTGCTCAAGACGCTGATTGATCAGGGTGTCAATATGATCAGAGGTAGGCAAGCCTGGTGCAGTGGTGGTAGAAACAACAGCAGTAGGGCGTCGCTTTTCTCAACAAAGCGTTCAAGAAGAGAGGCCCAAAGCTCGGCTACTGTGTCGAAGCCACTAAGATCGGCCCGAAGAGAGCGATCAACAGAGTTAATCACATACGAAGATGCACGCTGATCACGTCTGCGCCATGAGGTATACGCCGGAGTACCAGACAGTGGAGCAGCAATAGTACCATCAAGGTGGCCAAATAAAATCACGTGGACTGAGGATGCTATTCACGGTGGCACACCAAGATGGCCAATCATCTACGGAGCTTAGAAGGAAGTCGGTCGAATTCGGAAGAACATCACGAAAGGACTCAAATGAGTTCACAGGGACGGTTGGGTGAACATCAATGGTGACCATCAACGTGGGATCCGTATTAGTTGGATTTTCGGACGAAGACATGATCAAAATATCTCAAATGAAGCCAAAATATACATGAATGCATAGACAACGAAAAACTGAACAAAATGAGTACTTGGATGACTAGATTCGGAGTCCGAATGAAGTCGTAACAAGCCAGGAAAGAAACGCAGAAAAACAAGACCGGCGGCTGACGGACGGCTGTCTGACGGTGGTCGGCGGCTGACAAACGGTGACCGGACGGTGGCTTGATGGCGAATGTTGCCGGGAAAGGAAAATCGAGCAAACGGGTACTCGAATCCGAGTCCGCCTATCGGAGTCGGGTCCGGATGTAGGCGGATCCGGATGCAGGTGCATCAGGGCAGGCCGAACGGATCCGAGGTGTGGGTTCTGCGTACGAGGACGCGTGAAATCCTTGATGACACAGGATCTCACCCGGATGTTCCTAGATCGCACGCGGCGCGATCTTCACGTGATGCGACCGGGACGAATGCGGCGCTCGGGCGCGACGATGGCAGCGCACATACGAGAGCGGCGCTCGAATGTGGACGCTGGGCAGCGCGCGGACGGGCACCGGCGCGGACGGGTGCGATGCATGAGGACGATGAGGCGGCGCTCGGGCACAAACAGTTGCGGCGACAAGGCGGCACGCGACGGACGGCTCTCGGACATGGACAGTGATGACGATGCGTAGGCGACAACGTGAAGAAGATGACGGTGCGAACAACGGCGCTATTACGATGATAATATAACGAACGTCGAATCTCAAAAAATTTTTTTTTGAGATCTCAAAGGGGCTTTCATACCATGTTAGACTTTAGAGAGGAAAGAATAAAGATACCTAATTCATTTAGAGAGGGACTAAGCCCTACATACAATAGTACAAGACCTAAAACATGTGTAACACAGTAATACACGTGTAATAATAATAATAGAATACCTGTGTTATCTAATATAATTATAATTTCATATATTTCATCAGTCACATGCACTCAGTGTAATAAAATATATATCTTATTAATTTTTATATTTATTTACTTATCTTAAAAAGGTATGTAAGTAGAGTAATTGAGACTGAAACCGGGGTTGTGTGACCTGTTTTGAATATGCTTTCCGGACAACGGATTTCTGGTCGAGCACAGGAGCCCATCCGAACAGTCACGTCACGTGTGACCCTTTACCCTTTCCCCGGGCCGAGAAACCGGGCTCGACCCCGTGCTCGGGCTGACGGGCCGAGCCACGCTGTTCTACTACTTCATCCAAACCCCTTCTGTCTTCCATCATCTTCGCTTCTTCCCTTCAGAGACCGCGAAAAACCAAAAAAAAAAAAAAAAAAACCCAAAAATGCAACCGACGTCCCTCCTCACTCATCCGACCCAGTTCACACTCTCCCCTCATCGCCTTCAATGGCACTCTCCAGGCTTTCGGACCAAAATACCCCTCCGTCCATATCCCCGGCGTGTCCCCTCTCTCCTCTGCACAGCCAACACTGGTCAGTTCTCTCTCTGATTCTTCTTCGTTGATTGTGGTTTCTGAACCCTAATCGAATTCTTCATTTTAAGATGTCGGACTCACCCTTGAAGAGTTCATCGAAATCGGGTACATCTCGAGCGTGCACGGGCTCGACGGGGAGCTCCGGGTGAAAGCCACCACGGACTTTCCCGAGATGAGGTTCTCCGTGGTATTATCTCGCAATCTTTTGTTTGGTTCGACTTTGATGATAAAAATCTGAACTTTATGTATGCTCTGATGCGTTATTTATATTTATTTATTGATGTTTTTCAGCCAGGGAAGAGGTGGTTGAAGACGCGGGTAGCGGGGGAGGAGACCGTTAGGGAAGTGGAGCTGTTGAAGGGGAGGGGTCACCCTGGGCAGAAGAGTTGGATACTTAGTTTCGGTGGCGTCAATTCCGTCGATGAGGTCGGTTCGTGATTTGGACATTTGTTTGTTTATTGAACTAAGTGGGTGTGCAAGAATGCTTGTTCTTGATATAATGCTAGCTTTATGTATGATCCTTTGATGCTTAAGTGTTTGGAAACGAGTTTGAAAAAGAGATTTTCACTTAAAGCTGCTTTTGAAAATAGCTTTTTAGATAGCATACCTTTTTTTATTCTTGAAAAAATGGTTTTGTTAAAAAAAAAAACATTTTTTGCTTTTTTCAAAGTTGGAACTGTTGGGAGTCACTTGGCAATAATAGAATTTATAAAAGCTATCAAATCCCAAAACCACATGCTATGCAGAGTGAGTGAGGGTCCTTGCATGCATGAGGCAATGTTGTTTGTAAACTGCTGGATTACTTGGGTTTCATCTTTAGGTAGCATTTCAAACGGGGTTGGGCAGGCTTTGCAGATTCTACTTTTGCTGGAATCATACTTAATCCAAAATCATACTTAATCCAAACTCATTTCCAAAGGCCCCAACTGGTCCCAGCTTTTGAAGAAATTAAATAACAACTTTTAAGTATAAAATAGAGGTTTTCAGGATTTTAACAAAGTATGCTCCTTGAAAAGCTAATTTCAACGTTGTTTTTTAGTGAAAAGTTCGTTTTGAAACTTGTTTTAAGCTGTACGTAATGCAACGAGATTATATTGTGAGGGTGGGGCACCAATGTCTTCATATATAGAGAAGAATAGAATTCATAACCTGCATTGATCAGGTTATTCGCCCATACATGTATAAATGTAAAATAGTAGATGCAGTGTGTGGACTTTATATGAAAGAATGGACTTCAAGGGATTATGAATTTGTGAGTCAGTTATGGAAATAATTTGAAAGGGAATGAGATTTTATGAATTATGTGATATATAGATGACAACATAAAAGCAGAACGCTATATGGCCCTTATCTAATTGATTGGCGGTCAAGTATATTTTAGAGTAATGTGGAGTTCTTGGGAGGTCTGTTGGTCAGGATAGAGCTTTGTCACGAAGTTCTTCTCCAAGACTGATGGGCAGATGAGGATACCTACCTTACTGGTTGTGAAGTTACTTGATAAACTATACAATTGATTCCCATATGTTTTCATACTTGGAGAGGTATTATGGGGCTGGCAGTGGAGTTCATGGAAGCTATCAGGTGGAAAGTTGGTCATGGGAAGATGGTATTCTTCTGGCATGATACCTGGCTTGGGGACAACTCGCTGAAGACAAAGTTCCCCAGACTATTCGAGATTTCTCAGCTCAAAGAAGGTACGATAGACCGTTTCTGGTCAAGTGGTGAGACAGGAGGTGGGTGGAATTTGCAGATGAGATGGAATTTAAGGGATGAGAAAGTCGACTTGGTAGTGGATCTTCTCCAGGAGTTGTAGGAGGTGGCGCGAGTGGGGAACACGCCGGGCGAGGTTTTTGTGGAGACACGGCCAAGAGAGGGATTCACGGTGCAGAGGTATCACAACTGGTGGAGGAGGAATAGGGAATTTGCTTGATTTTTTAATTCTATTATATCTACTTTGATTTGGTTATCTAGCAAAACCTACCATCAGTAGATTCCCTGATAATGAGATGTCCAGTTTTGCAATGGAAGATTCAGAGTATTGAAGAAATTTTGTTATATATAAAATCAGTGACTGATAGATTCAGAGTTGCCATATATTTTGTCTTATCGTGGTGATAATCCTGAGGTCGTCATCAATATTTGTGAATATTTCAGTATTAGGTTCAGAGTTACATATGTTGTGGCTTTTTGTAATGCTTATGCCTTGATGTGTGATTTCAGGCTAGGCAAATTGTTGGATCTACTTTACTTGTAAAGAGAGCTGACAGGCCAGAATTGGAGGAAGGTGAATTTTACATTCCTGATCTTGTTGGAATGAAGGTTTTTCTCAAGGTTTGCACTTGATCATGCTCTCTATCATTCTTTCATATATATTTACATAATTACATATGAATAATAATTTCCTTAACAATATGGAGCTCCACTTCTGAGAGCTGTTTCACCACCATCCTGTTCATCATCACATACAAACCATTTGTTAGTTTGCTTTATATTCAGGGTACTCCTAAGCTTCGCCTTCCTCAGATTCACTTTTGCAACCTATTATTCTTCATCTACAACACACTTATCTTAACATCCTTATTACAGACGTGAACATATTTACATTTTTCCCCGACTTGTAACCCATTAGCCCATACAACAAGGCTGGCCATTAATGCTCTTATACTGTTGCACAGTGTATTTTTCTTAAGTTTTCTTAAATATAATATCATGCTTGGAAAGAATGGATGATCAGAGACTGATTTTGTCACGCCCCAGGGCGGCCGTCCCCGGGTCGCGGCAAATGTATATAAGATATCAGCAGTCTAAACAGGGAAATCAATACATCACTCTAACAACAACTAAAATGACAACAACACAGATCAAGCAAGGCTGACATAATATATACACAGATGCGGAAGCTAAAAGACTGAATCTGTAATCCAAAATATACTACAGACTCGATACAAATCAAATGTTCTGTGAGAGCCAATATACACACATACATCCAAACATACACAAATGGGTGCCCAAGCACAGAAATATATAAATACAATAAAAGGAAGGATGCTGATGGCCTCAACCCGCGGGACGTAGCGCTACTCCGCTACTGGTGCAGTCGCTCAGGGAGCTTCTCCTTCAAGTCCTCCTCAGTAATCACTGGAAAAACAATTATGCGAGGGGTGAGCCACACGCTCAGTGAACAGCACAACCCATGCACCACAGCTATATTAACCAAAATTAATTCAACAACCAGCCACGAAATGGCATAACAACATAAAACCCAGTAGTTCGTATTTCGCCGAACCACCACACCCTCACCCTCACCCCTCAATAGGTGACATAGGATATTGGGACTGATAATCATCCAAACACATCCATACACATTCATACACCCTCACCCTCACCCCTCAGCAGGTGACATAGGATATTGGGACTGACTAGGCTGTTAATCACCCTTGGTCCACCGATAGTCTCTCCTCCACACCATAGCTTACCTGGTCTACTCCCACATTCAGCACAGTCCGAGTCCAAGATCAGGAGGTGCCTACTGATGGGAGCCCTCTATCAGGATAGTCTTTCTATGCTGAGGAGTCCCTACACGGATCCAACGAAGGGGAGAGAAGCAGCCTACCCACACGCATATGATCCACTCGGATCCGCTGACAACACATCTCTACAACTCTAGTATCTTGAATTCATCAGAATTCCTCCAGGGCGCATAACCAAGATGCGGAGAACATGCATTAATATAGACGGGAAAAGAAACCTTGGGAGGGCAACAGGAGGTCCCGATATGGGACGTCCCGACAACCAAACAAGGAACACGGAGCACCCTAGCCCGGATCTCAATGTTGACCTCGCAAGGCCCCTTAATTATTCCCTAAGGCATGCAATATTATTACCAGTTGCATTTAATTTAACAAGTTAAACTAATAGGAGCATACAAAGGCCGAGGCTTTCCTAGCATGATAACAAAGGGGGCAAGATGCATGGCTCTTACACAACCTAAGGGTGCAAGTCCCTAACATAATCAGTCTAGGGTAGCATGCATACTACATATCAATCATGCTGCAAGGATTACATATTAAACAGGTTAACATTATTCTATGGTGCCCCAGGGGAGGACGATATACGCCCAAGTGCGTATAGCGCCTCCCAACTGGGTTGGATTGTCCCACTCACCGGAAGTCGGGTCGTCGCGCGACCGTCCGTCAAGATCTGCAAGACAGGGTATCAACTTGGTGAGTAAAATCCACAATTACCACAAAATACACAAAAACATACACATAAACACCCAACACTCGGGCAAACGTGCATACGCCCCGTACGCACGCTAGCCCGAGCACCTCGACTCACTCCCGCACCCCCGATAACCACCCGCACGGCCAGCCGCCCCCGGATGCACCGCCGCGCCTCAGCCCGCGCACCCAGGCGCACCGCCGGGCCCCTACCCGCCGCCTGGACAAGCCACCGAGCCACTCGGGTGCACCGCACGCCCACTGTGCCCCGCCGCAGCAGCCCGCGCGCACCCCGCACGCTCCGCGCTGGCCTGCGCGCACACCGCACTCCTCGCGAGCCCAGCGCCTCGCCCCGCGCGCACCTCCGCTGCCTTGCGTGCTCCACGCGCACCACCGGCTCGCCCAGCGCTCCACCAACTCGCCGCGCGCGCACAGCGCGCTTGCGCCCCTGCGCAACGCTCCGCGCGCACCCCGCACGACGCCCTGCACGCTGCGCCTCATCGCCCCACCACCAGCGCCCAGCACACCCGTGCCCAGCACCCAGCACGCGCGCCCAGCACGCCCTCCAGCTCCACCCGAGCGCACGCCCGCGCGCACGCGCGCGCGCGCCCAGCCTGCTGCGCTGCTTGCTGCCTGTGCTGCTGCCTGTGCTGCCGACCTGCCCGAGACAGCAACCCACCCTGTCCGAGCACCTCCACCACCAACCACCGGCCACCCATGGCCTCCGACCACCCCCAACCACCTCCGACAGCCACCCACAGCCGCCGACCACCACCCAACCCCAAAACCCCCCTCCTAACAAGCATCTAAGCCAAAAAGAAGAGGAAAAAGAGCTTACCAAGGGAAGGAAGGGATGTTCGGTTGCTCTCCGCGCACCGAAACTCCTCTCCAAGGGTCTCCACCACCGAGACCTCTTCCCACCTCCGAAATGGCTCCGATCTGAGGAGAAGAGAGGGCGGAAGAAAGGGCTAGACACGCCGGAATCTGGATTTGAAAGCACCGGGGTGTAGATCGGGACCGGATCTACATTTTCTAGGTTTTAGGTTTTAAGCTTTGGGCACTCCAAGGGCTCAAAAGCTTGAAAAAGATAGAGGGGGAGAGAGAAAAGCTTTTTGGGAAGATGATGAATAGTGGCAACCATTTTTTTAGCTTTCTTTAAATAGTCAACTCACTTAAAATTAGGGCTAATCAAGATTAAGTGAGGATTAAGGGCTAGATTAGGTGAGGATTAAAAGCTTGAAGTGGGATTTGACTTAGGTCAACCCAACCACACAAAAAAACAAAAAGGGTTGACCAAGTCTTGGACCCACTTTGACCGAGTCAACTCTCCCAATGACTTCTCGCTCGGTCAAAACCCGGATACGCCCCGAAACTGTGAAATTTCGGAAACGTTACCGGAATTCGATGAAATTTTCATGAGTGGCTTAAAATGGCACCAGAACACATAATATGCAGTTAGATTTTCAATCGGAGTCCTCTAGCTCAGGACGATAGCTAACAGTACAAAATTTTACGGTTCCGATCGAAAAACGAAAAAAACTCAAAAACTGTCAAAATGCTCCAATGGTTACCAGCAGGCCAAAAAGTGACACATATATAACAGATTTATGGGGAACAACCCATGGCTTTAGCCAAAGAGTCTACCCTGTGTGGGTTAGAACTTAGAACTATTGAATGTTAATACCATCATGGCCCATATTATTACATGTATAAAAGTTACATATGTAAAGGATTAACAGGTCAAGCTTGCGCTCAACGCTCATAAACGAATTGACAAAGCAGCTGAATTGAGCATGCACTTGCCTGAGCTCGTCGGTTTACTACTTGAGCCTCACTTTAGGCTTGTACATGAAAATAAATTGAACCTGAATGAGGTTTTTATGAGCCGAGCCCCACCTGCTTGCTAATGGGAAGAGCTTGTTTCATTATTGGCCATGAAGCTTTTCTTTCTTTACTGAGTTCTATCATTCAAATTTTGTTACCTTGCATTTCTGAATTCAAAATCATTGATATAGTTATCTTTCACTTTTAGGAGACAGGGGAACCAGTAGGAACTGTGGTTGATGTTTACAACTCTGGTGCAAGTGATCTTTTACAAGTCATGCTTGCTGCATCTAATGAAAGGGTTGATGGGTCTGGTGTTGTGAAGCCAGAAGCAGGCATTTCTGGACCCCTTGTATGGGTTCCATTTGTGGAAGAAATTGTTCCCCATGTTGACATGGATAAGAGAGAGATGTTGATTTCACCTCCTAAGGGGCTCTTGGAGTTGAATGTGCGCCTTAATGGGACATCCAGGGAAAGACGCCAGCTGGTTTGGTCTGCCTTCTTATTTAATGCCTGTATTTTATCTCCATTACCTATTCTTAAAGTGAGAGACTATTTGATTATCTTAATTGCTGATCAGATGTTGGCTTTTTTGCAGCAATAAATAGCATGTGCATATCATGTTAGCTTTTTTTATGGTTTTTTTTTTTTTAAATGCTAGGTACCCAGCATTAGTGGTGATCATTAAACATTAAGAGATCATCAGTTTAAAATTTCTTGCATTTCTTGTTGCATTATCCATACCAATATCAAACATATATGGCTTTTAAAAAGATTTGATTGAAAAAAAAAAAAAAACATGAGAAAATTTCAATTGGACTATTTTTTCTAGAAATAATAATTTGTCATGTAGAAGCTGATAAGAATTATACATAATATTATGAGTAAGAGGCATGTATTGTGCAAGCACACAAGAGGTGATGGGTGTACTCTAGAAACTTCAGGGCTTACAAACAAAGAAAAGTGGGAAACCTAACCTGTTAAATATCACATCTATGCAAGGAATTGTGGTGTAATGGAAGGTACTCATTAACATTCAGAATTGTGAAAGGGGGAATGACTCCCACTGTTTCCTTCTTAATTGTACATTCAGGGCTTCATTGAGAGCTGACAATCATTTAATAATAATGGCATGCCTTGTAGAGTACCACATGATACAGCTTGGCCTATCTCTGGTGGATATGAATCATATCTATATGACTATAACATGATACATGTTCACGGCTTCATCTTTTCTTCTTTTTTCTTCTCTCTTTTGTTTCTTCTTTCTTCTTCTTTATCTCTTTTACTCCCTTTTTTTACTAGGTTTGCATGTTTATTAAGATAGAAGACTCCATCCACTAATTGGGCTCTTCCTATAAACTTGGAACTACTTATTAAAGAAAGAGCATCTTTTATAAATTTTATGAATCCCACAACTAATTTACCTGCCGGCAATATAGGACTTTCAATTAAGGCTCCTTTAAATGTGGTAGCTCCACTTGTTAACCTCTAAAGAGGCGTACGAGCAATCTCTCCTCCCCAAAATTAAACTAAACTGTTTATCTTCCAAAAGTAGATCTCAGAATAAAATATTGGCTGCTAAATAGCTCCCTAAGCGTCAGCCATTATTAACTCAGATAACAATCATGTGTCTCCAAGTATCATTAATGTCATGTTGATCTGTGTCCAAATTACACCTGGCCAATATACTAAAATTTGACTCTTCAGAACTTGGTTGTCCAAACATTGTTGGCGGCTCCATTGTCGAAAATGGAACGATTATTAGTTTATGTAGAGCAACTAGTATATCACCTATATAAACATCTCTTCAGATTTTTCCAGATTTTCTTACTATGATCAGGTACTCTTACGGAGTGCCTTCTAATGAAAAATTCCTGAAAATGGTACTCTGGGTACCAGTTATGTTCTCTTATAAGCTATAACTTTTTCCCATCTGATTAAATATATTATGTTCCTTTATTTGTCTGAGATTTATTAAATTGCTATACCAGAGTAACCCAGATGCCTTTAGAAGGGTATGCTGATTGGGATCTGAGCAGAACTTTTTTTTTTTTGCTTTAATGATGTTTAAGATTTTACAAGGAAGAAAGCTTGTGTAACTCATACACTCTCTCTTGCTTGCTGTAAGTTCTTTTAGACTTTTCTTCTTCATTATTCTTACAGAAGGGCTACTTCTCCATCCATACATTATGATGAGTGTCAAAGGAGATAGCTCTTTCCCACTCTGATCATACATGTTCACCATGTGCGCATTGTCAAAGCAAATCTTGCCAATCATTCCCCCACTCACAATATGAAAGAACCGCTTTGAGGCAGGAAAATCCTTCTCTATTCCGACGGAACCTTCTGGGAGGGGAAGGCTGACGATCAATATCACCCCTAATAATCCCTCCCTCCCAAATGATAATCATAATTTTCCTTCTCAATTTATGTGAAAGGCATGTCACCCAGTAGTTTTGCTAAAATTGATGGGAATACAACTCTTTACAAAAGAGCTAAATTAAGCTATTCTGCAATCTTGATGATTTCTTCACCGTATCTTTTTTTTAATGTTATTCTTTCTGTTAAAGAAGTGATATACTCATACCTGAGGATTTGGCAGTAAATATCATTTTATTCCTTTCAGGAACGAAAGCAACGGAAAAAATCCCAGCAACATCTATTGGCAGCTAAAAAGAAGCTTTCTGAGTTAGGGCAGAAACACATCCTACAAGGGTTATCATTCGGAGAGAAGGCACAAAAGGAATTTCTAGTAGAGCAGATCATTAATATCAATTTAAAATTGTTTCAACATGCTGTACAAAGTGTAGATATGCCAAACATTAGGTATAATTTTTCATCTTGTGAATTATGATGTTATCTATTTCTATCTACTTATGCAATTCATCAAGTCTTAGCTGATTTCCATGTCCTACTTGTAATTATTAATGGTTGTGCTTCCACACTATAAACAAATTTATGATAGAACACAATATTAGTAAACACCTTTAATAATATTCAAAGAAGAACATAGAGCTAGTACGTTATACTCATGAATAAAACATAGATCTATCAGTCACACAAACTTAGTTCTTCATTTCAGGAAATTATAAAGGGCTGCCTTCAAGAAGAATCTTATGATTTGATCAGATAAATAGGTGGCATATCTGTATTGAAAATTGTTATATTTTACAAAAATGGCTGATGCAACATGCAGTGACATTTGTTACATATGTTTAATTATTTCTGAAACTTGAACTAATTCAATTGAAAATATATCCAGTTGTATGGAATTGTTCTTCTAGTTGAACTGATTTTTTTCTTAGTTTCCAATGTTACGAGTTTCACCGAGATAATCATTTCTGAAACTTGAACTAATTCAATTGAAAATATATCCAGTTGTATGGAATTGTTCTTCTAGTTGAACTGATTTTTTTCATAGTTTCCAATGTTACGAGTTTCACCGAGATAATCATGTTCTAGTGAATGATATATCCATTGTTTTGTACTTTGTTAAATTCTTTGGTACCAGTGAGAAGTTTCATATTTCTTCAGTTGTTTAATTATTTAATGGCTACATATCCATTGTTTTGTACTTTGTTAAATTCTTTGGTAACTGTGAGAAGTTCCATATTTCTTCAGTTGTGTAATTATTTAATGGCCTTACTTTTATTTATCTTCATGTTACCAGATTTCATTTGCCTGAATTTGTTGATGGTAATTCCACTACATTATTGAAGAATGCTTTGAAGATTTCACATGAATCCTTCATTCTCTATGGTAAGAGAGATAAGCAAGATAAAAATTTTGAGCTGCGAGGAAGGGGGCTTCATTTACTCTCTGAGCGTAAGGCTGCCATTATTCTAGTGGTTGACAACAAGAACAGTGAGAGAATAGGTACAGAAAATGACCTTGATGGTTTTGGAAAAGCTGTGTCCAATATCTTCCTTCAAGAACTACTTGGTTTCAAGAGATTTGCTGAGGTATACTGTTTCAGTTTTTACGTCCCTGTTTCTCTTATACACGTTTTTCCATCTAATGTTGAATTTGTGCTACAGTAGGAAACAAAGTAGCACACTACTGACGCTCGAATGAGTAGGTTATAATGTTGCAATGAAACAAAAAATGTCAAGTTGCATTTCCAACCCTGCTTTTCTGTGGCATATCTTTTGGCTTCTGATTGATTCATAATTTCCTTCAACCAATCTACCTGACTCCAAGGACAATCCACGTTCTTCCAACCCATTTAAAAATATTAATAGCATGACCTACTGAAGAGATTGCTTTTCATTTTAGACAATCAGCATAACCAATATGTAAAAAAAATCTCATCAGATCTCTACCAGAATTTCTGGGGACACTTGAATATCAACAGGTTAGGGTTTTTATTCTTCTATGAGAAAAAGGCCATATTAGATGAATTGATCAACTGAAATGTGATACTCTTTCCTCCAAAAGTCATTGCTGAAAGCCTGAAAGAACAGCCATTCCTAACTCATAACGTGATGAATTGTCTTCATGGTTGCCATAAAAATTATATTTTAGTTTACTGCACCAATTGTTGTTATTTGTTTTGCTGTGCATATCAATCAAGTTAGGGAGCGGAATCACATCATTGGTCATTCCATTCCTTTCTCCTCATAGGGCCAAAAAAGGATTTTTAATTTTTTTCAAATTTACATATTTAGTCCCATCGTATATATCCTACCCAAAATATCTCCTTGTCATGCAGTTCTCATAATCCCATATAATTCAATGGTTGAGATTTAATTTTTATATATCATGAACAGGTAGAAGAACAGCAGGTTTCAGTGCCTCTGGTTGTTATTTGTCCAGCGGGTGAAATCAAGTCTTACCAATTGATTTTTTCAGAAAGTATCTGCTCTTGTTTTGACAGTCAAAAGGTTGGATATCTTTGAGTTATTTATAAGTTTATAATGACCATATATTGCTTTCAATCTTCCATAATAGCAATGTCAACCACTATGTTGGCATCTTGGTCATCTTGTTAAAAAATATATCAAAAGGTTCTCTTATTTGCTTGGTTTTTTGTTTCATTTCAATGTTCGAACATATTAGTTTATTCTGATATTTTGTTGCGATGAAAATTAGTGGTTGATTGAACCAGTGAATCTGCTAGGTTATTATTTTTTTGTAACAAAGAAATTCATGATCTTGATTTAATGACAATCTCATTATAATAGTTGGTTTAATCAATTTTTAAAAATCAATTCACCACTTCACGTAATCTGAAATGGATGATTTGTTTTCAAGGAACACATACAAGAAAAGGTTTTTTGTATGCTTACAGTTACTCTAATTTATTTCCTGACTATCTCGGTATATTATGTCAGGGAAGCATAAAAACAGTAATATAATTGAGGATTTTTATGTTGAGGGACCATCACTTTATATGTGGAAAATGGTTGGCTGTTTAAAAAATAAATTGATTGCTTGATCATGAAAACTTGATCATATTACTGCATTTTTCCATTGCTTAATAGACATTCTTTGGTGACATGATATATTCGAAGTCACTAAAAGCTGATAATGTGTGAAACATTTAAACAATGGGTAGTTGATCTGATGCTGGAAGTTGATGGTCTGGATAGGATTTATTCACAAATATTATATACTACTCCGGATTTATGTCGACCTTTCTTCATAGTTGCTCATGTCCTAGCCACTATGTGTGAAACATTTAAATAAATTGATTGCTCTGGATTTATGTGGATTTATTCACAAATATTATATACTAATAATGGTATGAAATGGTCTATCTTCATATATTCTCAAAAATAAAGGTCCATCTTCTGTGAAATTGATTAAGAAAGAAGAGATTCCTGAAAATTTCCCAAGAAGTTGGTCATTACTGTTACACTGGAACATACTTCCTATTTTAGATTTGGTCATTCATCTATGAGTGATGTCAATTTTAGTATTTCTTTCCTCATTGTTGCACTCTCACTTTTAGCAGACAATTTGTATAGGCTGATTAACCTTGGTTATTGAGAAACTTGAGCAGTGAGCTTGACTGATTTTCTTTGACTGGAACAAGTGTGTCAAGTCTTGTGAAATATATCTTGAGTGTTACATCTATCAAATGCTTTGCCAGTAAATTTAACAATCAGTTTTCTCTAGCAATCCCTGTTCATTATTAGATTGATGATTGATCTGACTTGAGGCTGTATTGCTGATAAATCATCTTTTCCTTTACTTACTGCAGGTCTGGTTCCTGGAGGAGGTGAAGCTTCCTGTTGTTAGCATTTTGAATATGAATCAAGATGCTCATAAGATTTTGTTAAAATCTCCATGGGAGATATTGCAATCACCTGTTGGATCTGGAGGAGTCTTCAGCTTACTCTCATCTCACAATATTTTAGATGGCCTGAAGGATATGGGTGTCGAGTACATTCAGGTTAGTTATCTCACTAGAGCTCACATGTTCTTCATATTACACTTCAAAATGAACACACACATATTTATATGTACAAAATAGAGCTCCATCTGTCAATACATGAATTAAAGGATTCCAATAGTGATGTCAATGTAGAAACTATCATGTCACATGGGTGGAATGGTAAAGAAAACAGCCACTATACATCCAGTTATATTTTTACAGAAAAAGAGGGATCCAGTTCACATGTATAAACTTTCATGAAAATGTCTAGCAAAATTATCATTATGTATTGAGTTACCATGACACCATTTTAGATCGACATTTCCTTAGAAAATCCCTTCTCAAACATTATGACTTATAAGCGTCTGTTAATGAGACCATCTTATATTTTTCAAATTTTCCGCATGCTTGTATATTGTATAATTTATTGGAAATTTTTTGTATGTTGCACAATATATTTTATGAGCATACATGTGTAATTATGTTAATTGGGTGTCTACAGTGTTTGGATATAAAGTTGACAGCTGGTTGTAAAATTATATTAATATTTTAGCAGATCCTTCTTCAGATTTTGCTTTTGCATGAATCATACTTAATTTGAACTCGTTTGATGATATAAATCAAATAATCTTCGGCAGGAGTTTGACAAAATCGAAACAAGTATGTTGCAGTACATTCAATTTGATGATGATTTGACATCTTAATTTTCACACTTTTGTTTCATGAGAATCGTTTACCAAGATTAACTAACCACTTTGATTCGCAAAACGATTAGTATGCTGCCGCCCCGCCCCCCCCCAAAAAAAAAGTTACAAATTTTGGTGTTTGACACAAACCAATGGGCACCAGACACCAGTTCGTCAATCTTCTTTGATTTGAATGTCACATGTTCTCTGCGTTACTTTCCTTTCTGGGCACATTTTTATCCTGAGTCATCCGTTGCTTGTAAACTTTTGAAATAATTCTTTCAGGTGTGTAATCTGAGCGAAAGATCTTTCATCGGCCACCCCTTACTTTTCGGCCTGGTAAGTACGCGTGAAGCAGACATTGGGATTCGAATCTTTGATGACCATGATGAACGTGATTTCAACATCGTTCTATCCATGAAATATTTGAGGAAACTCACCAAACACACAGAAAACCTCATCTTCAACGCCGTCCTAAAGCAAGATTCGCATGTCGAGCAGGTTGATGGCGAATGGCTGGACATCCAACCTGAATCTCCCAATTCTTACCATTTCAGTTCTTCAATTTACAGCTCCCTGGATTCCTGCCCTCCATCCAACATCTGTGTATTGCAAGTTGTGGATTGAATGTAGCCTTTTTATTGTTATTTCAATCAATCTTAATAGCTTCAGAATGATGACATGGAAGAAACTATACACGTAGTAAAAGCTGAGGATGATTTATTCCAGGGGACATCTTGATGAAGTTGTTTTCAGGTGGGAAAATGTTATACTTGTTCTTGCATTCAGTGATACTCATCCTAAAAAACCTCTGCCACCAAGTAAATATGATTTTTCCAAGCTGCCTGCCATGAGGGCTTTTAAACACAAGTAACATGGAGTTTTAACTATATATATTATATTAAAGGTTTATTTAGTTTCCACTCCCTCTTAAAACAAGCAAATTATTAAAAAAAAAAAAAACCCTTCAAAACATAATATTATTATAAATCCCTTTAAAATGTTACATGGCTTTGTAAAAAAATTCAACAGTCAACAAGCTAAGAATGTTTTAGAGAATATTCTATTTTAATATATGTATATTAATTATTTTATTCTTTCCATAAGTGAAAAAGATCTTTTGGGTCAAAGTGGTTGAATATTATATTTTGGAACTATTGTTTTTTTTTTTTGTTTTCTACTGAAACAAGAATTTTTCTTGAAGCTTTGTTTATATCAAAAATGAATCTTCAGCAGTTTAAAGAAGTTTTAAGAGGTTGAAGAAAGGTATTTAAGATCTTTTTCATTAATGGGGATGATAAAATAGTCAAAATACATATGTTGAGATGATATATTTCCCTAACATTCTTAGTTTATTGACTCTTGGATTTTACAGAGCCCCGTAACATTTTAAGGGGTTTATAATAATATTGTGTTTTGGAAGAATTTTTTTAAATAATATGCATGTTTTAGTTGGGTTCGGATCTCCTGTGGAAAAGCCACAGAGATCTCCTATGTGAACCAATTAAATCTGGACACGTAGAATCAAGTTTCACGTGAGACCACGTGATGTTAACGGAGGGTTTATGTGATTTTTCATCCGTCAAGTTCTATTGGTGTTCCCAAAATACACTTTGTGGTCCCAATACATCCCAAACTCTATTTTGAGCCTCTGTTTTCCCTCTCAAATTTTCCCCAATATGTAGACTCTTGCCCGATCGTATCTTCTTCGATAACATCTTCGATCTCCACGACGCAGCCATTGATCCACACATCGAGGGTCTCTTTTCATATCCATTGGTCTCTCTCTCTCTCTCTCTCTATGCTATTCTTGTTGAAAGGTTTGGTGTTCTTTTGATGATGAGATTCATTCAATCAATATAAGGTTTATGGGTTTTTTTTTTCATAGGCTTGATTCAATCCACGAATTATGGGATTATATTGATTAGATGCTTTTACTTTTAGTAATTGGTGATGCTAATGTGTAGTTGAGTTGCCTGTGTAAATGTAGGCTCTTTTTTTTTGTGGGTTTCATTCTTAGTTGAAGAATGCATATTTTTAATTAAAAAAAAAAACTATCAAACTAACATCCGAGATGAATTTGAACTGGATTTGCATTTCATTTTTATTTTTATCTTTTTAGGTAAACTTCAATCACAAAACACTCATCTCTGAAAACCCTTTAAAAAAATGACAATGAAGCAAACCTCTGCGACCTCCTCCGCCTTGGGCTCCTACACATCCGCCACGGACTCTGCCTCCTCTGTTTTGTTAAAGTTTTTTTCTTATTTATAGCATCTCTACTTCTACTAATCATTATTGTTTTGTGAGTGAATAATGTGCATCTTGATTAAGAATTTTAGTTATTTTTTAAAAATGAATAGCTTTGGTGAATTTTTCTTGAATGTGTAATGATTTTGCTGTTATTGTTGAAATATTCTATTTTGTTATTGAAATATGTATTTTTTTTATAACAAGGACTATCATCAAATCAATATGGAACCAAATGATGATGGATGTGAAATTCATCAATGTTCTCTCGAGCCTCTCATTAGTGGTTGTTACAATCTTAATGAATCCAGTTATAAATATATACCTGACGTAGGGATGAGATTTGATTGCGAAGAGAGTGCATATGATTTTTATAATGCACATGTAAGGTTAGTTGGATTCAGTATTTGATGGAGTGATGCTTCTAAGAACAATGGCATAACAAGAAGGCGTAAATTATGTTATTCTAAGGAAGGCACAAAGGCTATTGACAAATGAAAAGTCAAGAATCCACAACCAGATACAAGGACAGGGCGTGGGGCACACCTGGTCATTTCCTATCAGCTTAGTCGGATATGTCAAATCATAAAATTTGAGCCAACTCATAATCATGATGTTGTTCCATACTTCCATCACCTTTATGGCACAATTTAAGGTCACACAGAAAAATAGAAAAAATTCAAGCATCCAAAGTTGATGTCATAGATAGCTTAGGTCTAGCACCAAAGACAACAGTTGATTTGATGAGTCAACAAGTGGGAGGCAGAAAGAATCTTGGTTTTACATTAAATGATGTCAAGAATTACCTATGTACTAAGAGAGAAAGAAGAATGGAAAATGGAATTGCTGGGGCTCTTATTGAATATTTCAAAAAAAAGCAAAAACAAAATCCTTCTTTCTTTCATTCAATGCAACTTGATGCAGATGAACAAATAACCAATGTGTTTTGGGCTGATGCAAGATCGATCGTGGACTATGCACATTTTGGAGATGTATTTTGCTTTGACACAACTTATAGAATAAATTATTATGGAAGACCGTTTGCACCATTTGTTGGAGTTAATAATTATAGTCAAACTATTATTTTTGGTGGTGCTTTACTTTATAATGAGACAGCCGACTCATTCATTTGGTTATATGAAACATTTCTTAAAGCGATGTTGGGAAGAAGTCCCAAAATTATTCTTACAGATCAATCAGCGGCAATGGCTAAAGCAATTTCAGTTGTTATGCCTGAGACTCATCATCGTCTTTGTATATGGCATTTAATGCAAAATGCTACAAAACATCTTGGGCATCTTTACTCTGTTGATGGTCTAAAAAAATCTTTCTATGATTGAATTTTTAGATAGGAGACTGAAAAAGAATTTCTTCATACATGGAAGAAAATGTTTGAAAACTACAATCTTGAAGGTGATAAATGACTCCAACAAACATATGCTGAAAAAGAGAAATGGGCTCTTGTTTATGGTAGAGAAACATTTTGTGCAGACATGAAGAGCACACAGCGTAGTGAATGTAATTTATCATTTAAATATATAGTTTTTATATCCAATTTGATATATATCAAGATTATAGAATGTAACAATGACTAAAACAATTCTAATGCATATAAATTTAGCTAAAAATATATATCCCCCACGGTTTTAAGCTAGTGGTAAGGAAGTTGGTGTTCTTTGACGCTCCTTTCGATTCTTGCCGCTAGCAAGAATGAAAATGAAGCCCTGATATGGCTAGGTTATAGGGCTTAGGCCCGCGGTTGTTCTGGGATCCTTTGTATATAAGGGGATAGTATCACCCTTGTTCAAGCCGAATGAAAATAAAGCCCTGTTATGGCTAAGGTTTACTGTCGTTCTGGGTTTCTTCTGTATACAAGGGGATAATTTCACCCTTGTTCGAGCAGAATGAAAATAAAGCCCTGTTATAGCTAGGTTATAGGGCTTAGGCTTACTGTTGTTCTGGGTTTTCTCTGTATACAAGGGAATAGTGTCACCCTTGTTGGAGCCGAATGAAAATAAAACCCTGTTATAGCTAGGTTATAGGTAGGCCTGTCAACGGGTCTGGTCCAGACCCAGACCCGACCCGACCTGACCCGACCCGGATCCGATTACACATGTAATATACCCGACCTGATTTGGACCCGACCCGAGTTGGACCCGACCCGACGGACCCGAACAAACAAACGGGTCGGGTCCGGGTCCACCCGCCCCGACCCGTTGGACCCGAGACCCGATTGTTTTATTAAAATATGCTCATATATTATAAGACCATTAGTATTAGTTGATATATAATTTTATTTCTTACTTAACTTATTTTTGTATCTACAAGTTCATAAATCATAATCATAACAAGCCTATAAATCGGTTTGCTTTGGACAATTAACTTATTAGCTTTTGAATTTGTATGATTAATTAGTTTGTTGCATGATTTATGTTTATTATTTAGGTTAATATGTTAGTGTTTATTGTTTTGAATGTTGTTTAGGTTAATATTGTTTTGAATGTTGTTTAGGTTAGTTATGTTTATTATTTAGGTTAATATGTTTTTTTATGTTAGTGATTATTGTTTTGGATGTTGTTTAATAATTCATTTACTTCTTTTGAATTGTATAAAATTATATTCAAACATAGTCTCATTAACAATAATGTTTTATTACAAAAAAATTTCAAATAGAATAATAAGGCAAACAAATACATGAGCTCTTCTCTCTCTCTGTTTTTTTTTACCCAACCATCCGGGTCGGGTCGGACCCGGACCCGACCCGGGTCCCGGTCCGGGTCCACATTTCCCCAGACCCGGTGGGGCCTGTCACGGATCGGGTCCAGGTCCACCCGACCCGACCCGTTGACAGAGCTAGTTATATGGCTTAGACCCGCTATTGTTATGAGTTTCCTCTGTATAGAAGGGGCTGGTGTCACCCTTGTTTTAGTCTTAAAAAAAAAAAAAAAAAAAAAAAAAAAAAAAAAAAAAAAAAAAAACAAAAAAAAGAAGGGGGGGGGGGGAAGTGGGTCCCTCGTGTTTTTTTTATGGAAAATCTGATGGACCATCTTGAATTAAAAAATGGTGGACTGAGGTTAAAGATAAAAAAAAAGGTGGTGGGCCCCCCAATTTTTGTGATGGAGGACCACCTAGAAATAAAGAATGTGGACTTTTTTTTTTTTCTCTTGAAAGGAGAGGGAGAGAGAACCAGCTCCCAGAAAAAAATGGTAGAAAGGATGACGGAATGTATCATCGGCGGGAAGTGTTGTCGTTAACAACCACCTTTTTATTCAGAGAATTAGTTTTAAAGAATAACATATTTGTAGAAATGCTTCATTGAATGATTCAAACTATATTAACATATTTAACTTTATCACTTACTATTAATGATTATCTAAACCCTCAACTCAAACACCACCTAAAATTAGATTCGAGTTACATAGACTTAAGTTTGGATTAAACTTGAATATTAACATCCAAGTCAGCCTAAAACTAGGATTGAGTTATGTTTAATCACCCAAATTGCACCCTTGGTTGGCTTATTGTAAGATCTGTTTGTTGCTCTCCTCCTAGCAGCACCCACGCATGCTTTTTTTTTTTTTTTTTTTTGGTATTCAGCACCCACACATGCTTGCCATCAGAACTTTTGGGAGGTGGAGTGAAGCACACACCTGACTGTAATTGCTCGCCTGAGGCTTTAATTTGACCCTGAGACCCTCTTTGTTTCACCCCTGAAGACAACCATGGTAGACCCCACTCTTTTAACTAAACAAGTGATAGGAGTTTCCAAGAAAACATCCATACACACCCCTATCATTGACCTTTGCCCCCAACAGTGACCAAATGTCATAAAAAGAACTCCCCAACCCCCAATTCATCCAATCATCAACCATCACAAACCCACAATGAATCCACCCACCACCACCACAGTCTTCTTCCTCCTCCTCCTCCTCCACCAATTCATAGCCACTGCTTCACCACCACCACCTTCTCCTCCTCCCTTCCCAAAAGGCTCACTCCCCACCTCATCCGGCTATCTCCCCATCAACACCTCCTCCTCCTCCGCCCTCTTCTTCACCTTCTACGAAGCCCAACACCCCCTCTCTGCCCTCCCACAAACACCCATCCTCCTCTGGCTCCAGGGCGGCCCCGGATGCTCCTCCATGCTCGGCAACTTCTTCGAGCTCGGTCCATGGCTCCTCACCTCCGACGACAACAACAACCCATCCCTCCAACCCAACCCCGCCTCGTGGAACCGCCTCTTCGGCCTCCTCTTCATCGACAACCCCATCGGCGCCGGCTTCAGCATCGCTTCCGATACAGCGGAGATCCCGCGGAACCAGGCGCGGGTAGCCGAGCACCTGTGGATCGGAATGCAAGCTTTTCTCGACTCGCGCCCGACGTTTCGGCGGAGACCGCTGTACATCACCGGGGAGAGCTACGCGGGGAAGTACGTCCCCGCGGCCGGGTACTACTTCTCGCGGTGGAACTCGCTCCGCTCGGAGGCGCGGAGGATAAACTTACGGGGCGTCGCGATCGGGAATGGGTTGACGCACCCGGTGGTTCAGGTGCGTATAGTCATACATTACTCTGAACTTTTTGGGAATGTTTTGAAGAGGTTGGAGGAATGCGCTCTTTATTTGTTGGAACGCGCATTTTCGTTCCTTTATCACATTTTTCATAATTTAAAAGGCTAATCTTAAATAGTGTCTCACCTTCACACACATTGGAGGGGTGGAGGGGTTTTTCATGTAATTCTCATCATACAATTGAAATATAAGAAATAGTATATATAAGGAATAAATTATCTTTTTATTTGATTATATTTTTAGTTATTCTTTGTTATTTGATGGATCGTAAATAAGTTGTAGAAGGAAGATGAATAAGACGTGAATAATGATTTATAAAATATAAAAAAATGGTTTAACTCTTGATTTATAAAAGGTGATAACAAATTAAATGATTTAATATGTATGTCTACACTATACTAATGGAACAGTAAAACTTAAAATACAAATACCAATTTATACACATGTATTATTTACAAACACACATGTTTTTAGACTTGTTCACCCTTATTTCCTCCTCATTATCTGTCTATTCCACTACCAAACAGGGGCTTAGAAAATACTATAACTATGTTGGCATTTTTAACATACCGAAGAAACTCTCACTGAATATCTACGATACACAAACTTTGAAACCACGCTCAGGTGGCGACGCACGCGAAGAACGCCTACTTCTCGGGCCTGATCAACGAGAGGCAGACGGAGCAGCTCGAGGCGTTGCAAGCCGAGGCGGTGTGGCTGACCCAGGAAACGAAATGGGGGGACGCCACGCGCGCGCGGAACCGGGTCCTGAGCGCGTTAAGCAACATGACCGGTCTGGCCACACTTTACGATCTGAGCAGGACGCGCGCGTACGAGACAGGGAGGGTCTCTGTTTTCCTAAACAGAGGAGACGTAAAGAAGGCTTTGGGTGTCGCTGACAAGACGATCTACGAAGAATGCAGCGACGTGGTGGGCCAGGCATTGCACGACGACGTGATGAAGAGCGCGAAGTTCATGGTGGAGTGGCTGTTAAGGGAAACGAAGGACAAGGTTTTGCTGTACCAGGGAGGGTTCGATTTGCGGGACGGTGTGGTTTCGACGGAGGCGTGGGTGAAGGAGATGGTGTGGGAGGGGTTGGCGGAGTTCATGAAGGCGGAGAGGAAGGTGTGGGAGGTGAAGGGGACGCTTGCGGGGTACGTGCAGAGGTGGGGAACGTTGAGTCACGCAGTGGTTGCGAGGGCGGGGCATCTTGTTCCGGCGGATCAGGGAGTGAATTCGCAGGCAATGATCGAGGATTGGGTGTTGGGGAATGGATTGTTTGGGAACAATTCGAAGTGGGGTTTGGGTTCTGAGGACTTTAGGAAGGATATTTGAATGGGCTCATGAATAATGTGTGGTAAGTATTCGCTGTGAAGAAATAAATGCAGAAGCTCACAAGGAGGTGATCATAAAATCAGTATTATTATCAGAATTGTAATTCAATGAATGCTGCTCTTTTTTTAGATTAATATGTTAGAAGTTTAGTAGTACAGCCAACAGGAGATTTCCTTCTAGTAATGCATTATACCTTTGAAAAAGAGCTGTGTTATACGTAGTTCACGTGGACTGTGTATATACCTCCATAGCCGTCCAACAAGATATATACATCTTTAGACAATGTATGTACATCTAGAAATTTTGCATGTTTGGATCCCATAGATCATTTGTATTATTTAAAATTAATGCAGAGAATTGGAGTTGGAAAACATCTGTATCTGTGAAATTAAAATTTTTTAGCGGTTAAGGATTATAAGAAGCAAATGTATCATTACCATCAAAATTGACTAATATGTTGGGTAAACTGATAATATTCAGCTACTTCACTGCCTGGAAGATCCGACTCACAGATGTGATACTTGAGCATATTTTCCTTATCCTCTTATTCTACATCATGTAACACCATCTCGATAGCAGAAACATAAACTTTCGTTTCATTCATAAATCCTTCTCTCCTCAATATAATAATCCAGAGAGGGTACATGCTGAAAAAACTCCAATCCGGATAAACAATAAGAAAATTGATGTATGATGGATTATCCATATAGGGTTGAATCTTGAATTTTTAGGATTTATTTTTTATTCAGTTATAAGGATGTTATTCAGATAGGATAATATTTATAAGGATGTTTTTGAATTTTTCTAGGATTTGAAGATCTGTTAACCAATTATGACTCATAAATAAAGATACCACCATCATTGTAAAATAGATCTTATTGTTTAAATAAAGAGAATTTTTTTTGGTGAGGTTTAAACGAGGAAAGACTTACGGTGAATACTTAGGCACCCAGAGATGAGGAAAAGCGTAGTAAGCGACGAAATGATTCAAGGAGTTGAAAATAAGCACAAGTTTGGAGATTTTCAAATAGGTCAACCTTTCAAACTGTTACAATAGGAGAGACAGAGAATGAGAATCCTTATATTCCTCTTAGGGTTTAAACCCTTTATATATACAAGTACATAGAAGTCACATATATAATACACAACGTATGTAATGACATAACACATATAATCTAACAGCCCCCCTCAAACTCACGGTAGAACATACAAAGTGAGTTTGCGAATGAGAAACTGAAATCGAGGCACTGGATGTGACTTCATGAAAAAATTAGCAAGTTGTTCGGCAGAGGAAATATGCGGAAGTGATAGTGTCTCTGCAAAAAAGTGCTGACGAACGAAGTGACAATCGATCTTACCGTGTTTAATCCTCTCGTGAAAAATCGGATTGCTGACAATCTGAATAGCAGAGCGGTTATCACAATGAAGAGGAGTAGAACCAGTCATAGTAACTCCTAGATCCACCAAGAGACGTCTAAGATGAACAATCTCCTTAATGGTGATGGCCATGGCTCGATACTCAGCCTCAGTGCTGAATAGTGAGACAACCTTCTGTTTCTTGCTGCGCCAAGAAATAATGGAATCTCCAAGAAATATGCAGAACCCAGTGGTGGAGCGTCTAGTGGTTGGATCCTCAGTCCAATCGGCATCAGTGTAGGCCCTGAGAACCAGAGTCGAAGAGGATGACAGATAGATCGATCTGGTGATAATACCACGTAAATATCTGAGAATACACATAAGAGTACCATAATACACTGATCGATGAGCCGAGATAAATTGACTAACAATACTGACAGCATGAGCAATGTCAAGTCTGGTGATGCAGAGATACACAAGCTGATCAACGATTTGTCTTTATTGAGTTGGGTATGGGAGAAGCTCACCATCTAAAGGATGAAGCTTCACATGAAGCTCAAGTGAGGTATCTACACTGCGAGTATCTGAGAGGGCAGCGCGCTCGAGAATGTCAGCCGTATACTTCTATTGAGAAAGCAGAATCCCACGATCACTATGTGCAATCTCGAGACCAAGGAAGTAGCGAAGAGTATCGAGATCTTTCATCTGAAATTATTGACTGAGGTGATTCTTCACCAGAGCAATACCTGCGGAGTCATCGTCAGTGATAATCATGTCATCAATATATAGAAGAAGGATAACCCGGCCCTGCGATGAGGATCGCACAAACATATAGTGGTCCTGGAGGCTCTCAACAAAACCAACTGCCATAATAACTCTACAAAAATGCTCAAACCAGGCACGAGGTGCCTGTTTGAGACCATATATAGCCCGTCGAAGACTACAAACATGTTGAGGAGGAGTGCTGAGACCTAGAGGTGGCTGCATATAAACAACCTCAGATAAATCACCGTGAAGAAAAGCATTCTTCACGTCCATCTGAAAGAGAGGCCAGCGACGAACAGCAGCAACAGCGAGAAGGGTGCGAACAGTAGTCATCTGAGCAACGGGAGCAAAAGTCTCCTCATAGCCAATACCATACTCCTGTGTGAAACCTCTGGCAACAAAACGAGCCTTATGTCGTTCAATGGAACCATCAGGGCGATGCTTGATCTTGAAAAATCCATTTACAGCTGATAGGAGTAACACCATTCGGAAGGGGAACAACATCCCAAATCTGTGTCTACTCAAACGCCTGAAACTCCTCTGTCATGGCTTGCTGCTACTCAGGGTACTCGACTGCCTCTCGATAAGATCGGGGCTCACGATGGGCATGTTTAGCAGTGAGATAGGCCTGGAACTCTGGATAATAGGTACTCACGGATGCAAAGTCAAATCGGTCAGGTGGTCCAGAGTCAAAGCTAAAGCGGGCAGGTGGATGATGCTCACGCTGAGGGTAGCGAGTCGAGGGATGAGGATCCACATCAGAGAGAGGTGCGTCAGCCGTGGAAGACGGAGTACTAGTGGAGAGTGGAGTCATCTGCGGGAGGAGCAAGAGGAGGCACAATAGGAGAAGAACAAGGAGGACCATGGGAGTTAGATGCAGGAGTGTTAAGAGGAGACTCAGGAAGAGTAGAGCTAGGAGAGGGCTCAAGCACAACAGATGGCCTGAGAAGAGGTAGAGACTCAATAGGAGAGGCATGAACAGGAGAAGGCATAGGAGGAGAGGTGGCAGTGGGTGCAGAAGAAAAATAGGAAACATTCTCGACAAATGACATATGGCGAGCGAGCCAAAAACGATCTCTAACAGGATCGTAGCAGCGATATCCCTTTTGTTCGAAACTAATCCCCAAGAATACACACTTGACTGACCGAGCGGTCAACTTGGTGCGTTGATGATGTTATATTTGTGTCACTTTTAACCTTCTGGTAACCGTTGGAGCATTCTGGCGATTTTTCATTTTTTTCGGTTTTCGATCGGAACCGCTAATTTTTGGACTGTTAGCTATCGTCCTGAGTTAGAGGACTCCGATTGGAAATCTAACTGCATATTTGGTGTCCTGGTGCCATTTTAAACCTCTCACGAAAATTTCATCGAATTCCGGTAACGTTTCCAAAATTTCACAGTTTCAGGGGGTATCCGGGTATTTTAAGTCGCTTACTATATAAGAGGTGAGCTAAAATTGGTTGACCACTATTCATCATCCCTATCAAGTGATTTCTCTCTCTCCCCTCTCTCCTTTTCTCACTTTTGAGCCCCTTAGACCCCTCAAACCTAAAAACCTAAAGCATAGGAAGTGTAGATCGGGTCCCGATCTACACCCCGGTGCTTTCAAATCCCGATTCCGGCGAGATTAGCCCCTCCGTCCCCCCTCTCTTCTCCTCTGTTTTGGGCTGTTTCGAAGGCCGAGTGAGATCCGGGCGTTGGAAGCCCTTGGGGAAAGGTTTTGGTGCGCGGAGAGCATCCGGACTTCCCTTCTTCCCCTCGGTAAGCCCTCTTTCCCCTCTTTTCTTGCATAGGTGCTTGTTAGGAGGTCGGATTTGAGGTTGGGAGGCGGTCGGCGGCGGTGGGTGGCCGTCGGAGGGCAGTGGTGGTGGTCGGAGGCCTTGGGGTGGCCGGTGGTAGGAGGTTGGGTGCTCGGGTAGGGGTGCTGGGCTGTCCGGGTAGGCTGGGAGGCTGTTCCGGGAGAGTAGGCAGCAGGCGCAGCAGGTTGGGGCACCAGGTGCCGGGCGCACAGGAGTGCGCGCGGCGTGCGATCAGGTGGTGCTGCAGGCATGCTGGGCGTGTTGTGCGCAGGCGTGCTAGGCGCGCTGGGAGGGGGCTAGCCGGGTAGGCTGGGAGCAGGCACACCAGTTTGTCGGGCGCGCAAGCGCGTGCGCGCGGGCGTGCGCTCGGGGGTGCAGGGGGAGGCATGCGGGTAGGTTGGCTGCGGGCTGTGCGAGCAGGGCAGGCCGGCTGGGCAGGCCATGCTCGGGCGGCTGGTAGGTGGTGCTCGGGCATCAGGCGGGCAGTGGCTGGGCGTGCAGGGCGAGCGGTGCTCGGGCCACTCGGTGACGCGCGCAGGCAGACAACGCGGGCAGCAGCGCGCGCAGGCTGGCAGGCGCGCTGGGTGCGTGCTGCGCGGGCGTGCGCGTGGGCGCTGGGTGAGGGTCCCGGGTGCTGGGCGCTGAGCGTCGGGTGCTGGGCCGCGGATACCGGGCGCTGGGCTGAGGCGCAGGCGTGCGCGCGGTGCAGTGGGTGCGAGCGGGTGGTGCGCGCGGGTAGAGGCTGGTAGGTGCGCGCGGAGTGCGTGCGGATAGGGGCTGGAGGTGCGCGCGGGTAGAGGCTGGTAGGTGCGCGCGGGGTGCGCGCGGGGCGAGGCGCTGCGCGCGGGCCAGCGCGAGGCGTGCGGGGTGTGCGCGGGCGGCTGCGCTGGGGCACAGGGGGCGCGCGGTGCACCCGGGAGGTTCGGCGGCTCGTCCAGGCGGCGGGCGGGGGGCCCGGCGGTACGCGGGGTGCGTTGGCTGAGGCACGGCGGTGCACCCGGGCGGTCGGGTGGCCGTGCGGGTGGTTGCTGGGGTGCTCGGGCTAGCGTGCGTGCGGGTCGTATGCACGTTTGCCCGAGTGTTGGTTGTTTGTTTGTGGGTTTTGTGAATTTTGATGTCTTTGGTAGTAGTTGTGGACTTTAACTCACCATATAAATGTCTGTCTTGCAGATCCTGACGGGCGGTCGCGCGACGACCAGAACTTCGGTGAGTGGGACAATCCAACCCAGTAGAGAGGCGTTATACGCATTTGTGCGTATACCGACCTCTCCTGGGGCACCATGGATGTATATTTAACCAGCAGTAATATGTAATCCATGTTTGCATGATTTAAATGTAGAATGCATGCTACCCTAGTCTTTGTATGTTAGGGACTTGCACCCATAGGATAGGTGTAAGAGCCATGCACCATGCCCCCTGTTTTCATGCTAGGAAACCTCGGCCTATGCATGCGTCCTACTAATTTATTGATTAAATTAAATGCTAGTGTATGTTAAACGCATGCCTTAGATAATATTATAGGGAGGAGCCTTGCGAGGTCAACATTGAGACCCGTGTTAGGGTACTCCGTGTTCCTTGTTTGGTTGTCGGGATGTCCTGTATCGGGACCTCATGCTGCCCTCCCAAGGTTTCTAGTCCCATTAATATTACAAGTAATGTTACATAACTGTTATGATTATTAGCATATTTAGTGAATATTATAGGGGAGGGGCCTTGCGAGGACAGCGGTGAGACCCGGGCTAGGGTACTCCGTGTTCCTTGTTTGGTTGTCGGGGTATCCTATATCGGGAACTCACGCCGCCCTCCCGAGTTTCTTTCCCCCAATGATATTCCACCCTTGCTAATTATTGTGTATGTTCCCCGCATATTGGTTATGCGCCCTGGAGGAACTCTAAAGAGTTCATGACATTTGAGTTGTAGAGATGTGTTGTCGGCGGATCCGAGTGGATCATATGCGTATGGATAGGCTGTTCTGTCCCCTTCGTTGGATCCGGTATAGACTGCCCCAGCGTTAGAAAGGTCGTCCCTTCCAAGGGTTCCCATCAGTAGGCGCCTCCCGATATTTGTGATGGACTGTGCTGAAGTTGTGGGGGTGATAGCCCAGCGGCTACGGAGTGGAGGAGAGACTATCGGTGGACCAAGGGTGACCACCAGCCTAGTCAGTCCCAAAATCCTATGTCACCCGTGGTAGGGTGAGGGTGAGGGTGAGGGTGTAGTGGGTTGGCGTTGAGCGACCCGCTGGATTTTGTCTATGGGTGATTATCAGTCCCAATAGCCTAGGTCACCCATTGATGTTAGATATGTGTCACTTTTTAACCTGTTGATAACCGTTAGAGCATTCTGGCAGTTTTCGGTTTTTACCGGTTTTTCGATCGGAACCGCGTATTTTCAGACTGTTAGCTATCGTCTGAGCTAGAGGACTCCGATTGAAAATCTGACTGCATATTTGGTGTCCTGGTGCCATTTCTGACCTCCCACGAAAATTTCATTGAATTCCGGCATCGTTTGCAAAAATTTCCCAGTTCCGGGGCGTATCCGGGTTTTTAAGTCGCGCTCTACTTAAAAGAAATCAAAAATCACCTCGTCACTATTCATTGTCTCTCCCGTCGAGATTTCTCTCTCCCCTCCTCCGTTTTTCTTCCGTTCAAGCCCCCTAGACCCCTCGAAATCGAAAACCCAAAGCACGGGAAGTGTAGATCGGGTCCCGATCTACACACCGGTGTCTTCAAATCCGAATTCCGACGACTTTAGCCTCCCCGACCTCCCCTCTCTCTCCTCTGTTTTGGCCCATTTTGGTGGTGGAGCTAGATCGGGGCGTGAGAAGGCTTTTGGGAAGGGTTTCGGCGCGTGGAGAGCGTCCGGACTTCGCTCCCTCCCCTCGGTAAGCCTTCTTTCCCTCCTTTTTCTTGCTTAGATGAATGCTAGGGGGAGGTTTTTGTGATTGGGGGTGGTTGGCGGCTGTGGGGGTCGTCGGAGGGTGGTCGGAGGCGGTTGGAGGTGGTCGGGGCAGTGGGAGAGGTGGTTGGAGGTGCTCGGCAGGTGGGGACGCTGTCCCGGGCAGCAGGCATGCGGCGGCAGCAGCCCAGGCCGCGCGTAGGCTGGGCGCGTGCAGGGATGCGCGCGTGCGCGCGCGGGCGTGCGTGCGCGCGGCAGGCGCGCGGGCGTGCGCGGGTCGGGGGCTGGCAGTCGGGGTCGTGCTGATGTGCCGGTTGGAGGTGCTGGCAGGGCGGACTGGCGGGCTGGTGGCCTCGGGCAGCTCGGGCACGAAGTGCTGGTCGCGCTGGTCTGGGCGCGAGGAGGTGGTGGCCACGGTGCTGTGCCGCGCGCGAGGAGGTGCTGGCCGAGTTGCTGGACGCGCGAGGTGCGCGCGGAGGCGCGCGGAGGTGCTGCCGGAGTTGCTGGACGCGCGAGGTGCGCGCGGAGGCGCGCGGAGGTGCTGCTGGACGCGCGAGGTGCGCGCGGAGGTGCTGCCGGAGGTGCTGGACGCGCGAGGTGCGCGCGGAGGGGTGGCGGAGGTGCGCGCGGGGTGCGCGCGGGGCGAGGAGGCGTGCGCGAGGCGTGCGCGGGTCGCGGCAAGGCTGGGATGGTGTGCGCGGGGGCGAGGCGCCGCGCGCGGGGGCGTGCGGGGTGCTCGCGGGCCAGCGCACGGCGTGCGGGGCGCGTGCGGGCTGCCGCGGCTGGGCTCGGTGGACGCGCGGGGCCCCGGGCGGTGCGCGGAGTGCGTGGGCTGAGGCGCGGCGGTGCACCCGGGTGGTTGCCGAGGCCGTGCGGGCGGTTGCCGAGGCCGCGGGTGCTTGCCGAGGCCGCGGGTGGTTGCCGGAAGGGGGTGCTGAATGTTGTTTGGGGATGTTGTGTATTTAATTGCGTGTGTTATGCATTTTTGGGATAATTGTGGATTTATTCTAACCAGTTAATACCCTGTCTTGCAGATCTTGACGGGCGGTCGCACGACGACCCCGATTCTGGTGAGTGGGACAATCCAACCCAGTAGAGAGGTGTTGTACGCACTTGGGGCGTATACCGACCTCTCCTGGGGCGTCATGGATAAATATTACCTGATAATATGTAATCCATGCTTGTGTGAATTATGTGTAGAATGCATGCTCCCTAGCTTTGCATGTTAGGGACTTGCCCCTTAGGATATGCATATGAGCCATGCAGCATGTCCCCTGTTTACATGCTAGGAAACCCGGCCTATGCATCCTACTAGTTTTATTTATTAAATTAAATGCTGGTATCTGTTAGATCGCATGCCTTAGGATAATATTATAGGGAGGAGCCTTGCGAGGTCAACGCTGAGACCCGTGTTAGGGTACTCCGTGTTCCTTGTTTGGTTGTCGGGATGTCCTGTATCGGGACCTCAGGCTGCCCTCCCAAGGTTTCTAGTCCCAATAATATTATAAGTAATGTTGTATGATTAGTATGATTATTAGCATGAGTAGTGAATATTATAGGGGAGGGACCTTGCGAGGACAGCGGTGAGACCCGTGTTAGGGTACTCCGTGTTCCTTGTTTGGTTGTCGGGGTACCCTGTATCGGGAACTCACGCCGCCCTCCCGAGTTTCTTTCCCCCAGTGATATTCCAACACTGCTTTTGATTGTACTGTTTCCCCGCATCGTGGAGATGCACCCGGTTGAATTCAGAGGAATTCATGACATTTGAGTTGTAATGATATGTAGTTGGCGGATCCGAGTGGATCATATGCGTATGGATAGGCTGTTCTGTTCCCTGCGTTGGATCCGGTAGAGGCTACCCTCAGCGTTAGACAGGGCCTTCCTGACAGAGGGCTCCCATTAGTAGGCACCTCCTGATGAGGTGACGGACTGTGCTGAATGTGGGAGTAGACCAGGCGGCCTACGGAGTGGAGGGAGAGACTATCGGTGGACTAAGGGTGACCAACAGCCTAGTCAGTCCCAAAATCCTATGTCACCCGTGGTAGGGTGAGGGTGAGGGTGTAGTGGGTTGGCGATGAGCGACCTACTGGATTTGTGAATAGATGATTATCAGTCCCAAAATCCTATGTCACCCATGGATGGGTGAGGGTGAGGGTGTGGTGGTTCGGCGAAGTACGAACCACTGGATTATGTTGTTATGTATTGATGGTTGGATAAAATAATGGAATATTGGTAAATATTGTCTGTGATGCGTGGGTTGTGCCGTTCACTGAGCGTGTGGCTCACCCCTCGCACATGTTTTTCCCCAGTGGTCACTGAGCCTGAGCTGGAGCCGGAGCAGCAGTTGGAGCTTTCCGAGGGATTTCTTCAGTAGCGGAGCAGCGCTACGTCCGCGAGTACCAGAGGCTATCAGCATCCCTTTCCTTGACTGTATGTATTTGATTTCCGTGCTTGGCACGTGTTTGTATATGTTCAGTTGTATTTGTGTATATTGGCTCTCACAGGACAGATGATTGAGTATCGAGTCTGTAGAATGTTTATTCACAGATTCAGTCTTTTGCTTCCGCTATATTGTATATATATTATGTCAGCCCTATTTGATATGTGTTGTCATTTTATTTGTGATTTAGAGTATATGCATTTGACCTCCTGTGTAGGTTTCTGATATGATATATATACATTTACCGCGTCCCGGGGTTGGCCGCCCTGGGACGTGACAAAAGTTGGTATCAGAGCCTGGTCCTGTCAGAGCCAATAGTCTTCCTTTCGTAGAGATGAGTCCTAGGATTTCGAGATGAGTATTCTGATCCTAGTGTCTGGTTTTCTTAGGGTGCTGATATGCCTCCTCGCAGAGGACGGCGCGGACGAGGTCCCTCTCGGTCTTTGGAGGTTTCCGGACCTACCAGAGACGAGGATGCTACCGGAGAGCCCTTGACGCAGGAGCCACCTGCTTGGGAGCGTGCTTTCGCTCGGTTGGCTGATTTGGTGGAGACACAGACGAGGATGCTGGCAGAGCAGGCTAGAGAGATTCAGGAGCTGAGGGCGACTCGCGAGGCAGTTCCGCAGGTCCCCTTGGCAGCAGATCCGCCTGCGGTACCTGATGTACCCCCAGTTCCTGTGGCAGTTCCGGCGGTGGGAGTTGAGGATCCCCTGGAAAGGGAGGAGGAGCTAGAGGCGGCGGCACGAGTGCGGCAGAGTGGCCTCAACGCCTTTCTGAAGCTCCATCCTCCCGAGTTTCATGGGCAGTCGGCAGATCCTCTTGCGCCAGAGCGTTGGTTGAGGGAGGTGGATGTGATCTTCGCGGCCATGCTTTGCACCGATCGCCAGCGAGTCTCCCTGGCCACCTTTATGCTGAAGGGTGACGCCGCCGACTGGTGGGCTACCCGAGTGGTGGACATTCCAGAGGGAGTGGAGCGGCTTTCATGGGCGGGATTCCGGAGGTACTTCTTGGATGAGTACTTCCCGTTCTCGGCGCGGCAGCTAGTGGAGCGGGAGTTTGAGCAGCTGACTCAGGGCACTATGTCCGTCGCTGACTACTCTGTGCGCTTCACGAGTCTGTCCAGATTTGCTCCAGCCTTGGTGACGGATGAGGTCACGAGGTGCCGGCGATTCGAGCTGGGTCTCAGCAGCGCTATCCGGGTGCATGTCACTGCCCACGCTTTCACGAGGTACTCCGACGTAGTGTCTCGGGCGAAGACCGTCGAGAGAGACCTCGGGATTCAAGTGCGGGCTCCGACCCCTTCTTCAGATCAGGGTCCTTCCGGGAGTCGGGACCAGGGGCAGCGCAGGAAGAGGAGGCCCCGTTTCGATCAGTCAGCGGCTTCCTCTCCTCCAGCAGATGCGGTGCCAGTGTGGGATCCGGCACCCATTGCAGCAGTGCCCATCCAGTCCTGGCAGCCGGAGAAGCGTCGCTGTTTTCATTGTCAGCGCATCGGGCATATCAGATACAATTGCCCAGATGCTGATCGACCCCGAGTGCCACCTCAGCAGCCGCCGTTCTTGCAGCAGCAGCTTCCGCCAGCAGCAGCAGCCTCAGCGCCAGCAGCAGCCAGTGCAGCCGGCGAGGCGTGCTCCTGTTCCTCAGCCGCGGTTGGTTCAAGGCAGAGTTGCAGCGCTTACGGCCGAGGAGGCGCAGCCTTCGGGTGTCATGGTTCGAGGTATTATCCTAAGTTCCCAGCTTTCTAGTATAAGGATAGTTGTGTGTGTAATTGGTGGTTATTATGCAAGTGTGTGGGGTATCTGGATGAGTGAGTGTCAAGAGCGGTTGTTTGGGTTAAGGAAGCCGGGTTTTGCTGTCCTGGCAGTGAGTTCCCATCAGTAGGTACCGCCGATGCAGTCGGAGGGGTACTGAATTTGGGAGTATGCTAGGTAGGGGCTACCCGGTAAGAGGTTATTGAATGGTGTCGCGAGCGTGGAATCGCTCTCCCCTTCGTTGGATCCGCGTAGTACAGCCCCGGCGTTAGACAGGCTCCCGGTCAGAGGACCAGGCGAGCTACGGAGCGGGGAGAGGCTACCGGTGGACCAGGGGTAGAGAGCAGTCTAAGTCTCTCCCAAAGTCCCAAAATGTCTCCTTTCGGGAGTGAGGGTGTGGATGAGGCGAAGGCGGGTCGCTCGTAACCCAATTTCTGTGGACCGTTCCCAATGATGTTGGGTCGGTCTTGCAAAGGATGTTGAATGACATCGTTGGGTGATCATCTAGATGTAGGTGATCCGGAGGAGTTAGGGTATTCTTTTAAATGATGTCTTCTTCCAGTGTTCCTTTCTGGATTAAGGGGCCTTGTGAGGTCAGCGTTGGAACCCGGGCTAGGGTACTTCGTGTTCCTTGTTTGGTTGTCGGGGTATCCTATATCGGGATTTCATGGTGCCCTCCCGAGGTTTCTTTTCCCAGGCAAGGGATACCATGGAAGCATCAGATAGATGAGAGATCAAGTGCGAGTTTGGTTAGAGGTTAAGGCCTTTTGGGCTGAGTGGTTTCTGGGAAAGGATATCTGTGGACCCGGGTAAGACGCTTGCTATGTCGAATTGGCGTAGACCGTCGAGCCCCGCATGGATTCGGAGCTTCCGGAGTTTGGCGGGTTATTGCAGGAAGCTTGACGAGGGACTCTCGAAGATAGCTGTTCCTCTTAACCGCCTTACTCGGAGGGATATCCGGTTCGAGTGGTCCCCTTCTTGCGAGGAGAGCTTCCTGGAGTTTACTCGGAGGCTCACCTCAGCGCCAATTCTTACCTCTCCGTCTTGGAGTGGTGGGTTCGCAGTTGGGAAAGGCTGTGTCCGCGATCCTGCTCACGTCATCCCGTTCGAGCCGCTCGTCTCTGAGCCGGACAGTCATTCGTGGAGCAGTAGATTGTGATCATGGACCGCCGCGTGAGGAGGCTCCGCACCAAGACCGTCCAGTTGGTCGAGGTGCGATGGCAGCACCGTTCAGGTGTTAAGGACACTTGGGAGCTCATGGAGGCCAGGTTCGACGCGTATCCGCATCTTTCCCCTCCTAGATGTTTTTGGCGAATTTTGGGGACAAAATTTCCTAAGGGGGGGATAATGTTAGATATGTGTCACTTTTTAACCTGTTGATAACCGTTAGAGCGTTCTGGCAGTTTTTTTTTAGGGTTTTTCGATCGGAACCGCTTATTTTCGGACTGTTAGCTATTGTCCTGAGTTAGAGGACTCCGATTGAAAATCTAACTGCATATTTGGTGTCCTGGTGCCATTTCTGACCTCCCACGAAAATTTCATCGAATTCCGGCATCGTTTGCAAAAATTTCCCAGTTCCGGGGCGTATCCGGGTTTTTAAGTCGCGCTCTACTTAAAAGAAATCAAAAATCACCTCGTCACTATTCATTGTCTCTCCCGTCGAGATTTCTCTCCCCTCCTCCGTTTTCTTCCGTTCAAGCCCCCTAGACCCCTCGAAATCGAAAACCCAAAGCACGGGAAGTGTAGATCGGGTCCCGATCTACACACCGGTGTCTTCAAATCCGAATTCCGACGACTTTAGCCTCCCCGACCTCCCCTCTCTCTCCTCTGTTTTGGCCCATTTTGGTGGTGGGGCTAGATCGGGGCGTGAGAAGGCTTTTGGGAAGGGTTTCGGCGCGTGGAGAGCGTCCGGACTTCGCTCCCTCCCCTCGGTAAGCCTTCTTTCCCTCTTTTTTCTTGCTTAGATGAATGCTAGGGGGAGGTTTTTGTGATTGGGGGTGGTCGGCGGCTGTGGGGGTCGTCGGAGGGTGGTCGGAGGTGGTGGGAGGTGGTCGGGGCAGTGGGAGAGGTGGTTGGAGGTGCTCGGCAGGTGGGGACGCTGTCCCGGGCAGCAGGCATGCGGCGGCAGCAGCCCAGGCCGCGCGTAGGCTGGGCGCGTGCAGGGATGCGCGCGTGCGCGCGAGGGCGTGCGTGCGCGCGGCATGCGTGCAGGGCGTGCGCGGGTCGGGGGCTGGCAGTCGTGGTCGTGCTGATGTGCCGGTTGGAGGTGCTGGCAGGGCGGACTGGCGGGCTGGTGGCCTCGGGCAGCTCGGGCACGAAGTGCTGGTCGCGCTGGTCTGGGCGCGAGGAGGTGGTGGCCACGGTGCTGTGCCGCGCGCGAGGAGGTGCTGGCCGAGTTGCTGGACGCGCGAGGTGCGCGCGGAGGCGCGCGGAGGTGCTGCCGGAGGTGCTGGACGCGCGAGGTGCGCGCGGAGGCGCGCGGAGGTGCTGCTGGACGCGCGAGGTGCGCGCGGAGGTGCTGCCGGAGGTGCTGGACGCGCGAGGTGCGCGCGGAGGGGTGGCGGAGGTGCGCGCGGGGTGCGCGCGGGGCGAGGAGGCGTGCGCGAGGCGTGCGCGGGTCGCGGCAAGGCTGGGATGGTGTGCGCGGGGGCGAGGCGCCGCGCGCGGGGGCGTGCGGGGTGCTCGCGGGCCAGCGCACGGCGTGCGGGGCGCGTGCGGGCTGCCGCGGCTGGGCTCGGTGGACGCGCGGGGCCCCGGGCGGTGCGCGGAGTGCGTGGGCTGAGGCGCGGCGGTGCACCCGGGTGGTTGCCGAGGCCGTGCGGGCGGTTGCCGAGGCCGCGGGTGCTTGCCGAGGCCGCGGGTGGTTGCCGGAAGGGGTGCTGAATGTTGTTTGGGGATGTTGTGTATTTAATTGCGGGTGTTGTGTATTTTAGGGATAATTGTGGATTTATACTTACCCAGTTAATCCCTGTCTTGCAGATCTCGACGGGCGGTCGCGCGACGACCCGGATAGGGGTGAGTGGGACAATCCAACCCAGTAGAGAGGCGTTGTACGCACTTGGGGCGTATACCGACCTCTCCTGGGGCGTCGTGGATAAATATTAACCTGCAATAATATGTAATCCATGCTTGTATGAATTATGTGTAGAATGCATGCTTCCCTAGCCTTTGCATGTTAGGGACTTGCACCCTTAGGATATGCATATGAGCCTTGCAGCATGTTCCCTGTTTACATGCTAGGAAACCCGGCCTATGCATGTGTCCTACTAGTTTATTCATTAAATTAAATGCTGGTATCTGTTAGATCGCATGCCTTAGGATAATATTATAGGGAGGAGCCTTGCGAGGTCAACGCTGAGACCCGTGTTAGGGTACTCCGTGTTCCTTGTTTGGTTGTCGGGATGTCCTGTATCGGGACCTCAGGCTGCCCTCCCAAGGTTTCTAGTCCCAATAATATTATAAGTAATGTTGTATGATTAGTATGATTATTAGCATGAGTAGTGAATATTATAGGGGAGGGACCTTGCGAGGACAGCGGTGAGACCCGTGTTAGGGTACTCCGTGTTCCTTGTTTGGTTGTCGGGGTACCCTGTATCGGGAACTCACGCCGCCCTCCCGAGTTTCTTTCCCCCAGTGATATTCCAACACTGCTTTTGATTGTACTGTTTCCCCGCATCGTGGAGATGCACCTGGTTGAATTCAGAGGAATTCATGACATTTGAGTTGTAATGATATGTAGTTGGCGGATCCGAGTGGATCATATGCGTATGGATAGGCTGTTCTGTTCCCTGCGTTGGATCCGGTAGAGGCTACCCTCAGCGTTAGACAGGGCCTTCCTGACAGAGGGCTCCCATCAGTAGGCACCTCCTGATTTGGTGATGGACTGTGCCGAATGTGGGAGTAGACCAGGCGGCCTACGGAGTGGAGGGAGAGACTATCGGTGGACCAAGGGTGACCAACAGCCTAGTCAGTCCCAAAATCCTATGTCACCCGTGGTAGGGTGAGGGTGAGGGTGTAGTGGGTTGGCGATGAGCGACCTACTGGATATGTGAATAGATGATTATCAGTCCCAAAATCCTATGTCACCCATGGATGGGTGAGGGTGAGGGTGTGGTGGTTCGGCGAAGTACGAACCACTGGATTATGTTGTTATGTATTGATGGTTGGATAAAATAATGGAATATTGGTAAATATTGTCTGTGATGCGTGGGTTGTGCTGTTCACTGAGCGTGTGGCTCACCCCTCGCACATGTTTTTCCCCAGTGGTCACTGAGCCTGAGCTGGAGCCGGAGCAGCAGTTGGAGCTTTCCGAGGGATTTCTTCAGTAGCGGAGCAGCGCTACGTCCGCGAGTACCAGAGGCTATCAGCATCCCTTTTCCTTGACTGTATGTATTTGATTTCCGTGCTTGGCACGTGTCTGTATATATGTTCAGTTGTATTTGTGTATATTGGCTCTCACAGGACAGATGATTGAGTATCGAGTCTGTAGAATGTTTATTCACAGACTCAGTTTTGCTTCCGCTATATTGTATATATATTATGTCAGCCCTATTTGATATGTGTTGTCATTTTATTTGTGGTTTATAGTATATGCATTTGACCTCCTGCGTAGGTTTCTGATATGATATATATACATTTGCCGCGTCCCGGGGTTGGCCGCCCTGGGGCGTGACAATTGATGGGTGAGGGTGAGGGTGTGGTGGTTCGGCGATGTACGAACCACTGGATTATGTTGTTATGCCACTTAGAGGATGGATAAATAATTGAATTGTGGTCAATATTGTCTGTGATGCATGGGTTGTGCTGTTCACTGAGCGTGTGGCTCACCCCTCGCATATGTTTTCCCCAGTTGCCACTGAGCCTGAGCTGGAGCCGGAGCAGCAGTTGGAGCTTTCCGAGGGATTCCTTCAGTAGCGGAGCAGCGCCACGTTCCGCGAGTGCCAGAGACTATCAGCATCCCTTCTTGGCTGTATGTATTTTATTTCCGTGCTTGGCACGCGTTTGTATATATTCAGTTGTATTGGTGTATATTGGCTCTCACAGGACAGATGATTGAGTATCGAGTTTGTAGTATGTTTATTTACAGATTCAGTCTTTTGCTTCCGCATTTGGTTTATATCATGTCAGCCACTTTGTTGTCTGTGTGTCATTCTGGTTATTTGTGTATGATATATTATTGACCTCCTGTGTAGATTCTGATATTATATATATACTTGCCGCGTCCCGGGGACGGCCTCCCTGGGGCGTGACAGATGAGGAGGGAGAAGCACGAAACAAGTGCATCCAAAGGTACAAAGTCTGCTATAATCAGGTTTGGAGGAGTAAAGGCGCTCGTGAGGAGTCATACCAGAGAGGACATATGAGGGAGTAATATTGATAAGATGAACAGATAGAAGAGTAGCCTCAGCCCAGAATGTGCTGGGGACTGAAGAAGAAAGTAAGAGGGAACGAGTGGTCTCAAGAATATGGCGATGTTTTCTTTCAGCAACACCATTCTGCTCATGAGTATAAGGGCAGGATTGTTGAAAGAGAGTGCCATGAGATTGAAGAAGAGAACGCATCGTGGAAGAGATATATTCTCGAGCACAATCAATCCTAAAGGTTTTGATACGAGTCTGAAACTGGGTGTGAATCATAGTGGTAAAGACCTCATATATCTTTGGGACCTCAGATCGATGACGCAATAAATAAATCCAGGTAAAGCCAGAATAGTCATAAATAAAACTTATATAATACGAAAAATCACTCTTTGACATGATATGTGAAGAACCCCAGATATCAGAATGAACTAACTCAAATGGACTAGAGGAATGATGATTGCTAGAATGGAATGGAGTAGCAATGGGTTTGGCTAGTTTACAACCCTCACAAACAGAAAGAGGAGAAAATGAAACACGACCCAAGTCACCAGATTGAATAAGGTTTTTAAGACGAGACTCAGAAACATGACCTAACCTTTTATGTCACAAGTCAGTATTAGAGGTAACAGTGCCACAGAAAACTTAGGGATCGAGCACAGGAAGATTAAGATACTCCACATAATATAGTCCGCCAATCCTACGACCAACACCAATCCTCTGCCGTGAACGTGGATCCTGCACAAAACACCCAAAAGAGGTAAAGGTAACGGTGAATCCGAAATCACACAATCGACTAATAGACATAAGATTTATATAAAGCTTAGGAGCATGTAAAACAAATGGTAATGAAAGGCGGCCAGTGGGATGAGATATGGTGGGGATCGATTCACACTGCGTGATGACTAAAGGAGAGCCATTAGCAGTATGAATCGAAGGTAGGTGTGAGGGTGCAGGTGAGCATGCAGTGAGGATAGAACTATCAGGCGTCATGTGATGTGAGGCTCCCAAATCAAAGATCCAATAAGCAGAAGTACCCGTAGTAGAAGATAAGGCAAAGGGAGTAGAAGAACCAGAAAGAGTCTGTTGCAGAATTAGGTGGTCTAGGCACTGACTGATCTAGTCAAGCTGATCCGAGTGTGGATGAACAGAGGCAATTGGAGTATCAATCGCAGCGGCAGTAGGAGGAAGACGATGTCTCCGTCTTTTTGGTCTATGGCGCTTCAGAGTAGGAGCAGCCCCCAGGATGCCCTCATAGATGAACGACGAAGTGGACTGATGAGACACCATAGTATAGGTGAGTGTCCGAAGAGGATCGATATATGATATTTTTAGATCTCGGATGAGGCTAAAAAAAACCAAACAATGATATCGGGGATGAAAATTGAAGTGAAACAGTCCCCTGAAACACCTTAATCGAACTTCTGGATAGGAGATGATGTCTGATTTGGGTTTACAGATCCCAAAGCGGCGGCCGGAGGTGGTTGGAGGCGGCGGATGGCGCGCGCGGCAAGCGGAGGGCGGCCGGAGGAGGCAGAGGTCGGTCGGAGGATTGCCGGAGGCGGTAGAGGGCGGCCGGAGGTGTTGCAGAGCGGTGCTAGAGGACGGCATCCGGCGGCGGCGGGTGACAGCCCGGGCAGTGGCTGGGTGCAGGTGTGGGCTCAAGATGTTGTCTGGGCGCGGGCTCGGGACAGGTACCAGGAAATCAGGGACATGTGCCCGGGATATCCGGGACAGGTGTCCTGGAGATCCGGGACTGGTTCCTTGGACGCGTTGGTGAGATGAGCGGACAGCTATGAGTGCGGGTGTCTGGCAGCTAGCGAGCACGCGGTTCTGGGATTTCTGGACGCGTTTACGCGTCGGGCACTAGAAGTGCGCACGCGTAGTTCCGGGGACAACGCGCCGAGATTCTCAGGATCGCACGACTTTGCGCGTGTGGGTGTTTGGCAGCTGGCGCGTACGCTGGTCCAGGATTTCTGGACGCATTTCTGAGATACGCGGGCACGATTACTGGTCGAGATCTGGGAGCGCGCACCCGCAGTTCCGAGGACAGCGCACCGAGACTGTCGGGATCGCACAATTTTGCGCTTGCGGTGTCTGGCAGCTGGCGCGTACTTTGGTCTGGGATTCCTGGACGCGTTTTCGAGATACATGGACGCGATTACGCGTCGGGCGCTGGAAGTGCGCACGCACAGGTCTGGGGGCAGTGGACGCTCGGGTGCGGTTGTGTAGGGGCGCGGGGTGGTGCAGCAGAGCAGCGCGTGGTAGGGCGTGCGCTGGTAGGGCATCGCGGCGTTGCAGAGCAGACGCTCGGGCACGGCTGTGTAGGGGTGTGGCGTAGTGCGGCAGGGCAGCGCGCGGTAGTGAAGCAGGCAAGGCAGCGAGCTGCAGGGCGTGCGCTGGCCCCGCGTCGTAGGCAGGGCGTGCGCTGGCAGGGTGTCGCAGGCAGGGCGCGCACGACAGGCAGGAGCGTGTGACGTAGGGCGGCGCGCGGGCAGGGCGCGTGCACGGCAGGGCGGCATCGAGAGGTGCACTGAGGCACGCGGAGGTGAAGGATTCCGAAAAAAAAAAATTAGGGTGGCTCTGATACCATGTTACAATAGGGGAGAGAGAGAATGAGAATCATTGTATTCCTTTTAGGGTTTAAACCTTTTATATATACAAGTACATAGGAGTCACACGTGTAATACACAACGTATGTAATGATATAACACATATAATCTAACACAAACTATTGCTCAATCCATGGGCAGGCAAGAGACAACCTGGCGAACTGAAACATCTTAGTAGCCAGAGGAAAAGAAAGCAAAAGCGATTCCCGTAGTAGCGGCGAGCGAAATGAGAGCAGCCTAAACCGTGAAAACGGGGTTGTAGGAGAGCAATACAAGCATCATGCTGTTAGGCGAAGCAATGGAATGTTGTAAATTCAATTCTGATAGATTCCGTGCAAGGAAAAATGAGAATGAGAATGAAACGCAAAACAACAGAAAGAGTACTTGTAAAACAACTCATGAATATACTGGTCCCCTCGTTTCATCAGGTAAGCCCGAACCGAGCACGCGCGTGCCCGTTCCACGAGGGCCCGAACGGATGCGATGCCGTAGTTGCAGATGTGGCTGCAGACGATGACATGCACTCCAACGGTCGGATTTGGCCGGATATCATGGTGTTTAATTTGTTCCACGAGACGGTGATCGTGTGGGGCATTGCATCAAACATGGCGCGTGCGCCTCTCCGGATTGGCTGTCACGCGTGCGTGCGCAATGTGTATGTGGGTCTTCAACTTTTCATGCTCTTTTTTTTCTTTCGAGCACGCGCGCGCGAGGTTTTGAAAGGAGCAGCTTGAGCTGTTGCAACAGTCACATAGCATTTATTCTCTTTTTTTTTTTTCTTTTCTTTTTAATCATCACTTGTTTTAAGTTTGAAAAATTAATTAAGGATCCAAATGCATTTTATCCAAGAAAAAAATATGACTACTTAATGAAATAAGACTAAACAAATGCAAGTTCCCTTCTAACATAGTCATTATGATTATTCTAAATTATCCAGACATCACTATTACAATTTATAATGATAAACAAAGCATGTGGATTAAGTCTATTCTTCTCCTGTCAATTTGATGTTTCTCATAGCAGGTAAAATAAGCCGAAGATGCTTATCCTTTGAATGCTCAACTACAAGGCAATCAAACAATTCCCATCATTCTTCATGACAACAATATTACATATTTAAATGGTATATCTATGAAAAATAACTCTCAACCAATAAATCACATCATCACATCAACACATGAACTTTTATATCTTAATTCAAGAGTACATCAACTTTGGTCCACTAGTGACAATTGAGTATGAACAAACATATTCCGGACCACAATGTACAATGGGGGGGGGGGGGACAAAGGGTGCTGCAATGGACCTCTTCCCTTGTAAAGGTGGCCCGTGCTGCTTTCCAATGCCTGCGCCTCACCGACTGGGTCTGAGGGGGGCACTAGACAAGGCAGCGGTTGTAACCGTCGATGCCGAGCCAGCCCTGCCAATGACCCCCTCAGGTGGACCGGACAGACCGGCCAACAAGACACGTCACTAGGGTTGTCGCCAAGGAGATGCCCCGGGAACTCGCTCGGCCATGGCCGTGTTGCAGTGTCGTGGCCCCCCTTATTGTTAAAAAATTTAATGCATGATTAGGAGACTTGAATCAAAATTAATAAAATGATATTATATATTTTTCTTTGAATAATGATTGTGTAATTGTAGAGAGTGTACATTTAATTACATGACTTTTGATATGTGATGTCATAGTAAAGATATATAATGATAGATGTGGCACATGTAATCATAAATGTAAATGATAAGAAAATAAATAAGAATTGAGATAGAGAAACTTTTTTTTGTACATATTGAATAAAAATTGTGTAACAAAGTGTAATATAAAAGAAATATTTCTATACAAAGAAAACATGAAAAAAGGCTTTCATAAATAAATCATGTATAAATTGACATAAATTAGAAAAAAAAAAGTTGTGATTGAGAAAAAAAGAAAAGAGAAATAAGAAAAGAAAATGGAAGGCTTAAAACTGAGTACTTTCTATCACTAATTACATCACACGGAGGTTGAAAACTTGAGATGTATGCAGAGAAAATAGTCATATATTTCCTATTCTGTTGAATTACTACAATGACCGACATTTAATAAGAGGAAGTGCCAATTGATCCAAAAAATAAAACTCTAGCTCTAGAATTCAGATATAATTTCAATCAAATAATTCAAAAAAACACATTTTTCTTAAGATAAAATTGTGATTAAGTTGAGTTATTCCATATAAAATTGAACAGGTATATTAATTTTAAAATAATTTTTTTTTATATCTAAGAATCGATTTCTTTTGAAAAATGTCTAAAGAAAATAAGTTTCTTACAAAATATAATTACAGAGATTTCTTCAAAATTAAACCTATTATACCTGTAGCTCTAACGCAGCCCATCTCCGCAGCCTTTGGGCAAACCTTAGTGTCTATATAGACACATTGGCTCACATATTTTCCAATACCACCCATGCCTATGGATTTTTCAATCAAGCATAACATCTTACTTATGAAAGGCTATTATATTGCTTCGAAGAGCAATAACTTTTCATGAGCTATCTCATTATCTACCATTGCCCAATTGCGATGAAACCTCTCAATTCAAAGGAATTGATGATAAAAAGAATTTAGTGTTTGTGTGTTCTGATAAGAGACACAATTTATAGCAAAATGTTTGCTAAAAAACATTGATACCAAACGATGACAAAAGTTGTTCTGCATGGATTAGTAAGAACATGTGGAATGGATGCAAATTAACGTGTTAAGGCACTCTAATTATCGTGTCGATAAAGAGGAGAGGAGCCTAATTTAAGAGCATGAATGCGACGTGGATTCTTTGACAACACTTGTCGATTAACTCTTATTATTAAAAGTATTTTCAATATAAGTATCTATTAGTGGAAAATAATTCATAATTACTTTACGAAGAAAGATGGCCTTTGATGACTAAAAAAAGTAAAATAGAGATCTAGTGATTAATTTCAAACAATGATGTTTCTATAAATCTATGACAAAATGGTGTGAGAAAACAATGGATAATACATGCAGAGAGAAATTGGATTCAGATAGAATGGATATTGTGAATATATAATTGAATATTTTTAGCTTTTCCTCTTTATTTTATATATTTCAACTTCTCACATTTTTCAATGGATGCTAGATTAAGGAGAAGGGTGATTGATTTAATTTCATGATGAAAAAAGTAACTGAAATAAAGTTAGAGCTTCTTGTTTAAAATTGCCAAGAAAATTTGCATATTTGTAAAATCAACAATTAAAGAAATTCATTAAATTTTGATTAATTACTATTAAGCTGTGTTTGGATGTGGGTTTGATTTTCAGTTTTTTCTAATAAGTTGGGTTTGTAGTAGCTTTTTCATATGGATCTTTCCACCACAGCTTTTGAATAAAAGCGAAAATCATGTTTGGGTCTTTTGTTTGAAACCTGCTTTTGAAGGGGTGGAATCAAATGAAGAATGTTTTGGCAAAAAAATAAAGTGGCTCCAACTCATTAGAAGGATATTACCATATTGACCTTCTCTTTTATTGCAAACAAACAAAACCCATCTCCTCCATAGATCTGTCACAGTTCTTGCTGCAGAGAACTTCGTCGTGGCGGACGGCGGTGGGGTGCAAGAGGACGTCATCGCTGCGTGAAGAGGCACAGTATGGTGTTTGTTCTGAAGCTAGCATTTTTTTTACTTCCCTTCTTCCTTATATTTGTTTTCCATTGTTGTATATATGAATCCCTAGAAATACATATCTTTATTTACTGGTGGATTTGGTTTTGTTAACCTTCTATTTGATTCATATAAATTTTTTATGGATTTCTACACATTCCCATAGATTTGATTCGGCGAGGAAGATGAAGGACTGCCGCGAGGAAGATGAGGCTTCAAAAGAGTTAGGATCGTCAGTGGTAGTGGCAGTGAAGGGTTTCTTGCTCGGCTGCTAGGGTTTACATTGTGAAAAAATGAGCAGTCGAGAGAAAGAGAATGGAGGATAGTTTGATATTTATATCACAGACAATATGGGCAAGTCATGGGGGTAATTTGGACATTTCAACACCCCTCAATTTTGGCTTTTGGGTTGGGTTTAGGGAAGCGTATGTTAGGCAGCTTTTCAGAAACCTGGGTATTATAACTATAATATGTAAGGAGCTTTCAATTAAGCTCCATCACCTTTTCACCGTTTGGAAGTGAGTTTGAGGGTTTGCAGCTTTTCCAAAACTCTAACCCCCCGTTTGTCAACTGACATAAATAGTGAATAAGGGAGAATAGCAGCAGAATAACACTTATTCGCTGTTTGTTTAACGCGGATAAACTCCGATAATTATGTCAGGATAAGCTAAGATAAGACCTGATAACTATTCTAATAAAATGTGAGAATAGTTTATCAGGGCTTATCTATTTCTGGGAATAAAAATACCCCTCACCATCATTACAAATTTTTTTTCACTTTCAAATCCCAATGATACACCCATATTTATTAATGACTATTTGATCAGTAGACCAATCCACCCAGAATCCATCAGGATCGTCTAAAATACCAAATAAAAGCAAGTTAATCCTGACCATCTAAAATCCCCACTTAAAATTATCATATGCTTCCACGTGTACAACCAAAGTCCCATCCAATTAAACACCCACCCATTTTTTGGGTTTTCTTCCCCCATCGACTTCTTCTCCCCCACTTCGTCTCCTCCGCAAAAACCAAAACCCGAGGAACGACTGTGATTTGATCTCTTCTTCACCATGTCCGTCTCGTGAATGTAGGTATCCTGCTCTACGACGATTATACTTGTGACAAAGTTGGATTGCGCGACAGTTGAAAAAGGCGGTGAAGCATTCGGACGACTGCATCCACCTCATCGCAGAACCAATCTGAGGTAAATAATTCTGCTACGACGCCATCCGATGGTCTGTGCTATGATCTTATGCTTAACTTGCTGTTCGATTTGAGACCCTCATGTTTATTTTGGAAATTCATATGGTTAATGAGTTTTTTTTTTTTTTTTTTCTGTATTGTTTATATTGGAGTACTTGATCTATGTCTTTCCCCTTGTTTCAGTGATGGGTCGATTTATTTTGGGTCTATTTGTGTTGTTAAAGTCCATATGAGATTTGGGTTCTGGTTAGGGTTTTGTAGATTTGATTATGGTTTCCATATATTGGTTGTTGATTGGTTCTTTGAACATTTTTGAATGTATGTCTACCCACCAGTGTTTATAGTATTTATTAGTAGAGAGGCCCATGGCCAGCATCTATTTAAATTCTATTAAAAGGATTTTTGGTGAAGCAAAAGAACTATCACCACATTCAGCAGAAACCAGTCATTCAAAGAAAAAAAAATAGAATCATATAATAAATGATTTATGTGGGTAGATCTAAAAAGGGTCAGAACCTGAGGATTTTCTATGTTCGAATAATATATTTATATGAAATTGACTGGGTTAAATTGATATTTTCATCATGTTCCATTGTGTGATATTGCTATGTAATATTTGATTCAGAGGAGTAGTTCGTAGGAATGTTCTTCATGGGCTTACTGTAAGTGAATGACATGGTATATATGATATGTTGCCATATTTCATATAATGATATATGGGAATATGCTTTTAAATATGATTTGGATTCTAAACTGGTTAATCAGTATTCCATATATATGTTGTAGTTAAATTAATAGGTTATCAATGAACATTGGGTAGGTGTGTTATTTCCTCTCTTTCTTGTTACATTACAGTCGATTTCTTCTCCAATTCATTGTCCATATTTCATCCCTTACAATGTTGCTTGTATATAACCAACCCCCATTAAGCATCTAATCATATTTTGATGCCTTTATCTCTTGTTGTATATGTCAACAATAGAGTAGTTGAATAACCAATAAAAACATATATGTATTTGTTCTCCTTTGTGACTATTATTACCATTCGTTTAATTTTAGGCATGACTCCTAAGCATATGTTTGTTGAAGGATGCATTTCCCTTTGCATCTCTTGGACCCATCTATTATATAAGGGTGAGAACCAAAGGATATGAATAATATATTTATATGAAAATTGACAAAGAACAAAGGGATATTTTCATCATGGTGCATTGTGTGATTTTGCTATGTAATAATTGATATGAATGGGTAGTTCATATTTGTCAACTGTTCTTGGGCTTCTCTGAGACTGAATGACATGGTTAATATGATATATTAGCCACTCTTTAATATGTGAATGATATGTTAATATTTGAACTGTGGTGGTATCACAGGGTTTTCAATGAACATTGATTATGTGTGTTATGGAATTTTTTTTTTTTTTTTCTATCATTACATTGGTTTACTTCTCCAATTTATTGGGGAGGATGATTTGAGCCCTGACAATATTGCTTGTATATAACCTACCCCCACAGAAATGTAAGCATATTTTTTGACAATATAATATTTTTTAAACTAGTCAACATGTGAATTGAATGACTAATAAAAACATATATGCATGTGTTCATCTTTGTGACTGTTATTAGCATTCATATATTTTTAGACATGGCTCCTAAGTATTTGTTTTTTTACTTTAGATTTCCTAGATTTCTTTTTGCATCTCTTGGACCTTATTATTCTCCAATGAATGAATGTCCTTCACATAGTCAATTGGTATCCCATCCCAATGTATAAACTACCCCTAACTAAATGCAAGCATATATTGATGTTTAGACATAAGATGCATATGTTTCTCCGCACATGTGAGGTCAATGATAAAGTCTAAGGCATATTATAAGTTTGTGTTCTTCTTTATGAGTGACATATCAATTCATATATTTGTAGACATGGATCTTATGTCTTGTTTCTTGTTTTAAATTTTCTTTTGCATCTATTGGACCTTATTATAACATGATGAATGAATCATTGTCATCTTCTAGACCCATAGGTGTATCCCATGCTTGTGTATAACCAAACCTCACTTATCACCTCTCATATATTTATGTTTACACTAAAGTTGTTATCTAAATTCACAAATGTGAGGTATAAACTAATGAATATTCATGTGTGTGTTCATGTTTGTGAGTGTTCTGAGCATTCATATATTTTTGGAGTGGCCCCTAAGTCAACTCCTTTCCTTTAGATTACTTATTGCATCTGTTGGACCTTCTTATTGACAAATAAATCAATTTTCTTGATCTTGTAGACCCATAGGTGTGTGATCATGCTTGTGTATAACCAACCCTCACTTATCACCTCTAATATATTGATGTTTACACTAGGGTAGTATATTTCAATCCACACATGTGAGGTCAATGATGGGTTAATATATGTATGTGTTCAACATTCATAGTGTTATATGTGTCACTTTTTGGCTTGCTGGTAACCATTGGAGCATTTTGACAGTTTTTGAGTTTTTTTCGTTTTTCGATCGGAACCGCAAAATTTTGGACTGTTAGCTATCGTCCTGAGCTAGAGGACTCCGATTGAAAATCTAACTGCATATTATGTGTCCTGGTGCCATTTTAAGCCACTCATGAAAATTTTATCGAATTCCGGTAACGTTTCCGAAATTTCGCAGTTCCGGGGGCGTATCCGGGTTTTTAAGTGACTTGCTATATAAAGGAGATCTAAAATTTGGATTCCACTATTCATCATCCCTACCAAAAGCTTTTTCTCTCTCCCCTCTCTCCTTTTCTTCCATTTGAGCCCCTTAGAGCCCTCAAACCCAAAAATCTAAAGCATAGAAAGTGTAGATCGGGTCCCGATCTACACCCCGGTGCTTTCAAATCCGGATTCCGGCCAACCTAGCCCTCCCATCCGCCCTCTCTTCTCCTCAGATCCGAGCCAAATCGGAGGTGGGAGTAGGTCTTGGTGGTAGAGACCGTTGGGGGAGCGTTTCGGTGCGCGGAGAGCAACCGGACATCCCTTCCTCCCCCTTGGTAAGCACTTTTTCCTCTTCTTTTTGGCTTAGATGCATGTTAGGAGGGGGGGTTTTGGGTTTGGGTGGTGGTCGGCGGCTGTGGGTGGCTGTCGGAGGTGGTTGGGGGCGGTCGGAGGCCGTCGGAGGCCGTTGGATGGGTGGTGGAGGTGCTCGGGCATGGGGGTTGCTGTTTCGGGCAGCAGGCAGCACAGGCAGCACCGGCAGCAACACAGGCAGCGCAGCAGGCTGGGCGCGCGCGGGCGTGCGCGCGGGCGTGCGCTCGGGGGGAGCTGGAGGCCAGCAGGGCGCACGTGCTGAGCGCTGGGCGCGAGTGTGCTGGGCGCAGGTGTGGGCGTGCTGGGGGGTGCTGGTCGAGGGGCGTCGTGCAGGGTGCGCGCGGGGTGCGCGCGGGGCGCGGCGAGGTAGCGGTGGTCCGCGCGGGGCGCGGCGAGGTAGCAGTGGTGCGCGCGGGGCGTGCGGGGTGCTCGCGGGCCAGCGCAAGGCGTGTGGGGTGCGCGCGGACGGCTGCGCTGGGGCGCAGAGGGCGCGCGGTGCACCCGGGAGGCTCGGCGGCGTGTCCAGGCGGCGGGAAGGGGCCCGGCGGTGCGCTGGGTGCGCGGGCTGAGGCGCGGCGGTGCACCCGGGCGGTCGGGTGGCCGTGCGGGTGGTTGCCGGGGTGCTCGGGCTAGCGTGCGTGCGGGTCGTATGCACGTTTGCCCGAGTGTTGGGTGTTTGTTTGTGGGTTTTGTGTATTTTGAGTCTTTTGTAGTATTTGTGGGTTTTACTCACCAAGTTGTTACCCTGCCTTGTAGATCTCGACGAACGGTTGCGCGTCGACTCGACTTCCGGTGAGTGGGACAACCCAACCCAGTTTGGGAGGCGCTACATGCACTTGGGCGTGTACCGTCCTCCCCTGGGGCACATAGTTAGTATTAATTGTTGTATTGTAATACATGTAAGCATGATGTGTGTGTAGAATGCATGCCACCCTAGACTTGTATGTTAGGGACTTGCACCCTTAGGATTTGTGCATGAGCCGTGCATCCTGTCATCTCGTTATCATGCTAGGAAAGCCCTGACCTATGCATGCGTCCTATTAGTTTGATTTATTTATTTAAATGCAAACTTGTAATATTGTTAGCATGCTTTGGGGAATATAAGGGGGCCTTGCGAGGTTAACATTGAGACCCGGGTTAGGGTACTCCGTGTTCCTTGTTTGGTTGGCGGGATGTCCTACATCGGGACCTCAGGTTGCCCTCCCAAGGTCTCTTTTCCTCATTATTATCTTATGTATTTCCCCGCATCTTGGTTATGCGCGCTGGAGGAATTCTGAAAGAATTCAAGACATTAGAGTTGTAGAGATGTGCTGTCAGCGGATCCGAGTGGATCATATGCGATGGATAGGCTGTTCTGTTCCCTTCGTTGGATCCGTGTAGAGACTACCTCAGCGTTAGAAAGGTTGTCCCGTGCAGGGGCTCCCATCAGTAGGCACCTCCTGATTTGGTAGAAGGACTGTGCTGAATGTGGGAGTGGCCAAACGACCTACGGAGTGGGGAGAGACTATCGGTGGACCAAGGGTGACCAACAGCCTAGTCAGTCCCAAGAGCCTATGTCACCTATTGAGGGGTGAGGGTGAGGGTATGGTGGGCCGGCGATGTGGCGACCCACAGGATTGTGTATGGATGATTATCAGCCCATTAAGTCCCAATACCCTTTGTCACCTATTGAGGGGTGAGGGTGAGGGTGAGGGTGTGGTGGTTCGGCGATGTAGCGAACCACCAGACTTGTGATTGATTATGCCACTTTGAGGCTCTTTGCTATAAATTGTGGTTAATATAAACTGTATGCATGGGTTGTGCTATTCACTGAGCGTGTGGCTCACCCCTCGCATAAAACCTTTTTCAGTGATTACCGAGGAGGACTTGAAGGAGGAGACTACACTAGTAGCGGAGTAGCGCCACGTCCCTCGAGTTTTGAGGCCATCAGCATCCTTCTCTTTGTTGTATGTATATATTTCTGTGCTTGGGCACCTAGTTTGGATTATGTATGGATTGTATTTGTGTATATATGGACATGTTGGCTCTCACAGGACATATGATTATGTATCGAGTCTGTAGTATATTTTGATTACAGATTCAGTCTTTTAGCTTCCGCATTTGGTGTATATATCATGTCAGCCCTGCTTTTATCTGTGTTGTCATTTTAGCTGTTGTGTGAGTATATTATTGAACTCCTGTTTACTGATATCATATATACACTTGCCGCATCCCGGGGACGGCCGCCCGGGGCGTGACACATAGTGTTATTTGTATTCATATATTTTTGGAGTGGCTCCTAAGTCAAAAGTGTAGAATTACATCGGAATGTTCAGTGTGTCTTACTGTATTGTCTTCTCTCCCATGTCCTTATATCACTCTTTAATTTATTGATAAATTTATATGTTAAATAGAGTATAAATTTTAACATTAGATAGGTATATCTTTCTGATCATCCATGTTCTTTGACATTTTGTTGGTGTCTTAATCTATTCCATGGTGTCCAATGTGTCTAGATGTCAAAGACAAGCCAGCCTCCCCTACGCATGGCATCCAATAAGAATCGGATTGGAAACTGGACCAACCCGATGGATGCTTGTTTGGTGGGGTTGCTTGTAGATCAATTTCAACAGGGTAATTGCGTGAAGGGAGTCTTCCAAAACAGTTCTTGGAAGACTATCACTGCAACCTTGAACTATCGCATGGCTATGACTTTGGAAATGAGTTGTTGCAAGAATCGTTGGAAAGTGTTGAAGCAAACCTATCACCTATACTAAGAACTTAGCAACAAAACAGAATGGGGGTTGGGATGATGCAAGGAAAATGGCTGTACCAGGAGATGCACAAAACTGGGATAGGGTGTAACGCCCCCGAATCCACGACTCCATTTTGAAGCGTGAAATCCGGGTGCGTTAACTAAATTGCTCGAATCTCAGAGTTCTATATATATATATATATATATATATTTTCCATCTAGAGAACATAAGAATACATCACCATAATTATACATATATTGTCAAGGCTAAAATCCAACACAAATTCAATATATATCGAAAACAACTTAATTTATATATATCCACACTATCATACATATGGGTCCTCTACATGCCAAAGAAATGACCAACACCTTTTACACAAGTCTAGTGCTCCGGAAATAAAATACGAGCTTCAACCTCTAACGCCTTAACGAGATCGACAACCACCAACAGCTAATCTGAAAGGTTGGGAAGAGAGAGGGATGAGCTACCACACGCTCAGTGAATGGACACAAGTGTCCCAATAATATATTATACTTTAAAATAATCAGTTATAAAGTGTCTATAGAACAATTGTTGTAATATAAAGAAGCCATTTAAAACATTCAAGGATATAATAACATTTCTCTTTCGAATAAAATATGATGTCATAAAAATCTTCTCATGATTTCAACTACATGATGTATATGAATGCAACGGACACGCATGCCCGCTTTCCATAACACCTAGCCACAGGGATTTCACTTTGGAAATCGGGCCACGTAGACATAGCCACCTAGACTTGGGTCAAATTTAGACCGCAGCCACCTAGACTTGGGTCAAATTTAGACCGCAGCCACCTAGACTGAGCCACCTAGACGATTTGATGCATGCACAATCAAAACTACTTCTTTCAAGTATACAACATGCGACAATTTTCATAAATCCCATAATTTTCAATGCATACAATATATCCAAAATATCAACATATATGATGATAAAATGCTCATATGGTTCATACAAGATAGATTTCATAATCATAAAATAACATGATGCTTTTCAAATAATATAGAGACATCCACTCACCTCCAGTTCATGCAATACAAACCGATGCACGTGCATGAACGCTACACACTCGCACGTGGATAACCTAGCATAACAATTATGCAATCAATAAATAAGAAAATCATTCAATCATGACAAACAACTTACAACAACACTCAGCCCAATAATCCCAAGAGCCCGTACCAAATAGACCTACAATCCGCAACTCACCTTAAAGGCCTAACAAAAATCCCAACTCCAAATAAATATTAAAGTGTTCATATCTCACAATGATCCGATAATCAATATCCATTTATTTCATAAGGCCCACAAAATCGATCAATTCTCTAATAAAATATTTAGACAAATAATCCACTACAACTCCAATGATCCACTAAGGCTCTACTACAACTCCAATGATCCAAATAACAATAGTATCCAATTAATATTCATTGATCCCACTAAACCAAATTATCGATTTAAGATCCAATTTGAGTCACCGAGATCAACAAAATCATCAAAACCCACAAATTAAATTATACTCATTAAACATCCATTTGGGATCCCTTTAATCTCTAAAATTCATCAAACTTGGTCATGAAGCTAAATATTTGAATTCTAAGAAACTGTACAGAAATCTTTGAAAAATCATAACTTTCTACCCGTAACTCCGAATTGGACGATTAATAATTCGTTGGAAAGATCTTTTCGAAACCTATTTCTGTTTGTGAAATACAATTTTCCCAGAAACGACTCTGTCATGGTCAAAAACACGGTTTAATGATCAAGTATACAATCAACCCGAAAATAACCCTTAAATCCCAAAACCAATAAATCTAGTTTGATCTTAAGAAATCCTTCGAGATCCATTGAAATCTAATAAAAACATCATCTATTTAAAATCAATCAAACCCTAACCCTAATCCATCAACCTTCTTCCCCAAATAATTGATTGACACAATCATCTTCTAACAAAAATAAATTGAAACACTAAACAATAAAAATTAATAGAGAAAGATTTATCATGGTGCTCGACCGATAGAGTTAGGTCATCCACACCCTTCATGCCTCATGAGAAATCTGATGCAAACCCTAACCCAAAACGTGTTATATAAAAGGGGTTTTTATCAAATTACAAAACGACCCCTCAAGTATTCCAGGTTTACAACGAGGTCCTTATCCGATTTACAGACAGATCCCTATCCGATTTACAGACAGATCCCTATCTAATTTACAAATAGATCCCTGAAGGCTATTGAAAAGTATTCTGGATTCGCAACCAGATCCCTAGGCTCAATAACTTGACACAAAATCCTAAAAATATAATTTTTCGAACTCCGAATCTCACCAAATTTCAACCAAAATATCTTGAGACTATAAAGATCTCCAGAAAAATATAAAATAAATATTTCAACATCAATTTATAATTATTATAATTATAAATCAAATTGGACCCATTTGGACCCACCGCCAAATCTAAAAATGAAATAATTAAATTTTAATTTAAAAAAATTCCATTATATATTTAAAATAATATATAAGGCTAAAAATACAGAGACGTTACATAGGGTCATATCGGTATGTACAATTGAGGATAGTTTAGTTTTGTCATCGTCTCCTCAAATGTTCGATGTTAAATTAAAGTCGTTGTCTGCTTATCCTGTGCAGAACAATACCAAGTTTGGGTTATGCCGGGACAAGCCATTTATATGGTTCAAAGAATTCTCCATAATATGTGGGAACTCCACATCCAAGAATTCCATGCCCATGCCTCCCTCGTCAGTGAGGATGAGGATGACAATGACACTGAATGAGACTAAATGGAGGCCAACAAAAATAGGTTTGATTCACTATATATAGAGAGACCATCAGTGGAGGATTACTTCACTCGAGGGAATACATATGAAAACAAGTGGGGGACCACCACACCAATTGAGATACCTGATGAAGGTGAACCAACCTCTAGGAGAAAGGGTAAACGTTCCATAGCGTCCACTGCTTCTGACATGGGAGAGGATGATTTGCAAATTCCAAAAAAACGATCATTTGGGTCTAGTAAGAGGGTGAAGAACTCAATTGCTGCTGAAGGATACATGGCTGAGTTCATTGAAATTGGGAGGCGAAGGGTGGATGTGGCAAAAGAATACTTGAAAAAAGATTATGAGGGGAAGTACACTTTGGAGCAGGCAATCAAGTGTTTTTCAATGTTTAGGCAACTCAGTTCGGCTAGTAAGTTGGCTGCAGTTGAGGCTCTGAAGGATGAGGCGAACCGCACTATTTTCATGACATTCCCGGATGACTTGAAGATAGACTGGATTGAGAGACAGGGGATGAACTATCAACCACCTCCCTACGTTCCACTTGCACCATATGAAGGACTCAAGCAGTTACCTTTCTGTTTTTCCTAACGTAGTCTTATTTTTTGAGCCACCTACAGTAGGAAGCCTAGTAACGTATTATTAATATGGATATGTAATCTAAGAAGACATTATCATCTTTTGATGAAAATACTAGAATGATGTGTAATTAGGGTTATTTCTGGAAACACTCCTAGTTTTGTAAGTATTTGTAGCACATGGATGCTATATGATAATCCACATGTATATATATCGGTGATGGTGATGTTATGTTTGAATGCTTGAAATCTTCATGTGATATGAATTCATGCATCATCCGTCAAATGGCAATTCACAATCCATTTGTATCCCTCTTCCATTTTGTATGTGTATATTCAATGCTCTCTTATTTGCCCAAATGCAGTCTATGGATTCCTCAACAAGGAAAAGACTTCAGTTTGAATTTTTAGTCAATTTTTTGAAGAGGATAAGGAATCAATGTTCTTGGAGATGGCCTATGTACTTGACCATTTCAGGTATAGGGTTGAAAGCCAATCATTGACAAGGAGACCGATGAGAACTGGACCCTTGTCAGGCCATGCATTTGTACATGAGTTGCTCCAAGGACATGAGGCTAGGGCATATGAGAATCTCCGCATGTGTCCTCCAATGTTCTTAAAACTGAGGGATGTCTTGATCAACAAAGGTCTCCTAAAAGACACTACCAACCTCACTTGTACTGAACAGCTTGCAATCTTTCTTCATGCTCTCGGCCATGGTTTGTCTAATAGGGTGTTATCGGAACGCTTTCACCATTTAGGGGAGACAATAAGTAGGCACTTCAATGCTGTCCTCAAAGCAGTGGTGTCCCTAAAACGAGAGTACATCAACCTTCTACAAAATGATGTGCAAGTCCATCCTCATGTGAGGCACAACAAAATCTTTTACCCATATTTTAAGGTGAGTTTATACTTCTCATAACATGTTCTATTCCAACTCTTTCTCATATATGTCATATCAATCTTATGCAAATACATGCGTTCTTCAATTATAGAATGCGGTGGGGGCAATTGATGGGACACACATCCCTGCACTTGTCAGAAAAAATAAGGCCACAAGATATCGCAATCGGAAGAGATGGATATCACAGAATGTGATGGCCGCTTGCTCGTTTGACTTGCAATTCCAATACTTCATTGTTGGTTGGGAAGATTCAATGGCCGACATGAAAGTCTTTAGATGGGCATTGGAGAGTGGGGGTTTTAGTGTCCCAGAAGGTATATTCATCCATATCATTGTAAACCAGTTTTTTAACTTGTGCTATATCATTCATTTTTATTAAACTAATACGAATCCTTTCTACCAGGAAAATATTATTTGGTTGACTCTGGATACGCGAACACTGATAAGTTTCTTGCACCCTACCGTTCTCATAGATATCATTTGTCTGAGTTTCTGAATCGCAGATGTAATAGATATAACGGTCCAAATGAACTCTTCAACCATAGGTATGCACAGTTGAGGAATGTCATTGAGCGTGCATTTGGAGTTCTAAAAATGCGCTTCAAATGTCTTAAATGCATTCCATATTATCCATTCAGAACCCAGACTAAATTGCACTTACATGTTGCATACTCCATAACTTCATTCGTAGGGAGGAAGGGTCAGACTTTTTATTTAATATGAGTCAAGATGAAATGGATGGAGTTGGGGATGTTAGAGATGAAGGAAATACCGATGTGGCAAACGAGGATAATGTTGGAGGGGCTCAACTGAGAACAATGATTACCGATCAATTGTGGGGGTTAGGAATGTAAGTGAAAGTTGAAATGGAGTCTTTAAATTACATGACATTTGAATTTAACAATCCTTGATGTGTTAGTCATCTATATATGGGTTTTCTAATTGCAGAGGCAGTGAGGTGATGGCGTTTCTGGTAGTTTGGTTTGTCAATGTATTAAACTCCTATTGCCCTTTGCATTCTATGATATTTGTTTAGTTATATACAACATTCATTTGATTGACTATGTGATTTAAAATAATGTTACTCATTATATTTTCTATTTATGTAACATGCACTTGTTTCCATTGGATGAGAAATTATCCATATTACATGGTCGCAAAGGGAAGGAGGCCCGGAGTGTACGATAATTGGGCAGCCTGTCACGCACAGGTGCATCGCTTCAGAGGAGCTACATTCATGGGTGTGAACGATATCGAGGAGAAGTTTGCATTCATAAACTCTGTGAATGCAGGCCTACGGTCGGATGCACCTATCATTGTGTTGGATACCACACCCCCTCCATCAGATGAGACCAATGGCATGAACAAACCACTGCTACCAGACACTCCACCAGCTACTGCAGACCTTCCAGATCTTACACCAACCGAGATACTGCCATAGTCCTCACAGCCAGTGCACCACCAGTTGTTGTATAGTGTAGAACAGTCACATCATATTTCAGGTGAGGTTCAAGCCACTATTTTCTTATCTGAGGTGACTGTTCATGGGATTCCAGTTATGCCACTCTTTCTGAGTTTGTTTGCATCATTTGTGGTGCTTGTTGGACTTATTTTCATTCTGTTGTTTGTTTTGTTCATGCGTCATTGATAGTATGCAAGGGTTGGGATTGTCTTACAAACTCAACACTTTTATTTTATGATGCCCACTAGTTTATGAGCCAATTTTGTTGATTATTCAGTTTGTATGGATGTTCAAACACCACATTCTGTTTATCCATGATGCTAATTTTGACTTAAGCTCGATACTACAGGAGGTTAATGTGAATATGAACTTATGAATGTATTGTGATGATGTCTTTCATGTCTAATATTATATAATTTAGCCTTCTTATAACATGCCATATGTATGTGTTTAGATATGTGTGTGATCATGAAATTTATATATATGTTAACATTTGATAACAGGGATGTCATAGTTCCAATTAATATATTGTGTCAATTACCACCTTCATGTTCACCATGGTTTCCTAGATGAGAAGAGATTTTGGATCAATGTGAAGTGGTTGTTTCATGTGAGTGATGTGTTTTGCTAACTTCATTTTCCTAATATCAAATATATTGTACATTTGCAATTATTACTACTTAGGTTATTTCTGTATATATCATTATTTATATATTTATCTTGTTCATACAAAAAATTACATAATATAGGTGTATAAATAACTTAGTGGACCCTATTATAAGTTACTTGAAAATTGACATATAACAGATGGTCGCAAATTAAATGAAGCAATATAAGATAACTAGGGCTATTTGGTACAACAAAAAGATTAAGATTGACACTAAAATTTGTTAATAATTCTCAGTCATTTAATTAGACAAAAATAAAAACATTTTAATTTATTACTATTTATGACTAACCGATTGAGTAAATTTAATTAACACATAACCCATACTTGGAATCATTACAAAGCAATTGGAATCAACACTAAGCATACATAGAGTTAATTGTAAAAAAATATTTGAAGGTCCACCATAAAATATTACATAAGATGGACGGTTCAAATTTAATTTCATTCATCATGAATTGATATATATCTATCAACTATACCAAACAACAACTTATATTCCAGGGGCAAAGTTGACATTTTAAATATAATAACTCATTATCCATTCCTTATCAACCATTCATCCACAATTTATTCTGGGTTAACCAAATATCAAAAATCTAAATATTACGTTTCCCAATACGAATAACAAAAAAAACAACCAAACACAGATACGCTTATTCTACCAAACACTATTATCTATCACAGTATAACTATCAGGACTGAATAAGGCAATTCCACTTCCCAAACGGGTAAAGCCCCTCAAACCCACATCCAAACATGGTTTAAGTTTTGCTGGAATTTAAGTGGAATCCTAGATATTCTTTTGATCTTGTTTTTTTGGCATATAAACAAATGTATTCATATAGAGGATCTTAATCAATTTTTGAATAAGGATTTCAAATCCATTTCAATTGTCTATTTGGGATAATTTTTTTATAGTGAAAAGTTGATGATTTCATTACATTTCATTATATATTATATCTATAAAAATCTTTCTTAATTTCATTTCATATCACTTCATTTGATTTCTATTTAGATAATAAAATCATTTAATTTTGAGTAGATAACTCCGAGGAGTGGGTTCTTTAGCTCTTATGAATTGTGAACCTTTATAGTAGTAGTTTTTAAAATACTTTTTTTTTTATATTAATATACACATGCATATACATCTTTATGTTGAAAATGACCCCGACATTATAGTTCCCTAATCTAGATAAATATCACATGGTTCAGAATCATCTAATGAATGATGCATAGCTATGATACCAGTGAATGAACATTTTCAATTACTAAGAAAAAAATGTTAATTTTTTTTCTATAACTTTCAATATATATTGCATGTGTATCAAGATTTAACTCATAGTTTAGAAATTAGTATATAATACACTTTCATCAAAATAATGTCCTAAAAAAGATACAAATATAAATTTAGGTACTCCTTATCAAAGTAGGTGCCCGAGTCCCTTTCAATCTTTCATTAGATCATTTTAAATGAACTGGATGATATAATAAAGAAAAAAACATCCTTTAAAATGAATTAAATGCAACATTAACCAAGTAAAATATATGATTATCTAACATAATAGGGTGCCCCATTTGTAAAGTATATAAAAAAGGGGGTTCACAGATAGGCCTGTCAACGGGTCGGGTCCAGACCCGGACCCGACCCGACCCGGACTCGATTACACGTGTAATATACCCGACCCGATTTGGACCCGACCCGACGGACCCGAACAAACAAACGGGTCGGGTCCGGGTCCACCCTGCCCCGACCCGTTGGACCCGACTGTTTTTTTTAATATATGTTCATATATTATAAGACCATTAGTATTAGTTGATACATAATTTTATTTCTTACTTAACTTATTTTTGTATCTACAAGTTCATAAATCATAATCATAACAAGCCTATAAATTGGTTTGTTTTGGACGATTAACTTATTAGCTTTTGAATTTGTATGATTAATTAGTTTGTTGCATGATTTATGTTTATTATTTAGGTTAATATGTTAGTGTTTATTGTTTTGAATGTTATTTAGGTTAATATTGTTTTGAATGTTGTTTAGGTTAGTTATGTTTATTATTTAGGTTAATATGTTTTTTATGTTAGTGATTATTGTTTTGGATGTTGTTTAATAATTCATTTACTTCTTTTGAATTGTATAAAATTATATTCAAACATAGTCTTATTAACAATAATGTTTTATTACAAAAAATTTCAAATAGAATGATAAGACATACAAATACATGAGCTATTCTCTTTTTTTTTTTTTTTTACCCAACCATCCGGGTTGGGTCGGACCCGGACCCGACCCGGGTCCGACGGGTCCGGGTCCGGGTCCGGGTCCACATTTCTCTGGACCCGCTGGATCCTAGGTTGGATCCGGACCCACCGGGTCCTGTCACGGGTCGGGTCCGGGTCCACCCCGACCCGACCCGGACCCGACCCGTTGACAGGCCTATTCACAGATCCCTCGCCTTAAATTATAGGGAAAAATCCAAATAACCTCATGTAAATTGTCTGAAATCCATATAACCCCCTAACTTTTTTAAAAGTCCATATCACCCCCTGAAAATACATATGTAAATTCAAATAGTCCTCTTAGTTAAATTTTCATTGACAGATTATGATTATTCTGTAAATATTCTGTCTGGTTAACCCTTGTTGAAAACATAACATACCAAAACTCCTTTATAATGTATTAAAAATGTGAAAAACCCTTTATAAATGATGATTTTATCTATATAGATAGGGTTTTACAATCTATCCGAAAGGATAAAATTGTCATATACAAAAGATTTTTTACATTTTTAACAAATTGTAGAAAGTTTTTAGTATACAGTATTTTCAGTCAGGATTAACAAAGCACAATATTGATTATTTGTCAACAAAAGTTTAACTTGACGGTTATTTGAATTTACATAAGTATTTTCAAAGGGTCATATGGACTTTAAAAAAAGCTAAAGGATATATAGAGTTTATAGGGGTTATTTGGATTTTCCCCAAATTTATAATATGTCGATGTTCTCACCATGTCCATCTTGACGTTGTTGTATTACGAAATAATGTTATTATAAGTTATAACTAAAGCAGCATTTAACCTGTGATGTAGGTCACATCACCCATAATGAATGTGTGCAACAAATGATAATTGTTGATAATATCATTAACATCACAAAAGAGTGAAGGGGGGGGGGGGGGGGAAGGGACCGACCCGGATCCGATTACACGTGTAATATACCCGATTCTATTTGGATCCGACTCAGCGGACCTGAACAAACAAACGGGTCGGGTCCGAGTTCACCCTATCCTGACCCGTTGAACCCGAGACCCGATTGTTTTATTAAAATATGCTCATATATTATAAGATCATTAGTATTAGTTGATACATAATTTCATTTCTTACTTAACTTATTTTTGTATCTACAAGTTCATAAATCATAATCATAACAAACCCATAAATCATAAGTCATAATCATAATCATAACATTTTTTTTTGTTGTGTTGATGTTGCAACTTGCAAGAACTTGATTGTTTAATATGTAATAAACTTAGTAATGTATTGTCGTCGGTTTGTTTTGGACAATTAACTTATTAGCTTTTAAATTTGTATGATTAATTAGTTTGTTGCATGATTTATGTTTATTATTTAGGTTAATATGTTAGTGTTTATTGTTTTGAATGTTGTTTAGGTTAATATTGTTTTGAATGTTTGTATAATTAGTTATGTTTATTATTTAGGTTAATATGTTTTTTATGTTAGTGAATATTGTTTTGGATGTTGTTTAATAATTCATTTACTTCTTTTGAATTGCATAAAATTATATTTAAACATAGTCTAATTAATAATAATATTATATTATAAAAAATTTCAAATAGAATGGTAAGGCAAACAAATACATGAACTCTTCTTGTTTTTTTTTTTTTTACCAACCATCCGGGTCAGGTCGGACCCGACCCCGGTCCAATGGGTCTAGGTTCACATTTCCCCGGATCCGTCGGGTCCTGGGTTGGACCCGAACCCGCCAGGTCTTGCCACGCATCGGATCCAGGTCCACCCCGACCCGAACCCGTTGACTGGCCTAAGGGGGAGGGGTAGTCCCCGATTCATATAACTTAATAGTCATCCATCGATGTATATAGATCACAATGCAATAGAAAATAAATCATCAATTTTTTCTCCACATTTTTGGCTCTCCATAGATGAGGGCCCTAGACGAGACGGTGTCGTCTACACTCAAAACCAAGTCTGACAATCTGACATTCATCTTCTACATTGAGATAATATATAAATTACATACACGTGGGTCTGTGTTTTAAATATTCTTACTCTGGACATAGTTATTTTTCCTCAAATCAAGACACGACATTTATTCATTGACCAGAATCCTACGGCTTTGAACATGAAACTATTCCACCCAGAAGCAAACATGAGAAACTCAGCTTTAATAAATATAACCATGATAAGAGAGATGAATATCATGGCCTATACAACAGAATCACAATTCTTCAAAAAACATTAACCATACAAATACCAAGACACCTGCACGGGTAAGTGTTAAAGTTCATGACCCCATGAAATCTTCTACAGATGGGAAAAGATTAAAAAAACCTTCCCATGGAGATAGGACCATATAATTATAAACAACTTATGAACAACAATAAGAGAAAAAAATACATTATTATTAGACAAATATATAGGAAAATCAAATAGTCTAAATTGTTTATTTTACTATAAGGTTGTTCAACTATACTGTACACAACAATCTGATAAAACACGAATCCTAATCTGCACAGAGGGGAGGAAAAGAAAAAAAAAAATCAAGACTCAGCGTAGTTTCACAACCCATAAAAGAAGATGTGATGAATATACAGCAGAAGTATGAATTCAGCAATGAAGATGAAAGTTGGATGTCGGTGTCGGTGAAGAGGGAGGATGCAAAGAATATTCAATCAATCGTAATGATGGAATAAATAAAACCCATCAATCTTCATTGCTAAACCTCTTTGCAATTAGAGGACGGACATCATCCGCATGAACCAATGTCTCCAGGAATGGAAGAAGGCAGACCAATGCCTGATCCGATTGATCATCAAACCAGCTCGTAATGGGTATTCCGTTATTCACTTGCAACCGGAAAACCTGTATTCATGATAAAGTGAAATATTTAAATGGCAGGTCATATATGAATATCACCGAGGATTGATTATACAATGGTAAAGCCATGGAATAAACCTGATGGGCAATATTAAATTTAGATTCATTTTTTCTGTGCATGAGGACTTGCAATTTTTACATGATTTACTGATCCAGTGACAAAAAATTTGACCAATAGTAAGGGGACATGTAATCCTTTCACTTTTTGGTACAAGTTATCACTTCTGTTATTGGACCACGTCACTACAATTCACCAAATTACTCAAAGATTTTGGTTACTGGATAATTTTCCTTATGTAGAGAGCATTTGGAAGACGAGTCATGATCCAATGACCAAATATTTGACCAATTTGGTGACCAGATTGATTTTGGTCCAATCACAAGAAACATTTCATCCCATCACTTTTACATAAGAATGTTGTCACATTGGGATTGGTCAGGTAAGCTTGGGTTCACCAATTT
>JAUJYN010000013.1:1588805-1945292 GCA_030737835.1 Acorus gramineus | reverse complement strand
GAACAGTTCGTTTTAGATACTATTGATTCTATTGAGAATCCTGTCGAAAAGAAACGACAATTAGAAAAATATATCAGTTTAATAAAAACCCCTATCAGTCAGACTCAAGAAGAAAATAAGGAAAAATACTCTTATAAAGAGGTAATTCAAAGATTAGAATCTGAAAAACCCAAAAGGGTGACTATAGGGGAATTAAGAAAAGAACAAATTGATATGAAAAAAAGAAATCAAGGACCTTAGAGACAGGGTTACATACCTTGAAGCCATCCCAAAATTAGGGAAAAACACTGATAATTCTGAGAATGAAGAACCTATCAGAGAGCAACCTGAAGAAGAAGAAGAATTTATTAGCTCTCTTGAAAGATATACAAAACAAAAATGGAATGTTGAAGTTCTCCTAAAAATTAAGACATTTTCTTTAAAATACAAGGCCCTTATTGACACTGGGGCAGATATGAACTGCATTAGGGAAGGATTGATCCCTTCAAGATACTTTGAAAAGACTACCCATGGTATAAACACTGCCAATGGGGAGAGCCTAAAGATTAATTATAAGATACCAGATGTCCATGTTTGTAATAAAGGATCATGTTTAAAGACATCGTTCCTTGGTGAGATGAAATTGTACGCGCGTGACTGCAAATAATATCTATTTTGTAACATCCCCCCTCAAAGAAAACTAAGGCCACGAGAGCAAATCAATTTTTTTATTACAGAAGAATCTCAGCTGCAATGGAGCATCAATTGGCATTCATTTGTGTGAAAGTGTTATAATAATAAAATAAAAAGAATTCTCATGTAAATGAAAAATCAATTGCTCCCCTGTTTACGAAATTCAAAAGAATCAATAGCAAAGATGTGGATTCCATATCAGCCCACATTTGGATCCGGGCCCTGCTCCTTCTAATGAAGTAAAAGCCAAGTATAACAATCATTGCATTTTTTCCATTTCATCATTACCCCCTTCTAATGGTGTAGAAAGCACATGTATATAACAATCATTACATTGTTTTCATTTTCACCTGTGTTTATAATGTTTAGTTTACCCCTTCTAATGGTGTAGAAAGCCATGTATAACAATCATTGCATTGTTTTCGTTTCACTTTGTTTATCATGTTTGCTTTTCCGTTTCTTTAAAATTCAGGCCAGTCTGCTTGGGTCTACCCATTGCTTCATGGTTGATACTGCTGGTGGACTTCGTGGTAATCATCTACTCCACACTGGAGATGCTACTTGGGCTGTCAAAATTTTAACATAATTAATTTAGGAAAAGGCCACCCCTCCCCACCTCACACACAATCATGCATTCACATTTCACCCTACCCATTAAAAAATTATTATTATTATTATTTTTATTTGAGTGAGGAGTGGAGCAAAGGAGAAAAAAAGAGATAGATAGAGAGGGAAAAAACAGGGAGGTCTAGGACGGTGGTGGGTGGAGGACACGGCGGTCGATGGAGGAGGGGAGAGAGAGAGAGAGTGAAAAAATAATTTAGAGAACATAGAAGATGAGGAGTTTGAGACGTGAATGATCAGTTTCCTTAAAATATTATTAGTCCCCACTCAACAAGATTGAGTTTGCTACAAGGTTTTAGATTAAACACTTCCAGGCTACAACAAACTCAAGAAGTCTGCGAATAACAATTCTGAAGGATTCCTACAATACTCTGTAGACTGTAAACTGATATCCCAAATATGTTCAAGGAACAGACTTATATAGAGTTTCAGGGGATGCATTTGCATCATTTCAAAAATTCTATTACTGGTGAATGATATTTTTGCTTCCTTTCAAAAATTCTGTTATTAGAGAAAGAATGCATTTGCATCATTTCAGAAATTTTATTATTAGGAAGGGATGTTTGATGGCTGAAATTTTGAAGAGTTGCAGTCTTTAGAAAAAGCGACCATTGGCCAACAATTCAAAATGAGAAAAAAGGAAAACCCAATAAAAAAAAGTGTAAAATGTGCCTAATAATACACAAAAAATGCACTATACACGCACGCGTAAGCATGTGTAGACCACTTTCCCTTTTACTTTTTCTAGACATCACTCTATGAATATAAAGTGGATCAATATATAAAGTGAAAAATTCTTTTCTCACTTTCAATGTGGGATCATTCCCAGAACTCCAAACTCAAGTTACATTACAATTTACTCAACAATCCCCCACTAGATTTTGATTCACTAGCTACTTTTAATAGGAAAAAAAAGAATCCAAGGCCGGAGGACCAAATTTAAGAACAAAATAGCGAAAAAGAAAAAAGAAAAAGAGGAACGGTGAAAAGATTTTAAGAGGCTTACCAACACCCCCACACAAACCTCACAAGCCTCTACCCATCTATAAGCATAGATGGCCACCCTTACCGTAGAACACCGTAGAAGCTCCGATGCATAAACACCCCCAAGCTGCTATGAAACCCTTGGCGCTCTCTCAAATCCCCTCCCTTAAAACGATGGAGTCTCCGAATATGGTTTGGTTGTGCCCCAGCCAAATAAAACTCTGGGCGCTATAATAAAGTTTTTATTGTTTAAATAAAATATGAATAAGGTGTGAATACATATTTATAAAAAGTGAAAAAAATGATAATAGTTGATTTATAAAAAATAATGACAATTGATTTGACAGTGAACTCACATACTCTTTTAGGTTGAATAACCTGAAATAACTTAATTATAAAGATTGACTGAAATTTATATACCACTCTATACCGATTAAAACTGGAGAATTCTTCCTTTGGAAGCAGGAGAAACAAAACAGATCCCATAATCTTTACAAGGATCCCTACATGTGGAAAGGCCACATCTGTGTACCTAGTGCCTGACATGTCTTTTCCTTTCCCAGGTTTTGCATGAGCCTTCACAATTGTGAATTCTAATGTTCAGGCAATCCACTTCTCCAATTCCCCCGTCTTTCATCAATATATATATATATATATATATATATAAAGAATAAATAAAGCAGGGAACAAACGTGTCAATGAACAGTGCCACCTTTTATTCCACATCTGATTCAGTCCCATGAAACAGTAAAGAAGAACACAAAAGGGTAAATGTGTTCCTCACCGCCTCCCCCCAATATATAAGATATATATAGATAGAGAAAGAGAAGAAAAGAAAAGGTGTTCTTCCACCAGTAAACCATCATGATCATCATCAGTTAGCCCACAGAAGACTTGAGTTCCAAACAATTCCACCTTTTGGTGCCTGCTCTCTCTCTTTACTACTTTATCATTCTTTAAGGACATCTTCTTGCATGTACTCTCTAGCTCCTATCCTCCACTCTCAAGTTTTCTCTTATTCCCTCCCTCACACACACACACTCTCAAGTAGTTCCACCCAAGAAAGCTTCAGATTCCTGGGTCTATAACAAGACAAGCAGATGAAGAAAATAATCCCTTTTGAACTGCAACATATGCTTCTTTTGTTTGAGGAATTGGAGATTGATCTTCCAAACAAACAGTTAGCGAAGAGAAGGTCCTGGTGAAGATATGGGTGGAGGAGTTCTCCAGTGCTTCATCTTATCTATTTTCCTTTTGTTCTCTTCAGGTAAGCCATCATTTTCAAGTGTCTTGTCATGTTGAGGTTTTTTGTTTATACTTCCTGTCCTCTTATTTCAGTGGGATTTGCTCCTTAAGTCCACCCTCTCTTTTAATTTCATCCAAGATTTGAAATGTTTCTGCACAGTAGCATATTTGTATTCCTCTCCCTGCATCATCTATTTCAAGGGAAAAATGAAACTTGATATTTCCACTGTCAATAGTTTTGGCACACAGTGGGTACTTCAAAAGCATCACTTTATGTACAAATAAATTACCCCATATGATGATAGTACATCATCAGACCATAACAAAACAACCTAACACATCTGCCAACTTGTAGTCCATTTTATGCAGTTTGATTTTGGGGATAAGAAAAAGATTGACTAAGAATACCTAATATTTATATAGATACGAACTAGGATGACAGGGGTGAATGTATGGATGAAAAGATAAAATCATTTGAGTTACTCCACTGAATCATAGTTTAAATTTTTGACTGGATAATGCACCTCTTGACATCATTGATATATCATCAATGTCAAAAAACTATTAATATATATAGATGGTAAACGGGTCAGATTGTCAGACCTGACCCATATACCATTTGAAACTTTTTCTAGTCTAGTTGCGGCCAATGACAATATCCAACGGCTGGAATTGTGGCTGTCAGAGGGAGTCTGTAACCCCTCTCCCCTTAATAACATTTTGACATATTTTCACATTTTTCTGGATATTTTAAAAAAAAATTAAAAAATTGATATATGGTTTTGGAATTCCTAAAAAAATTTCTATTTTAAACTATGCATTGAATAACTATTTTGATTTCATCCAAAATAGAATAGAAAGTTCGCAGAATTTTTGAGTAACCAAATAATAAAATAAAGAGAAGATATGTACTTGTTCCTATTTTTATTCAGTACTTACTCCTGAATCAAACTGGAGATATATATGTACCATAAAATTAACATGAGATTTTTTTACTCACCAGGAAGCTTGGCAAAGAAATCAAGCAGGGTGGACAGCAGGAGCCACCATTCACATGAAAGACAGCTTATCCAAAACAACCTCAGAACCAGTGAAGCCATGCCTCGGTTCGATGTCATAACCCCGATCACAACAGTTCCAGTTGTCAATCCAGCAAACCCGACGATGACCCCAGTAGTGAATCCATATGGAAACCCCAACTACCCTACCAATCCAACCACAAATCCGACGATGACCCCAGTAGTGAATCCATATGGAAACCCCAACTACCCTACCAATCCAACCACAAATCCGACAATGAACCCCTACTCCCCCCCGACGATGGTCACTCCAGCCTCTTCTTCGGGGCAGAGCTGGTGCGTCGCAAGCCAATCAGCCTCACAGGCCGCATTGCAGGTTGCACTTGACTATGCCTGCGGTTATGGTGGCGCTGACTGCTCTGCCATCCAATCGGGAGGGAGTTGCTACAACCCCAACACAATTCGTGACCATGCGTCTTACGCATTCAATAGTTATTACCAGAAGAATCCGGTTCCCACAAGCTGCAATTTCGGAGGAACTGCTGTTATCACGAATGTTGATCCAGGTAAGTTGCGTCATGGTTTTCAACTCAGATTCTGATGGTTGTCTCTGTGTTCTGCTTATCTTTGGAGTTCAACAGAAGCTCATAAGGATAGATTGATCAAAACCTTAAAATTCTCAATTTCATTGTAGACATTTTAACAAGCATATAAAAACCAGTAATCAACATTGCAAAAAGTATATTTTGATAAGTAGAGCTCAGGAAACAAATGGTAATCATCCCAATGAATCACATTCAATCATGACTCATAGGATATTTTATAATTCTCGTTCCCAGACATTGTTAATAATGCCTGTAAGTTAGTTTATGTGGTAGAAATCTATCTAAAGTACAATTGATCAATCTCTGAATACTAAATATAGAGGAGGAAATCCAGCAATATTTCATTCAATCGCCACTCTATTAAATTGACCTTGTGCAACAGTATGAAGAAACAAATAGAACTAAAAAAAATAAGGAGATATATTGATAAAACTTATTTCAGAACAAAGGATAAAAGATACAAAAGTACTTGTAAAGCAAACCAAACCTGTGCACGCATAAAATTTTTTTTATATTGGATGCTGTTGTTGGTTGTAAAGAAGCTAGCTTGTGTAAAATAGCTGATTCTTGATATTTTCTTTTTTCTCCTGGGCTCTTTGCAGGTACTTCATCATGTCAGTATCCTTCAACAAGGTAAATGAACAATTCATTTAAGTTTTCTAATTTATGAAACTAATTTTAACCTTGGATTTCCAGTTAACACAGCAAAGTTTTTCACTCAATCTTCTACACTTGCAGCACAAGTTCATCGGTTTTGAATACCAGCACACCAGTCGGATCAATGACCACCCCAACAGGAACAACAATCTTTGGACCAACACCACCTGGATCCACTGACTCATCCTCAGCAACTCAGACACTGCCATTACTCTTCATTTCAACAGGGATTCTAATGGCATTAGTCATTTCACTTGCAGTATGATTTATCAAATCAGCTATTGGTTAATCGACGAAAATAGCTTCTCAGCATCTTAGCAGGCAAGGGCAAAGAAGCACTATTTCTTTGCCTACAAAGACGAGTGGGTTAGTAAGTTCGAAAAGACATTCAGATAACCCTAAATCATAAGGCAGGAATCAAAATTTTCCATTGATATACTGTATTGGCGGACATGGTGAACACTTACTTTTCTCATTTGTGATTTTAGAAATAAATAAAATTTTCACTAATATAACACTATGAATTTTGTGTCATATCATGTGGATGAAAACATAAATTCCATGAACAGGTTCAATATTAGATGGTGCGCTTCTCATACAATTACTTTTCTCTGAAATGAAGGCCCACCTCCTTCACATAGAATACATTGAGGAGATAGGTGAATTCCCTTTCCTCTTATTTTATTTGTGACTGCTTTAACACCACATATCAAATAAATCTCACATGCAAACAATTTTTTCCAAGATAGTGTCACTAACAGGGGTGCAATACACACGCAAATGAATACAATAGTCACCAAACAAACATGTAATAGAAACTGGCAAGCAGCATCCTTAACAAGCATGGGTACACCTCCACACTCATAAATTTATCTTCGTTGAACATTTCATAAGACACATTATATACATACTTTTTTTTAAGTTTAATGCATTAGATAATACCATGAAACGTTCAGACATCAGAACATGATTCTGAAGGGCCACAATGGCCCAATTATTCTCTAACCCCGTCACATTTAAGTATACATATTCTTCATCCAACAAAGTTGCACTCCTCCATATCAGAACAAGAGAAAACATGGGACGACAGTGATGCAGATGACTGCCAAGGTTGCAATGATTGAGGTCTGATCAAATGCCCTCTGCAAGCTTCCTACTCTTGAGAAATGTTGGAAAGCTAAAAAACCTGCAATTACCAGAGAAACAGCAGCACCAGCTTGGGTTCCTCTGCCATTAGAACATATAAACAATGTTAAGGAAAATAGACTATTAGATTAAATAGAAAGAATACAAATATAAAATTTGGAAGCCATTTCTCTTGCCCATAAAAGAATTATCTTGCCTGAGTTTCATTGTTTGGTAGGGAGCGACAATCACAACCAGCATAGCTAGAAAAGGTAGATCAAGCTCACCTACAAGAGCATAATCAATATTAGAAAGCTACATATTGATGCAATGCTGAAAGCAATTATTAACAAGTTAAAACAATCTACAGCATCTGAAGTTGAAAAGCTATGTGATAAAGAGAAGAATAACTATTACATGTTTCATAAACATATTAAATTACTAGTTTGACACAATTAAAGGTTGCAATTAAGCTTCAGTTAATCTGAACCCTGACATACGTGGGATGTAGTAGAACAGACGAACTAAAAGTGCCAAGAAAGCAGTCCATATACCATACTCTCCCCTGCAATATATTTATCAAATTAGCAACAAAACAATTCAAGAATACAATAGGAATAATATCCACAAGTTTTCAATGACAAATAAATAAAAATGCCAGTAACTATTCTTTTTCAAATTATTAAGAGTATCAAGTATGAACATACAGGTTACTCCTTGAAGAGGTTACAAAAGTGATAGTATTAAATAAGCATACTTGATCCAAGAGATAACACTGTTAGGCGCTTGAAGAGCAAACAAAGGAACAAGGAAAGATTTCTGGACAGCAGTTCCCTGGGAAACCATCAGCAACCTGGAAAAATAAATAGCACACATAAGTGAAAACCGAACATATCTGGTGACCATTGTAACCCTCAAAATGATTTTTAATGGAGATGCTCACAAGTATGGTTTTCTAAACCCAAAATATCTTGTATGTAAATTTTTTTATGGCATACTAGTTATCCTTAAATATTAAAAATAGGCCATATATCATTAATCTTTACAATAACATAAAAACATCAAATATTATTTGTCGGCATCTCACAAACCAACCTAGATGCACCAATCAAGAAACGACTGCCATACTTGTGCAGGAAAAATTCTACTTTTAAGAACACAAAATGGTGAGTCACATGAGGAAATGGCACATTTTGTGAGCGTTTTTTGCTGCCTGATTAGGTAGAATTCTCTGCTCAGGTGTAACAAGATCCAATTTTTTATCCCATTTCACTCTACGAAAAAAAAAAAAAAAATCAAAACTTGCACATATTGCATATTGTAACATTTTCCTCATTCAATTTAGGGTCGTTTGAATATGAGTTTAGATGGATTCCGCATTTAAAAAGCTAAAAATTTTGAAACTCAAATATAAACACATTTTCAGCGTTTAACTTTTCAAATCACAATCTTACTTCACAGGCTAAAAAAATCTTACGGTTGAAAATCTAATAAAACATAGCTTTCTGAGTTTGAAACATATAATATCAGAGTTTCAACCTTCAATCCAAACGCACCAAAGTCACATCTTTTAAAGAAAGCCAAAAGCAATTTTTCAAGAATCTAACAACAGAAAATTAGTTTTATAAAAGTTGCTCAAGTGCAAAGCTTCTTTTTTTTTTTTTTCCAACCACCCCCATTTTGCTGGCTCTAATCACCAGACATGCCGATCTCTCAAGACATCTCCCCCACCCCCCGAAAAAAAAAAAAAACTTCCTAACAAACAGAGTGATAAAGAGGGGGGACTAGCGACTCACGCAGAAGAAACAGCGGAGACCCACTGAAGCGTCGCTGGATCAAAGGCCGAGTAATAGCAGACGGCGGAGGTGCCTCGGCATTGCCTCCTCTTCTGCGACTGGGTCCCCTTCAACGACCTGAGCGAGAGAGGGTTGAAATGGGAACCAGAGGAGCTGATGAGGAGGAGATTGTTGGGCTTCGAGAGGGCTTGTCGTTGGATCCTGGGAGGGAGAAACGAATGGATTGGGGGGCGAGAGAGGATCGACATCTCTTCTGCTTCTCTGATGAAAAGAAGGTCTGGAGCTTCCCAGATTTTTTTGATTCTTTGTAGCCGAAGTGTGCGTTTGATTTTTTATTTTTATAAAACTGAGAATCAAAAAGAGTGAATGGAGACGGGATACTCGAGAAGGGATACAGAGATTGGACGCGTGTGAGAAAGACAAAATTTGTGGGACCGGCAGTTGCATGAGACCGGGAGTGAAGCTTCGAGTCCGGATCCGGCTCTGGTTAGTCTCATCAATATTAAACTGCACAATTATATGAGCTAATTTAATAAGGTGATGAATCATAAATTGTAAAATAAATGATAATTATAAAAATAAGTGAGTACGAGGACAGCTTAACTATTTTAATATAAAAAAATAATTATAATAAATTACAGACCGTTATCTCAATATTGAAATTGAAAATGAAGATATTTTGTTTTATCGAAAGGTTATGATAACAATTAACCCCTCTTTTTATCTCAATTTTAACATATGTAAATATTTACAAAATTTATTGATTTTTTATCCTATAAAATTAGGATAATATATCCTCAAAACCTTAACATCTTGCCAAAACAGTTCTATAAATCAAATTACATAGCGTATGAAAATTTTATAGTCAATTGTTAGGTACAAATCTCGCTCTCCTATTGGATATTGATGATACTGATCAAACATATACCTGATTGAATCCAACAGAAGAATGAGACATGCACCCAACAATTGATTATGTAGTTCAATTCATAAGATTTATAGTTATTGATAGAAATAACTAGAGCTAATCCTTGTTGGATTCGGATTCCTTAATATGGTGTCATTTCAATCTGCATACCCCATTAAATAATGAGGGATGTTACATGTAACCTTGTTTCTAGGCCCAATTTCTGTTTACATATGTTTTGAATTTTTTAAAATAGTATATATGCTTTTAGAAAAAAATAAAAATAAAATATATAATTTAATGAATTGCATGAATGTATTTATAGAAAATGTAAAAAAAAATATCGAAGAATATGCCTTATTAATGTGAATATATGTTTTGTTAATTTTCTATCGATGCATATGAGATTAGAATTGGGATTGAAAATAGAACTAAATGTAATAGTACTCCAGTTTTGATATACCATACAAAAAAATTTCAGCCCATGAAATTAGAATTAGATTTATAAGAATGATGAAGTCTATTTTTTTATTAGAATTAATAAATCAGGCAACAATTTTTTTTTTTAACACTAATTTTAGTTTCATATATCTCGTTAGCGTAGTGATATACACTCACATTAACGAGATTTATACATCGTTAAAATTTTTTCACATTTTCTATAAATGGATCCAAAATCTTTTTTTTTTAACCATAATTCAAGTCTTATATACCTTATTATAGTACACTCACATTAACAAGGTTTATGCATTATTAAAAAAAATCACATCTTTTTATAAATGAATCCATATAATTCATTGCAATATATATATACTTCATTTTTTATAAAAACATATACTTTATGTATATCTTTTTTTTTTAAATCAAAATGTGTGTAGACTGGAGGCTAGAAAAGGAGTTATATGAATAGTTATCAGGGTTTATGTTAACTAATTTAGGCATATGTTAACTTACTTATGCATAGCTTTAGAGATATACAAAAATTGAAATAAAATGAAGGGAATTGGACATCATTACTGCCTCGCATGCACACCAATTGCATCTCGTATGCAGTCGTACATGCAGTCTCTCATCTAAACATGTTGTCTGAGATCTAGTAATGCTTTTTATGCGTCAAACATGTGAAATATGTGGAAAAAAAAATAAAAATAATTTCTTTCTTTAAAAGTGAGTAGAGATACGGAGAAATAGAAAGAAAAAACAGAAGGATTGATAGTCATTGGTGTACTTTTATTAAAGGGTTATATTTTGTTAAATGATCCATGTAATTTTTTTTAATTACGTATAACACATTGAAATGTATATTATTATTTTTATATAAAAAATATGCTTTGATACATGAAAATAATGAATTATGCATTTTGAAGAAGAAATCAAAACACAGGGAGGAACTGCAAAAGGTGTATATTTCAATGATAGAATCCAAGTGAAATAAAATTAGGGTCAATCATTTGGTTTAATAAATTTGGGCCGTTCATTTAAATAATAATTTAGGATGATCTGTCTAGATTACAATCTTCCGAGTCATTGATTTGATGAATGTTCACATGAACAGTGTATGAGCTTTAAAATGCTTTCAAGTTTCATATTTGGGGTGATTAGCATCTAAAAGTACATCTTATGTTTATTTTAATAAATTCGTTGAATCAGATCGTGACGTTTATTTGTGATTAAAGGATTTTTTTTATTGATCAACGACATTGCATCCCTTAAACATGTACAGGTCTCTGTAAACTGGGAGACAAGAATATGTCCTTTACTACTGCATATGTCTAATCATTATATCGTCCAAATCTTTTCTTTTCTTTTTTTAATCCAATTTGACAACACATTTTGGATTATATAGCATTCACACTTAACTTACCGGCTGATAAGTGTTAAGATAAGCGATAATTATAGGAATAAATAAGTTAGATAACAACTTATTTCTGTTTGATATAAAAAATAATTGACATAAATTGTAAATAGTTGTTCTAATTTTAAAATGAAAATGAGGATATTTTATTCCATCTAAAAGCTGAGATATCATTTATTCTCACTTTTTATCTCAATTTTGACAAATGTAAATATAAACATAATTGATGGACTTTTTATCCCTTAAAATTAGGACAACTTATCCTCAAAACCTTAATTCCTTGTCAAACTATTCCTACGGCTTAGTTTGGCATGGGGATAAGGAGTTAGGATAAGAAAAAAATTGGGTTAAATAATTTGTTATCCCATATAGTATAAAAAAATAGGGATAAACCATGGACAATTGTTCGCATTTTGAAATAAAAAATAGGATAATTTGCTCTGGATAAAAGGTAGAACAAGCTTTGTCCCAATTTTTTTTATCACAACTTTGTAAAATTGGGATAACATTTATTACTACCCTTTTCAAGAAAATAAACGAAAAAAGGGAAAAATTCATATAACCCCCTATAAACTAACTAAAATTCATATAACCCATTGACTTTTCTTAAAATCCATATAACCCCGTGAAAATACCTAGTAAATCCAAATAACCCCTTGAATAAATTTTACGATTACAGATGATGAATATTTTGTGAATATTATGTTTGATTAACCTTGATAGAGAACACAATATACTGCAAAAAAATCATACTATTTGGTAAAAATGTGAAAAATCATCTATAAATGACGATTTTACCTCTCTAGATAGGGTTTATAATATATCCAGAAAAGGTAAAATCATCATTTTCATAGGATTTTTCACATTCTTAACACATTGTAAGGATTTTTAGTATATTGTGTTTTCAGTCAGGGTTAACCAACTAAAATATTCACAAAATATTCATCATCTGTCAATGGTAATTTTATTCAGGGGTTATTTGGATTTACTAGGTGTTTTCAGGGGGTTATATGGATTTTAAGAAAAAGCAGGGGGTTATATGGATTTTCATCAGATTTCAGGGGGCTGAATGGATTTTTCTCAAAAAAGAAAAGAAAAGAATGTGATCCACTAAACAATATTCATGCTCTATTAATAGGAATGGTAAATTTGATATTTTTTAAAAAAATTTGAAGTTATCCCATATTTGATCCAAATGCAAAATTGAGGATAAGAAAATAAAAACTGAGGATAATAAAAAACATTACCAAATGCAAATCTGAATAAAAATAGTAATTTTTTTATCCCTATAAATTAGATTAATTTATCTTAAAAATTTATTTCTTTACTAAGCTAGACCCACTGGTCGTTTATCCCCACCGATCAATTTGCAAATCCCTTGCCTTGCTAAAGTCACCACCCTGAAATTTTGATATTTCTTATCCCACAATCTTTTATGGTCAAAAGATACCTACCAAAGCCTAAACGCACCATTTCATTATTTCTTGGATGTCATCCCTCTCTCCCTTATCTTTCTTCTACTTTCCTGTGCTGCTCCACGGTCCGGTCATCTGCCTCAAGAAGGCGTACGTGTTGAGGTCGCCACCCAAGCAGTCCATCGCCTTAAAGAGCTGAGGCATCAGCGAAGCCAAGAATTAGAGTAAAGGGGACAGGAGGGACAAGAGGTAGAGAAAGAAAAAAAGAATAATTATAGATATATGTTAAGTTAAAAAAAAATTAAGACAAATAATGACCGAGTCTTTGAAGTAGTGATGATTTAAATCTAGTGTTGTTTCTGTATTTCTTTTCTTGTATTTAGTGATCTGGAATAATTTATAAAATATCTAAGAAAAAAATTGAAATATCATTATTCTCTTCATAGTGAATAGAACAAAAAATGAAGCTTAAAAAATTGAAAAAAAAAATATGAAAAAAAAATGATCACAAAAAGCATATAAGAATATCTTTTCGGCTTATATTATGGAAAAAGAATTTAAAACCCCACTTTAAAAAAATCTGAGAGACTCAATATAACAATCAATGATTAAAAATCAAAATAAATAAATAAAAAATTACTAAAATATTCAAATGAGTGATTTTTTATCCCCTCAGAACCATATACCAGTATTTATTTGAAAACAAAACTTTTCACAATTTTTTTTAATAAGACCTATGACTCCATTTTTCAATGGGCGCTAATACACTCAATTTTTTGTAATCCAATTTGCATATCTCATGTCAAACGTAATATATAAAATCGGTTAATGCAATATATGTTACACTATTATAGAAAATACAAATAAAATATATGCATTTATTTCATATGATTACGTACTTCATTTGTATAAAATATGAATATACTTTATTATATATTTATATAGGCATATACTTAAAAAATAATCAAATGTATGCATGCTAATCAGATGCAAATGGGACTGCACGTAACATTTTTTAAATTTTAAACACACTCTTTCCATTATGGTTTTTAAATATATGGCCCTCAGAAGGGTTTAAATTGTGCATGAACTCCCTTTTGAAAGATATTCCTGTAAAACTTAAAAAATTTATATTGTGTAAAATACCTCTTAAAAAGACATTCATGCAAAGTTTAAACTTTTTTGTTGGTGGAAATAGAATTTCTAAAGGGATATAATAACAATAACAATTTTTTGAGGGGTCCATATGTAAAAAACACATTTCAATTTTTTCACACTCATTACCCATGCATTACAAAACATGGCCCCGTGTGCCCCCCCCCCCCCCCCTCTGGTACCACCCCTGATGAGAGGTCGAAGATTATCAAAGACCACGAAAGGGCGTCTCTTTGATGAGGAGGTGGGGGTTTGGGAGGGATGTCACAAAGGAGGAGGATCATTGAGTCTTTTCATCGGATGGGTTGTAGGGAATGTTGTTCTTGGTGGTGGTGGTGGTGGTTGTGTTTTGTGATTGGCAAACAGTGAGAAGAAAAGAATTAAAGAAGGAAAGAAAAGTTGGTGACGTTGATGCTCTTGTTTATGTTGGTGATGTTAATGATCAGAAGAAGTATGGAAGAAGAAAAGATGACGGGTTCACCATGGGAGGCTACCGAGGGAGTTCTGAGGGAAGCCATCGAGGGGGTCACCAAAGGGTGTACTAGGGTTTTGCTAGGCTGTCGTGGGAGGCTGTGCGCAGGGAGAGAGAAATGACGCAGGGAGTAAAGGGTACTTGGTGGGGTTAATGATTTTCAAAAGACAATATAGAATATTAGTTTTTCGTTTTTTGGGTTGGGGGGATCAGCAAATGTAATGGTGGGGCTAGACGTACCTATAACTTATTACCTAAGTCCCTAACAACATAAAAGGGTTATGTTACAGGATATTGTTTAAAGCCACATATGTAGTTTCACATACATTTACCGATATGTACGAATTACGTCCTTTAAAGGACGCATATTGGTGGTTAGCAATGGCCATATATCAAGGGCAGATCCACGTTGGGGCGAATGGGGCAGCTGCCCCACACTCAGTTATACCCATAAGTATTAAACTCCCTAATGAATCTCTAAAACTATCAGAATATCCTCAACCTCAAGTGAGTCCACTATCCATCGATATTTTGTTTTGGTGTTCCTTATCCACCGTCCGATAGGTGCACCCAACCCCAATCTCCATCTCCACTCAAAACCACCTTCTCAATTACATAATCCCATTATGTTCTTCTTCATCAGCTGATTCAACCCAAACTTTTTGGTTGGGAACCCAAAAAAATGTGAAAAGTGGCTTTTAATCCAAAAAATTTACTTGGAAAACCCAATTACTAATTGTCTTCTTCATCCACTGTTGTTGCCTTTTTGTTTTAAATGTAAATATGTGTATTTTTTTTGTTGGTTTGTTAGGTAAAATATATATTAATAGATTTGATATATTGTTAGATTTAAAATGTTTTGTGATGTGGTGAGTTTTATGGAATTGATTTGTCCAACAAAAAACACAAAAAAGAATCAAGATGGGGTAGAAACTCAGAAAGTGGAATTGAGGAATCATATGCCTCTTTATGTGCAAATGAGCAATGGATGTATGATATTATGGGCTCTTATAGGGGTTAAACACCAAATAAGAATAGAAATTGGGATTTGTATCTATTATGTTTGGTTGCCAAAAAAAAAAGAGATTTGAATTAGGTTTTTTTTTTCTTATTCTGCCCTTTATTAACCCAAAAAATATCGTGTTTGTGAAATAATAATCAAACTCTATGGATCATACTATTGTTGATGATCTTTGAAGATCTCTAGAATTTTAAAATGTATTGAGCTTCTCTTTCTTGTTTTATATTTTTATTGTCTTATTATGTCTTTTTTTATTGTTTGATTAAAATATGGATTAGGCAAGAGCTATTGAAGCACTCAATAAAGGAGAGCTTTCAAGTGGGCAAGGCCTTAATCAATAAATTATTCTCAAACGGTCAAGTGATACGCGTTGGGGCTCACACTATGATACTTTGATAAGCTTGATTAGTATGTTCTCATCTGTGATTGAAGTGTTTGAAATTATATCTAACGATGGTTGAAATTCAGAACAAAGAGGGGAAGCAGGTATATTATTGGACTCCGTGCAATCTTTTGAATTCATATTTAATCTTCATTTGATAAGACCTATTTTGGGAATCACAAATGAATTATCACAGATATTAGAAAAGAAAGATCAAGATGTTGTGAATGCCATGACTTTAGTTCAAGTATCAAAGCAGCAACTCCAAATGATGAGGGAGAGTGAATGGAGTTCTCTACTTCATGATGATCTTCCTTTTCTGAATAACATGATATGAGTGCTTCTAATATGGGTGATAGGTTTTTAGCTCGAGGAAGACCAAGGTGTAAAACACAAGAGATGACAAACTTGCATCATTATCGTGTTGAGTTATTGTATGATGTCATAGATATGCAACTTCAAGAGCTAAATAGTCATTTCACTGAGTCAAATACGGAATTGCTTCTTTGTGTGGCATGTTTGAATCCATTTGATTCATTCTCTTCCTTTGATAAGCACAAATTGATCCACCTCGCCGAATCCTATCCAAATGAATTTTCTTTGTCAGAGATTATGATATTGTATGATCAACTTGATAATTATATTGTTGATGCACGCTCTACCGATGAGTTTCCAAGATTAAAGGGTATTGGTGATCTAGCTCAAACAATGGTCACAACTGGGAGAGGCATAATATATCCATTAGTTTACTTGCTTGTGACTTTGGCATTGATTTTATCAGTTGCGACTGCTAGTGTTGTAAGAGCTTTTTCAGCTATGAAGATTGTAAAGAATTGAATACGCAACCGCATGGGTGATGAATGGATGAATGATGGCTTAATTGCATATATAGAGAAAGATATTTTTGGGTACATTGACAACGAGGTTATCATTCAATGCTTACAAAGCATGAAAACTCGTCGGGGTCAATTGTAAAGATGCCAAATAAAGAATTTGTTGGAAATGTAGATCACATACTATACTTTTTTGTAATCCTGAATTAATGTAAATGGTGTAACTAGTCGATTTTTTGTACACACCTTATAGTTCCAATTTAGTTATTGTAAAAGGTGTAATTGATCAATTTTTTTATACACCTTACAATCCTAGACTTGGTCCTCTTTTGTATTTTAAAATCTTTATATTATATAATTTTGTTGAAACTATAAATGAGTTTTAGTGACTATATTTTTGGTCCTTGATCTATTATAGAGTGAGTAATGTTCTATTTTTTTGCACATCCCTTGTAATTTCTAGTTTTTTGGGGAAAAAAATAAAGACTGTAGTTGAAGGTCGCCCCACTGAAGTGAATTGCTGGCTCCGCCATTGCCACATAATACACAAACACGTGTGTGTGTGTGTGTACCCTGTGATTTTCACTTTTACTAATAGAGTTCATACATTTTATTGGAGTATGTGTAGGTGTAGTGGTGGAGTCAATTAACTAGCTACCCCACTCAAACTTATTTTATCAACTATGATTTTAATATTTTTATGGATCACTATATTTTTCAAAGGGGATGATTATCCCTCCTCATCTCATTCACCCCACCCTATTTAAAAAATTCATTTTTTTGTGAAGAGAATAACATGGGGGGAGAGAGAGAGGGAGAGTGTGATCATTCACAAAGGAGGGCGGTGAGAGGAGGGGGGAGAGAGGAAAGAAAGAGGCTAGGGAGGGGAGGGAGGCGATGGGAGAGGCCGAAGATGAGGACGTGAGGTAGAGGGAGAAAGGAGAGAGAGAGAAGATGGTGAGCAGGGGAGGGCGACAGGGGGCCTCTGCCCCATCATCCACCATCGCCCTCCTCCTCCTCGGCCTCTTTTTGTCTTTCTCTCTCTTTCCATCTCTCCCCCTTCTCCCGCCCTCCTCTGTCGATCGTTGCTTCCTCTGCCCATTGTCGTCACCATCGATGGTCGCCGCCCATCGTCTCCCTCCCTAGCCTCTCTCTCTCTCTCTCTCTCTCTCTTTCTCTCTCTCTCCTCTTTTTGTTTCAGTCATTCTGTAACATCTCAGGCTTACACAATAAGAACTTGTCCGCTTTGTCCTTAGTGGGCTCACGACTTTAAAACACGTTATCATGTGTAAGAGTTGTGCACACATATAGCACAGACTATCTCATCCCATTATGCGATGTGGGACTAAATACCTCACCCTCACCCAATCATCCATGGGCCTCTTGGGACGACCACCCCTCAACGGACAAGGCGTTACAAGCACTCCCCTAATGGGTCCACACGTCCTCATGTGGGGCCGCACCCACTATCGTGTAATTGACAGGCTTTGGTATCAATTGTAACGCCTCAGGCTTACACAGCAAAAAAATTATTCGCTTTGCCTTTAGTGGGTTCAAGGCTTCAAAATGCATCTTGGTGTGCGAGAGTTGTGTTTACATATAAACACATATTATCTCTTCCCATTAGGAGATGTGAGAATAAACATCTCACCCTCACACCCAAACTATGGGCCTCTTGGGACTCTTTGGCGTACCACCCCTCAATGGGATAGGCATCACACATTCACCCCATTTTGAAACCCTTCGTCTCTTTTTTCTGGGATGGAGTGAATGAATAGTAGGGTGGGAGTAAACACCCCCTTTCTCAAAACTAGTTAGTGTGTTGCTTTTTTCAATTTTCATGAGTGTCAGCTAGGAGGGAATGCATGAACTTAAGATGCATTGGAGTGAGATTCATTGTTTGAATTAAAAAATACACTAGCATGAGATGAAAATAATAATGGAGGGATTAAAAATGAAAAAATTATCATGCAGTTCTAAATGTGGATTGCACGGTATGTCATAATCATGATCATCCAAGCCTAGCCCACAAGCCTACCCAAACTGGGCCGGTTGGGATTGGCCCCCCTACGGGTGCAGCCCGTGGGAAGCCCACTCACAAGCGGAAAAGTGCCCTCATTTAAATGGGGGGGGGGGGGGGGGGTCCCATTGGAGGGGGATCCCCCTTCCTAAATTGAGTTGGGCCCATAGGCTCAACCCCAGCATGTACCTGTCTTTTTAGTCTCGAGGCTCAGTTTTCACAGCTCGACCTTGCCTGTTGTCGACGCCTACATCCATGAGATGTGCAACCACAAAGGTGCACATTAGATGGTTGGTTGTGAATGTCTTGTATCTTGTGTTATGTTTGTATATGCAAGTTAATTATTACGTCTTAAAAATCTACATTAATTTATCCAACAAGTGATTGTCCTTTCTACTTTTATTTGCTTTCTAATAAGTAGGCTTTACGTGGAGTACTCTTAATCTTTTTTTTGTACTCACATCTTATTCTTATGAGGTATATGTTCATGTTAGATTGAATATGAATTTCTTGTATAATGAGGTATACACTCCTTGGAGTATGTTTTTTTTTTTTTTTTTTTTTGTTATAATGTTATGTGTTATGCACTACATGAGGATTGTAAATTGACTCTTATACAAGTGTTTATGTCATTATCCCTTCCAAGTAGTTACACCACTCCAATGAATAGGATGCGCATACAAGAAAAAAATGATTATCGGGGTGATCAAGTTGTCTGTTAATAATTAGGGTGTGTTTGTTTCAAAGGGAAAGCGATGGAAAGTGAAAATTTTTCTTTTGACCATTAAAAAATCTAGTGTTTGTACCAAGCAAAGGAAATAAAAAAATTTCCATCACTTTCTCACTTTTATTTTGTCTTAAGTGGGAAAAAAATTTCCCTTTTGCATGGATGAGAATTTGAGAGAAAGTGACTGAAATTTTTTTCATCACATGCACAAATGCAATGAAATTGGTCAAAGGAAAAATAAATAAAATATTTTTCCTTTGACCCAAATTCTCTCACTTTCTTTATTTTTCTCTTCAAATTTATGCACAAACACATCCTTAGTATCTTTTGTTATGCGCATCGTGAAAAGTTGATTGTGTGATCATATGAAATATGAATGCAGGAAATCCTATAACAATTTATGTGATGTCATTGAACATCTACTTCTTAATATTTATTTCTTATGAAATTTTGATCTTTTTTATATGTTCAATGTATTCCATCTTTTAAAACATTTGGGTTAGGTCTGTTTAGGACCATGGCGGATAATTTCGCAATCAAGAAAGTGGGGGGGGGGGGGTGGTCGTTATTTATGGGGTTTCTCAAACGCGGGAAAAACATTGTAATGATGTTTTCACCATGAAAATGCAGACATCAATATTTTATTTGGATCTGCAGTGACGTTACATGAAGTTCCCCATCGCAGAATCAGCACCACCACGGATTCAAACAGGGGCTAAATCATTTGTTTTCAATATCCCATGAATTTTTTTGCCACACACTAATTAGTCTGTAACAAATGTACATAAATTAACATGTTTTTAGTTCATATTTTCTTATGAGCAGAGTGATACACAGTCCAGTCTCATTTAGAGATCCAACTATAGTCTCATGAATCTCCAACAATGCATATACTTTGTTTTGAACCAGTCTTGAGAGTAGAGAAGTCAGATGGGACCCTAGGCAAATTCCTGATGACCTCATACTTAATTTTTTATGATTACCAGCAAAAAAAATTTATAAATAATTTTAAGATTAATTCTCAAGTTTTTCTCACAAATGATTCTAAACATCTGTTTTTATAGAAATAGTATTGCTGTAAATCAATGTCGACGTGGCATATCATATCATGTCACTAATCAAGACTCATTTAAGATAAAACATTTCCAATAAAATAACAACAAATATAACAAATAAGAAATAAATTAAAAGATACTTAAAAAGAGAAATAATACATATGATTTACAAAAAAAAAAGTTACAAAAACAAAACAAAATTTGAAAAATAACATGTATCTAAAAAAAAAAACACTTGTAACAAGGCATCATTAGTGGCCTAGGGCTGACCCGTTGAAACAGGGCCCATGTTTGACCCGCGGGTCTGTCTTGCCAGTAGGCCTGGGCCAGGCCAACCTGAGGCCAAATAATCACGTCCTGCCCACAGAACCAAGCTTGAACGGGCCTGCCATGCCAGGCCCGGGCTTCGGGCCGACCAGCGGGCATGTAGCCCCATATTTTAAACATTTTTTTTTGTTTTTCAATTATACCCAACTAAAATTTGTATTAAATGTTAAAATAACACAAAAATTTGAAAATATATTGTTGAAATTAATGGAATATATTATTTTTTGAAAAAAATATTGAAATTAATTGAATGTGTCACCGGCTACTAGTTACTAGAGGTGTAATTTTGGTTGATTCAACAGAATCCAAACAAATCTAAACTGATTTTTTTTTGTTTGGTTCAATAGTTTTTTGGTTTGATTTGGGTATGGATTGAAAAATTAGTTAACCGATTTAATTTGTTTTGAGTTTGGTTTCACTTTAATGAAACACTAAAAAAACCGATCTGAATCGGACTAGATTTAAACAAATCATTATTTATATTAAATATATACATTAAACCATCCTTTTTATACTAAAAAAAAATCTAATAATTGAACTCATTGATCAATTTTACACCATCCTCTCTTGACACATCCTAACCATCAATTGTAATCTACTTTCCATCTCCACCTTTCATTGCTTTAAGTTGTAAACCAACCAAAAGAAGAAAAAAAAAACTAGCCACCTTTAGTCTTTACCGTTTCAAAAACCTAAACCTTTCAAAGCATTAAGCCCAAATCGATGTAGAGAAAAACTCTAGAGTTCGTCCTCCCCGATTTCCACTTCCACAGCAAGTCAGCAAGCCCTCTCCAATATTTGTGGTAGTTTGATTAGAGTCATCCACAAATTTCTATTGTTTTTTCTCTAAATGATAAAAAAAAAAAGGATTGAGAAAATGAAGATATAAAGATCATTTTATATAATTTTTTTGTTAGAGATTGTATTTTTTTTTGTTACTCCTATTATTGGTATGCTAACCACTATTTTTTTGGTGAAATAGTCTTTTAACTTCGGTTCGGTTTGGTTTAATTCAATTTAGGCAAATCATTTATGTTTGATTTATGGTTTTACCACTTCGGTTTCAACATCGGTTAGATTCGGTTTTAGTCTGAATATGATGGTAGTTGATTTAACATAGTGTCACTATAACCGAACCAAACCGACCGATTTGCACTCCTACTAACTACATGCCCCCCCTTTCACTTACCCCCCCCCCCACGGGCTTACGGGCCAGCCCGAACTAGCCCAGTTTGGGCTGGCCGTGGTTTGGGACCGGTCCCCAAAATCATGCCTAAGTTGTGAACAGGCCTGGAAGGGACAGGTTTTCCGGCGTCTGGCCAAATAATGACCTTTATTTGTAACCTCACTTTCATTTTATAAAAGTGCTCCTAGCAAGATCTATCTTTTCCTTAAAAAAAATCTAAAAAATAGAACACTTGTCAAGCTTTTCCTATAAAAAAGAACTAGTTAATGCACAAGTGCGATACAGTGAGTTGTTTTTATTTATGATAATTATTTTGTTTTGATTAATATATTAAGTGTTAAAATCATATCTTTAATAACAACATAAATGTAGATTTTGTAATATCAAAAACATATATTTAAATTTGCATGTTGAATTATATCATAATAATTTAATTAAAAAATTTACAATTAATTTATATGATTAAATTTGGATTGCTAAATTTCACACATCATTTCAAAAGTTTTAAATATAATAAAATAAAAATAAAAATATAATTTCAAATAAAAATATTTTTATATTTGAAACTTAGATTAGACATTATAAGATAAATTTTATTTTGAAGAATCATTTAAATCATCTTTAATGTGCGAATATGTATTTTAAAAGATTTAAATGTAAGTACATTCAAACAATATCAATTATCTTTTGAGAAAGTGAATTTATTTATCTGTAATTTATTAATTATTAAAATTATCTATTTTAATTTAACATATGAATATTATTTTATAATATATTATTTGTCCCTAAGTTATCAATTTCAAATTAACGTTATGTTTTTTTAATCAATTAATTCATATCTTATCAATCATTATCTTAACCCTATCTTAAATATTTAAATTTTTTATTAATTTAAATTTTATTTATTTATATCTTATTAATACATATATTTAATAAAAAACTGAAATTATTTATATTTTATTTGTAATTATCTTAAGTTTCTAATTTCAATCAATCTTACAATATTCTATTAATCCAATTCTTAGAAAAATTGAAAGCGTAAAAGAAAATTGAAGAAAAACAGAGAATGGGTGTATATCATTTGGGGATATACACAGTAGTAATATGGAGTTTATGACGTGCTAATACCCATCAGCCTTTCGTGTGGTGAATGTGTGAAATTTATATTTGTTTGTATTTCAGTTGGGCAGATGTGAAAGTAACTTCTCCTTAGCTTTCTAGGAAAGTAACTTATCCAAGCTGTCCCTTAAGCATTTAACCCTTCAGTGTACTTCTTCTAGGCAAGTTTCTCTCTCTCCGTGTGCGTCCGCGCGCGCGCGTGTGTGTGTGTTTTTTTTTTTTTGGGGGTATTGTTTCATTTCTATTGTTGTCTTTTTGGGTACTGTTTTATTCTCAAAATTTAAAAAATAATTATTTTAAAAACATATTTAATCTAAAAAATTCAAAATTAAGTTAAAAATGATTTTAAAAATCATTAACATATAAGAAATTGAGCAAATAAAAAAAATAAAACACAAATTAATATTCATACATTTTTGTGTCAATTTATTTTCTCTCTTCAAAATAAGAGACTGAAACTCAAATAAAATTTTATTTTAACTGATACCCGCATCTAAAAGATATCAAATGTTTTAGATATGATTAACATATAAAAAATTAAATAATAAAATATGTCAATGTGAAGATTTCTCATAAAAAAAATTCAAAATTCAGCTTTAGATATTATAGCTTTTGTGATTAATTTGAGGATCCAAAGTTATTTTTAGGCATATATCCTACACAAGCAATTCCAATCGTAACAAATTTTATTTAGATCTTAAATTTAACCAATAATGAAATTATTTTTGAAATTTTTTAAAAAATTGTAACTTCTCAAGCATATAACTCTTATTGGGGTGATCAACAACTCGTTGTAAGGATTTTTTTTCTTTATCTACGTATGCATGTGAAATGGATTACTCCAAATGACATTTCATAAAAACAATTGAGATCAAATGTTTATTATTATTAGTAAAATTAATAAAATAGTCATTTTGTGAAACAAACATAACCACCTTATCTTTGGACATAAATATTATAAAAAAAACTAAAACATAAAAAATAAAAAATGAAAAAAAATATAAAATTAGCTTCTAAAGACATAAAAATAATAATTCACTATAGTAGATGTATATTCCTATGTACTTCTAACAGCTATGTATAATATTATGTATAAATGTTTTTATAAATACAACATTACAAAGAATAAGTATATCACAAAATCATTAATAAGATATTAAAAATAATATATAAAAATATTTAAAAAAATCTTACCCTTTTATTTAGAAGAGAACTCTTATATGCATAATTCAATTATCCTGAAATAAAAAACAAAATGATTAGAATATCCAAATAAAATGTTCAAATTATTTCAAATGAGACACATTCATCATCCTAAAAAAAAAATATTAGTAAATAAATAAAAACTCTAGATCTATGAATTTAAATATTATTGAAATATAATCAAACATAAATAAAAACTAAAACATAAAAAAACATATAAAATCATATTCCAAAGGCATAAAGGCCTAAGAAACTAAAAAAAAAAATGAATTGAATAGGAGAGGTTAGGTACTTATAATTATTTTTTTGGAACTCATTCGAAATAAAATATTTTTAATTTTTAGATATAACAATTTTTGTTGTTTCTTATGCTATATTTATATCTATATTTTGAATTAAGAAAATTAAATATTTTAAATTCTAAAATAATTAAAACCGGTTCTTTTGTTTTTCAAGATCTATCTTTTATCCATATGTATTTTGAATTTCTAAAATTAAAAACTGGTTATTATATATAATATATATCTTTTATAAATTAAATGATTATTATTATTTCCTATAATATATTTCTTTCAAATTTTAAATTTAAATATAAACAAGCAATTATTATTATCTCTATGTATTTTTAATATTAAAATCAGAATATTTTCAATTTGAAAATCATTAAAACAAAATTTTTAGTTTCTTAAGATCCATTTTTATCTATATGTACTTTGATCCATTATTTTTATTTTAAAAAATTATCTTCTGATAAGATTTGTGGGTGGATTATATATATAATTAAAAAATACTTAATCTTTTTTTTATAAAATCATATTTTATGAGATAAAATTTTTGATATTACAAATGTAGATAAGATTTGTTGATGGATATAATTGAATTTTTAATTAATTTTAAAGGGTAAAATCGGCTTAAATGTTTCCCCTTCAACTTGTATTTTTTTTTATCAATAATGATGTTTGGGCCCCAATTGATAAACCCCATCCTAAGTCCCATGAGGTGGCAAGTGTGAATTTCCTATATTACCCCTCACAATTAATCTTTTCATTGTTTCTATAACTGGTCCAATAATTAAGGGGTTAGTTCTCACAATTAATCTCTTCGTTGTTTCCATAACCGGTCCAATAATTACGGGGTTAGTTACGATATGGAGATCACTTCCTTTTCTGGAATATACGAATTCAATTGCACGTTCAAGAAAATAAAAAATCACGAGTTTCATTTTTTTTTTCTTATTGTTCTCTCGCAACGAAAACAAACATCAGTTTTTTTTTTCATTCAAATTTGATCGGCGGAGAAGAGAAGAGAAAAACGAGTTTCGTTTTTGTTTTTGTGTGATCTGTTTGTGGTGCAAACATTCAGGTTAGGCCAATTGGAACACCCAAAAATTGATGATTTAGAATTTTTAGATCCAGTTTATTCGGTGAAAATGAAAACAAACATCGTAATCGTTATTTTTTTTCAGTTTGATCGGTTGAGAATATAAGAATTACACGATTGTGGTGGAAACAATGGCAATCCATTCAGGTTAGACTGTTTTCGATCTGAATAATTGAATTTGATCTGATTTTTTTAACTGTTCCTTTGAATCATCATATAATTTTTTTATACATAATTTAATTTAAATTAAGATACGTGTGGTGTATCTGAATTCTGATGCGTTCTTGTGTTTTACATTCAAGCTTGTATAATCAGTTTTTTAGTGGTGTGTATATGTACATTTATACATATTAAGTCATTCAGCATATTTTATAGCTTTGAATGATTGGTATTCAACCCATTAAATTCAATATTCGGTAGTATCAAATGTGAAGATGTTAATTCCAATTCCAGATACATGTGTATCTTGATGTTGTTTTCTAGCCCAATTGAAGTTTGATTTATTATTTATATGGATTTGATTGATGCCTATCTGATTAATATTCAATTGCTTATTATCGTACGTATATAAAGGCTTGAATGACTTTCATTGAAAATCCATGTGTGTTTTGCTAGTTAGCTTGTAGACCATGAAATTGTTTGTTTTTTGTTTTATTGATTTTTCGTCATTACTTTGAATCATTATATACATTAATTGAATCTGAATTTTATTTTAAATTCAGATACATGGGCTGTATCTTGATTTTCATGCATTGTTGTGTATCAAGTATGATCTGTACAATCGTTTATGATTGTGTGTTTGTGTATGTCACGCCCCAGGGCGGCCAACCCAGGGACGCGGCAAGAGTATATATATCATATCAGAAACCAACACAGGAGATCAATAATATATCATACACAGACAACTAGAATGACACACAAGCAACAAAAGGGGCTGACATGATATATACACCAAATGCGGAAGCAAAGACTGAATCTGTATATATAACATACTACAGACTCGATACATAATCATACGTCCTGTGAGAGCCAATATACACCAATACTACTGAATATATACAAACACGTGCCAAGCACGGAAATCAAATACATACAGTCAAGAAGGGATGCTGATAACCTCTGGCACTCGCGGAACGTGGCGCTGCTCCGCTACTGAAGAAATCCCTCGGAAAGCTCCAACTGCTGCTCCGGCTCTAGCTCAGGCTCAGTGACCACTGGGGAAAAACATGTGCGAGGGGTGAGCCACACGCTCAGTGAACAGCACAACCCATGCATCATAGACAATATTTACCACAATTCCATTATTTATCCAGTCTCCAAGACATAACAACATAATCCAGTGGTTCGTACTTCGCCGAACCACCACACCCTCACCCTCACCCATCAATGGGTGACATAGGCTATTGGGACTGATAATCATCCATTCACAAATCCAGTAGGTCGCTCATCGCCAACCCACTACACCCTCACCCTCACCCATCAATGGGTGACATAGGATTTTGGGACTGACTAGGCTGTTGGTCACCCTTGGTCCACCGATAGTCTCTCCCTCCACTCCGTAGGCCGCTTGGTCTCCACCCACAACTTCAGCACAGTCCGAAACCAAATCAGGAGGTGCCTACTGATGTGGGTCCTCCGAAGGACGGCCTTTCTAACGCTGGGGGTAGCCTCTACCGGATCCAACGCAGGGAACAGAACAGCCTATCCATACGCATATGATCCACTCGGATCCGCCGACAATACATCTCTACCACTCAAATGTCATGAACTCTTCAGAGTTCCTCCAGGGCGCATATCCAAGATGCGGGGAAATAAGTACAATCAAAAGCAATGTTGGAATATCATTGGGGGAAAGAAACTCGGGAGGGCGGCGTGAGTTCCTGATACAGGATACCCCGACAACCAAACAAGGAACACGGAGTACCCTAACACGGGTCTCACCGTTGTCCTCGCAAGGCCCCTCCCCTATAATATTCACCACACATGCTAATAATCATACCAAACATACAACATTACTTATAATATTATTGGGACTAGAAACCTTGGGAGAGCAGCATGAGGTCCCGATACAGGACATCCCGACAACCAAACAAGGAACACGGAGTACCCTAACACGGGTCTCAGCGTTGACCTCGCAAGGCTCCTCCCTATAATATTATCCTAAGGCATGCGATCTAACAGATACCAGCATTTAATTTAATAATTAAACTAGTAGGACGCATGCATAGGCCGGGGTTTCCTAGCATGAAAACCAGGGGACATGCTGCATGGCTCATACACATATCATATGGGTGCAAGTCCCTAACATAAAAGCCTAGGGTAGCATGCATTCTACATTTTCATCATGCTCACATGCAATACATATTATTATAGGTTAATATAATCCACGGTGCCCCAGGAGAGGTCGGTATACGCCCAAGTGCGTATAACACCTCTCTACTGGGTTGGATTGTCCCACTCACCAGTATCGGGGTCGTCGCGCGACCGCCCGTCGAGATCTGCAAGACAGGGTATTATTTGGTAAGTATAAATCCACAAATATTATTAAATACATAAACCCACAATTAAACTCCCAACACTCGGGCAAACGTGCATACGACCCGCACGCACGCTAGCCCGAGCACTCCGACAACCACCCGCACGGCCACCCGACCGCCCGGATGCGCCGCCGCGCCTCAGCCCGCGCACTCCGCGCACCGCCCGGGGCTCCGCGCGTCCACCGAGCCCAGCCGCGGCAGCCCGCACGCGCCCCGCACGCCGTGCGCTGGCCCGCGAGCACCCCGCACGCCCCCGCGCGCGGCGCCTCGCCCCCGCGCACACCATCCCTGCCTTGCCGCGCCCCGCGCACGCCTCTTCGCCCCGCGCGCACCCCGCGCGCACCTCCGCCGCCTCGCGCGCACCTCGCACGCACCTCCGCCACCTTGCCGCACCTCGCGCGCACCTCGCACGCACCTCCGCCACCTCGCCGCACCTCGCGCGCACCTCGCACGCCCTCGCCGCGCCCCGCGCGCACCACCACGGCCTCGCCGCACCTCCGCGCGCACCCCGCGCTCGGCCACCACCTCGCGCACGCACGCCTAGCACCTGCGTGACCAGCTCCTCGCGCACCAGCCTGCCCAGCACCTCGCGCACCAGCTCCTCGCGCTCGCTGCCCGCTGCCTGAGGCCCCCAGCACGCCTGCACGACCGGCACAGCACGCCTGCACGACCAGCACAGCACGCCGCCCGCGCGCGCCAGCTTGCACGCCGCGCGCACGCGCGCCCGCGCACGCACGCGCGCATGACCGCGCGCGCCCAGCCTGCGCGCTGCTGCTGCTCTGCCTGCTGCCCGAGAACACCCCCTGCTGCCCGAGACCACCCCCTGCAGCCCGAGACCACCCAAACCACCACCCACCGACCTCCGACCACCTCCACCGCCCCCCGAAGGCTATCCACAGCCGCCGACCACCCCTCATACACAGATCCACCCTCCTAGCATACATCTATGCAAGAAAAGTGAAGAAATAGGGCTTACCGAGGGGAGGAAGAGGCGTCCGGTGGATCTCCACGCGCCGAAACCCTTCCCAAAAGCCTTCTCACGCCCCGATCTATCACGGCCCTCGATTTGGCTCGAAACAGAGGAGAGAGAGGGGAGGTCGGGGAGGCTAGAGTCGTCGGAATCGGGATTTGAAGGCACCGGGGTGTAGATCGGGACCCGATCTACACTTCCCGTGCTTTAGGTTTTCGATTTTGAGGGGTCTAGGGGGCTTGAAAGGAAGAAAAACGGAGAGGGGAGAGAGAGATCTCGACGAGGAAGACAATGAATAGTAATTAGATATTTTTTTTTATTCCTTTTAAGTAGAGCGCGACTTAAAAACCTGGATACGCCCCGGAACTGCGGAATTTTTGCAAACGATGCCAGAATTCGATGAAATTTCCATGAGAGGTCTAAAATGGCGCCAGGACACCAAATATGCAGTCAGATTTCCAATCGGAGTCCTCTAACTCAGGACGATAGCTAACAGTCCAAAAATTAGCGGTTCCGATCGAAAACCCTAAAAATTTTAAAAACTGCCAGGACGCTCCAACGGTTACCAGCAGGTTAAAAGTGACACAAATATAACAGTGTATAATTATGCATAATGTGTCATTCATCATATTTTTTAGCTTTATATCAGTATTATTCGACTCATTCAGATTGAAGATTTTGAAATACACTAGACATTCACTTGTATGGAATGTGTATTTGTTAATTCAAATTCTAGATACATCTGTATCTGAATTTGAATTCATCCCATTTTTTGAAGGTTGTTATTTTTATTTTTATGGATTTGATTAATATATAGCTGATTAATATGTAATTGCTTATTGTTGGCATTTTGAAGACATTTTATGAATTTTCTATACAGTTCTGAGTAGCATGTAGATCATATTTGTTCATTTCGATTTTCAGATACATTATTGTATCTTAATTGATAACATGTGGTTGATGTTCTTTTTTTTCACCAGGCAATGATGGTGATTTTGTGGACACATGTGAAGACTCAATTCATGATCCATGTTCTGTGAAAACCAGTTTGTTGAAGGAATTGTTTGTTGTGGCTGATCAGCAAAATGTAGAAGAGATTGTCTGAATGTCTGAATGCCTTTGGCTCAACTCTATTGCTGCAAATGTTTCAAATATTATGTGCACTGTAGATCTGTACTCGGGATAGTATGCCCAGTTTCTTCTTTGTTCAGCAACTCCGTCTTTTTTTGCTTTTGCATAATTTGTACAACATCCAGATGCAGTTAAAATGCCTAATACAGTATCATACACATGACATTGTCTTTTCTATACGAACAGTGGACAAACACTGTCTTTTTGTGTATTAAGATACATGTGTATCTTAAAAATGAAATCAAGAGTTTCTAAACAAATATAAGAGAGATCAAAACTATATATACCATCTATATTTCAGATATATGAACAGCCAGATTGCACACAAATAAATGCTATCAAATGTTTGTTTTTTCAGATATAGCCAAAGGATTTAACCATGTTTTATATAACAATTTCAGATACAATTTTTACAAGAGCATTAATCTATTTTCATCAAGGGATTTACAGAAACAGTTGAGTAATCCAAAATATAAGATTGAAGTTTTTAATACACAACACATTCTGATTCATGGCTACTTGTTAATAGCTTGTAATGTGACTATTAGGTTCTCTGTTGCTACATAATTGCTTCAGATTCATATTTATTTGATAACAGGTTTTCAGATACATGTACAGTTGATTAAGATACATGGATTGTTTACAAAAAAATAAGATATATTCATCAAACAATGCATGTTAATTATCAAAGATAATATAATAATTCATGATCTACATGCATATGATATTTCAAACATTTCATTTGGCTACTATTAATTGCTCAGTTAACCAGATTTTATTTCACTGAATCATGAAACAATTGCACATTATATAAAATTTTCAGATACATGTATCTGACTTATGTTTTTGTTTCATCAGAAGCGAAATATGCACACGAGAAAACCCTAAACAATCGAAAAATGTAATTTCATTTTTCCTTTAATCTTGATACACTGGCAGACGAAGACAATGTATCAGAAAACAATCTCATAATATATTAGAGATTAATGACAATGTATCTTGATACATTTTTTTTTTATTCAGATGCATGTATCTGAATCATTGATTTCAAATCATTTTTTTTTTTATTTCAGATGCAAGTATTTGAAACAATAATTCTTCAAATGGATATCAGATACAATCAGATTAACAGGAGTCGAGATAATCGAAGGAAATCGTTTTATATATTATTTTGAAAATAAAATATTTCGTCTAATAAGAAGTGCAAAAAAAAAAAAAATGTGACCTCTTTATCGGATACAAACGACCTGTTTTTTTTTGTCAAAAAAAAAAAATAAATACAAAGCGACAGTTAAGTTTCGATTGGCGGAAGAAATCTATCCTTTTTTATTCTCCATTGTTGGCGGTTTGTTGGGGAAAAGAATCAGATGGATTGAAATCTTGATCGCCTAATTTTTTTCTTTTTTTTTCATTCGTATGGTTTTGCCCAAATCGGAACCCTAACATTCAAATTTTTTTAAAATATGTTACTACGGGGAGAGGAATTAATGGTGCCCCCATTTGTGGGATTCGGTTACGATTTTAATGAGGATATTAGCTAGTTGGAGGTTATTTTTAAAAATTATAAGAAGGGTAGTTTTGTCATTGACATTTTGGTGGTTTGAAAAAGTCAAATAGGGAACTAATAGGAGAGTGTCACCTATTGGAGCTCACAAATGGGGCTTAAGTTATGGGGCCTAGGTAGCAGCACTGTTTTTTTTTATAGTAGTATAGATATAGATATAAAACCAAAAATCCTAAATCTTGGGGTTTGTTTTGATTTATTGATTTTTAGGGGAACTCCATGAATATATATACCTCATTTAAGCTGGGGCGGAACCTAAATGCATATATTTTATTTACATTTTCTGTAAAAGTATATGTGGAAATGGTAGGATGTATATTGAGTTAACCAATTTTACATACTGCATTAGACGTGGAAAATAAAAATAGGCTGCAGAATAAATTGAGTATATTAGCGCACATTGAGATTTGAAATCATAGGTCTTCTTTTAAAAAATTATAAAAGCTTTGTTTTTAAAGGGATGTTGGTTTCTGATTTTAAAGGGTTGAAAAGACAATTATTAAAAAAAATTTCTTTTTGTTTATTTTGATTTTTATCATTACAATATTGAGTTCTCAAAATATTTATAAATTAGGTTTTAAAATCTCTTTCTAAAATATAAGCTGGAAGGATTTCCTTTTATGTTTTTGTGATTAATTATTTTCTTCATATTCATTTTGTTAATTTTTGAAGCTTCAAAATTTTTTTATTTTTTTGTGAGGGGAGTAATGAGATTCCATAAATTTTTTTTCTAAATCTTCTATAAATTATTACAGATAACTAAATACATGAAAATAAGTAAAAAAAAAATCCCAACAGTCTTACTTTTATCTTAATTTATCATATATCTATAATTATTCTTTTTATTTTATTCATTCTTTTTGTCCTCTGACCCCCCTTACTATAATTTCTGATTTCACCCATGCATTTAATCCATTGATTTGGTCACCTATACTCAGGGGTGGTCCCAACTTCTTTAAATGAGAAAATCATTAAATGAAGGAATTTTTCACTTATTATATAAGTAGTTCTATATACTTCATTTTTACAAAAATATATCACATATGCAATTAAGCACAAACTCATATATAACAAGAAAAGGAACATATTAAAACAAGATATCACTTTCATGGTTATGATGTTAAGGGTTGGGGCCTTGGAGCCTTGATTCATGATTCAATGGTTAACGAGAGTATTTGCAACAAAGAGCTCGTCATGTTTTTCAATCATGACATTTACTTACAAAAGAAAGTTCACAACTTTAACAATACATAGCTGGAGGAAAGTTGTTATAACTCCTTGAAAACTCATGAAAATTAGAAAAAGTTCATGAAAAATCAGTAAATCCTCTCAATCTTTTGTCTTGGTTAATGATTTTAGTTCTTGAGTTAACATTATGTCAGTGCAAGGAGCATATTCCAAAAATATTCCATTTAGTTAACAGAATATATGAAATCGAATTAGTCATTGAAAAACTAATAAAATTTAAATCAGTCATTTTATGACTAAAATACCATTCCAATGAAGAAATAGTGAAAATGCCCATATCACCTCCACTAAGGAGCCTCCCTACAATCAGAAAAGTGTGCATTTTCATTTTTAATTAATTTTAATTATTTTTTTAGAGAATCTGATTTATGTAAAATTTATAAAATATATTGTCTACTTAAATTTTAAGATAAGATTAGAAGAAGCAATAATTTTTTAGGATAAAAAAGGATTTTAATAAATTTGTATGTGTAAAAATGTACAAAAGAATTACGAACACAGAAAGATAAAGCATATGTTCTTAATATAGTGCATAAAACAATTTTTTCTTATTATAGTCCATTTGTAGAGTACCTAAAATAGTTTGTTTTCAACAGCGTACATTAAAAGTTAGCAGTTGCAGTTAGTTCTACTTACAGTAAGAATTAGAATAAATTATTGTCTAATAAAAGAAAGATTTGAGGGGGTTTTCTGATTTTATAGTGACTTTTTTTTTTTTTTTTCAAGTTTTCATGTAGTTACATTGATATTTTCTAAGAAAGCAAGTAAATTTAAAAATGTATTACAGTAATCTATCATTTATGATTAAGTTTAATTACATATCAAGTTAAATTTTGATTAGGATCTAAAATAAGTATTATTTAATAAGATAAAAATTTGTGAAAATTTATCGATTTTGTATAAATATTTTTATAATTTTTATTTCAAAAGGCTATATCAATTTTTTCAAAAAGAAAAATAACCTGTGAGTAATGCATGTGGTAAAATCATGTTTTTTCATGCTTTCCCTCTTAAAAAAAATGCAAGACAAGACAAACATTAATTGTTGCTGGTAAAATCATAAATTAGAATCACTTTATTTATTGGTACTATTTTGATTTCAAATCGTCCTTTCAACAGATAAACCAAATAAATGGGTTTCAAGAATTAAAGGAACATGTTTCACGCAATGGGTTTTATATTTATACATGTTATTGTCCACGGAAACTCATGGACTGCAAGTCTAATATATAAAAAAAATAGAATTGAATGTAATATTATTCATAAAAAAAAAAAAATCACTTAGAAATTACATGTTGATGTGGCTGCACTTTTTGGGGTTCAATCTTACCTGGTGCCAAACAATGACAAAAGTAGTAAATTCAGGTTTTATCATTTTTGTCTGCATCAAGGGATGAGATGGGGTGGGGACCAATTCTTTGTATTAAGGAAGGGCGCGGCTATCTCCACCAAACGTTTTATTTAACCCACCATAAAAAAAAAAAAAAAAAAAAAAAAAAAAACGGTGTTTGGCTGTTTCCACCAATCCAGGTTGACTGAACTTGGTCACCATTTCAGATTTTGGACGACCGAACTTAGTCATCATTTCAGGTTTTGGGCGACTGAAATTGGTCACCATTTTAAGTTTTGAGCGACCGAAATTAGTCGAACAGGGTCCAGAATTATATTTACATGTTCTTTGTAAACAAATAAATTTTTGGGTTTATCCATCATATTCTACATTTATTCTTTTATCCAAATAACAGTTAAGGGACTGAAAAAAAATGTAAGTAGGTATATTTTCAATTAATTCAAATTTTTATAGAAAAATATTTTATTAGACAAATATATATCATTTTTAAGCTTCGTTTGAATTCGTAGTTAAGCGGATTCTTTGTTTAAAAACAAAAAAAAAAAAACCTACCAGTTGATCCAAACACATTTTATATTTAGCTTTTAAAAATTTGTCCGTCACTTATGTAAAAAAATTGTTCTTATATTCTACATTTAAGAATAATAATTGATTCTCCTTACATTACAACTCAGACTTGAAGTGGCATGAAAGATCCAAGGAGAATACACGTCATGGGATTAAATTTTCAAGAAAAAAAATTAAAAATTTTATTATAAATTCTGTTCGACCAAGTTTGGTCGCCCGAAACCTGAAATGGCAACCAAGTTAGGTCGCCCAAAATATGAAATGACGACCAAGTTTGGTCGCCGAAAACTTAAAATGACGACTAAGTTTGGTCAACCTGGCCGGATCGGTGGGAATAGAAAAAACACCGTTTTTTTATTTTTTTATTGATGGGGTAAGAAAAAGACCTGGTGGGGAGAGATGCGCCCATTAAGGAATTGGTATTGGTATTTGGAGAGGGAAAATCTCGTGCTTTTTCTGGGGGCGCCACGTGTCCTAGATAGTCAGGTAAACAGGTAGTGCAACCCGGCTCAGAATGTGATCGAATACGGATCACTTGAAGAGAACAACTGAATTCTCTTATCGAGGAATCCCATTGGCGGAAACCTGCTCGTGGAGTCCTACTCGGGGAATACCTTCTCGTCAGAGTAGGACGATTCCGCGATCAGACCAACACTGTCTCAAGAATGATCAATGTCAGCTGACCCCAAGACTAATCATCCTGATCTGGTTTCAAACCCGGTCTTAACCATAGGAGGAGGGGGACCACTGACACTGCAAAGCAAAGCCAATGCTACTTTGCTCTGCACAATGGGCAGAGACGTGCCATGACCTTGACAAGCTGCTTGTCACTGTTCGTTGCAGTCACACTTAAGGCTAATGAGCGGTCGACAAGTGGCCATGACATTATAACAAACCCTCTGTCTCGAATCCCAATGAATCTTCCATGTCAGAAGGTTCCAGCTAAGACAAAGAGACGTCTGGGCGGGAAATAACGTGGCCACTCACTCAGCTAAAAGGGCAAGGGAAGGAGAGAGAAGGAATATTCACTAGTAAGCACTCAAACAACACCCTAGTCTTATGTTTCTAGAGTCATCTTCTTCATCTTCTCCATTCATTCATTCACTCCACTGACTTGAGCATCGGATTCCCTTTGGCCGGCACCACGCCGGTGTCTCCTAGGCTCTCTTGGTGCAGGATCTCAGGTGTGACGACTTGGATCTTCACTTGGAGGCGGACCTCTAACCCGACTACACTTATTGAGGGAAAACACCACCTTCGGTATACAAAGATATTTTGACCTATCTCATCACTACTGTCTCTTTCTCACAAATAAGCACATAGAATTAAGAAAATAAATCATTACCCCGTTTTGGTGTGACATATAGAGTTATTCGCTTCTGAGAGTTATACTGGAATAGATAACAATACGTATAAATTAATTTTTTTTTGTTTGATTGTTTTTTTTGTTATTATCATTGAGAAACATAAAAGTGGTTTTTTGTTGTTTGGTTCATCTTTGATAAAGCGATAATAAGTGATGAATTTTAAATATTAATTATACCCCTGCATAAATTATTTATGTTATGAGTAAGTATGAAAGATATGTACATGATATGATAGATGTGACATTTTTTGGGATGTATGTGAGAGTGTTAGGTAAAATAAATTTTTTAAAATAATATAGAATGATATTTTTATCCATTTGCATAGATAAATCTGATAAATAATTTTAGCACTCTCTAGAATAGTTATCAAAACGATTATTAGCTTATCCAAACATAGCTATCAGGGTTTGTTCTTTCAAAACAAATATTTTTTTTTAATCTTATTCACCCGTATCGATCTCTGTTTTTTCTTCACCCTAAACGGTGGGGTTAGTCTAAAAAATAAAAAAAAAGGACCAAAATCGACTTGCCTCCTCATGGCCAGACTTTGAAAACATGCTCAGTTTTGATAGAAACAATACATCTCACAATATTATATCTATCTTTGAAAATTCATTAAATTTCAACCTACCTATTAAAAATAGCTAGATCATACCCCACTTCAAGTGAAGATTGACAATTAGCCTAGTAAGGACTAAGGACAAAAGAAGTCCAATAGGCAAACAATCAGGTTGAATAAACCCAGACAAAAATAAAACTGTGGGCCAATACAAAGGTTTTATGTTCCTTGAGTAACAAAGGAGGATTAGCTTTACAACTTACAAGTGTAGTCATAAAAATATTTCTTATTAGAGAAGTAAGGCTTGGCAAAAGTGGCCACAGATTATAAAATATATAAATAAAAAAGGTAGAAAGAAAGGGATTTGGTTTAGGTTTATTGGGGGTATAAATTAAATCAAAAGTTGTGCTTAATCAATGTGTCTCACACTCCCACTCAAAGTAAAGAAAGGAAAATATTGAAGGCTTCTAAACAATATTTCATAAATTAATCCTTTCAGTCTTATAACCAGCAGTCGGTAACAACTCCTCTGTGAATGTCATTAGGAAATTAGAATTACCACTTATATATACAAATAAAGCTTATAAAGTTGTTCATAGAAATTTAATAAAATGCCCTTGGTAGAATAAACATTAGATGGAACAATTTGGTTCATGATCAAATAAATGTGTGTGTCTGTGTGACTAATTTTCTTTGTTAGTCAATTGATTATCATCACTAGTTAACAAACATGGGATTAGCTATTCTGTTGGGCAATAGGTATTTTATATCATTTTCATCTTTTCATGGATAAAAATTAGGATAAATGGAGAGATTAAATGGAATTTATATAAACTTTTGCCTTGGATGAGGTTTGCCTCAATTTAAAAGTGGGCAATGATATAAACCATAGCTTAATTCAATCAATCATAATATGTACAAGATATGTCCTAGTTTGCATTATGTAGTGTTATAAGAGGATAGCCGAGTAATGCTAAACAGATAAGAGGACTCATTAATTTTTTTAGATAGGCATCAGAGTATCCTTATTTTACCGTGAATCTACAAATCAAAGCACAGAGCCCCACCCTACCAACAAATCCCCATTTTTTTTTAATATATACTTATCAAAAAGAAACAGTTAGCATTACTTATATGCATAGTGGAGTAATTCCTGTAATCTAACATGTTTTAAAAAGTTTGCGCTATATATTTATCTAATATTTTATTCAGCCATTTATGCTAACAATTTTTTCAGTCACAATATATTTAATTGTCTACTGAAACACATGTCATTTACAATAAAATGAAATAGACATTCAAATGAATTGAATGCAAATGACTATTTGTTTTTTCTTTAATAAACTTTGTTAGATTTCAAGAAATACCTCCAGAATCCCACCCATGTAAGCTGCTCCACTCCCTCCGGGATGTCCACTGATCTAGTAGCCCACCAGTTAGCGGCACTACCCTTCAACATAAAAGTGGCCAGGGAGACTCGCTGGCGGTCGATGCAAAGCATGGTCGAGAAGATCGCATCCACCTCCATCAACTATCTCTCTGGAGCAAGGGGATCCACCGTCTGACCCTGGAACTCGGGAGGATGGAGCTTCAGAAAGGCTGTGAGGCCACTCTGCTGCACCCGTGCTGCTGAGTACATGGAACCCAAAGAAAACTTTAAAAATAGTTTATTGAAAGAAGGTGTGTAGAGATGCTACACATGGCAATTGAAGAACCTGCAGATCACCAGAATTTTGATCTAGTAGACCTCTGTATAGCTACAAAAATAGCCGTTGGGAAAGGAAGATTTGTCTAGTTAGTTTGGAAAAAATTGAAGTCAAAGACACTAATTTTTTTAAAAGGGTATTCTAGTAACAGCAAAGCTTGGCCAAACTAGCAAGCTATGATTTGGAGGCTGGCCTGTCTTGGTGGGGTTTGATCTCACTTCTCTCTCACTCACAGCCAACTCACTCCCCCCCCCCCCCCCCCCCCCCCCCCCCTCCAATCTACTTCGTCATTCAAAGCAAAAAAAAATCTTAAAAAAATAATCATATCCAGTTCGGTACGCAGTTTCATCCGTAGTTGTTATTAGTTTTTTATTTTAAAAAAAAATATATTTTTCTATTAAAATATAAAATATACGTTAAAATATGTTAGTATAATTTATTTTAATAAAGTAAAAAATTATTTAAACACGATGGGTGTGTTTGGTTACACGATTGTAAAACTGATTATGTAGGAAGCTCATTCCCTTTAGATTTTAAAAATCACAGTTTTTATGTACTTTTTTATCTAAAATCTGTCTATAAGAAGCTACTATAATAAAACTATTTAATTGCATGATACAGAAACAATTTTCTATAAATGCAACAACCATCCAATCATGCCATCAAATACTGTTTAAAATAATATAATATACACGTATGTATAGATAGTATAGAGACTGCTTTTCCACTGCAGAGACTAATGACATGAGCACTCAATCTTTTATTTCCCTAAAATATTTTTTAAAAAATTAAGTCATAATATAGATTTACCATATGTTGGTCCAAATCTAAATTATAAATGCAACCTCCTTCTTTACTGTTCCTCTATCTTTCTACCCTCCGTTGCAAACCAAGTCTCTCTTTTTTCTCTCACTCACAGCTTTCATGGTCCCTCCCACAACCACAGGAAGAAAAGTGGAGGGAGAGAACCCACCCACTAGTACACCAAACCTTTCCTTTTCTGCTCCTCCATAATTTCTTAAGGGGGAGAACAACTGGGATTTCATCTCTCTCTCTCTCTCTCTCTCTTCCATTGTTGTTTGAAAGTTGGCATCTTTTTATACCTTGGTTTTTGTTTTTGCTCAATTTTTTTTCTGTACCCATTTGGTCCACCATTGCCAGGAACCATTTGGTGAAAGAGTTCTTCATTTTTTTTATGATTTGGGTGGGTGATTTTGGGTTCTTCTTTGGTTAAGGATTGGGTGTAAGATGCCTCTTTTTTTTTCATAAAGGTTTTTGGATAAGAGTGGCAGATCAATAGGTGTTGTAATCACCACCCCAAGAAAAAGAAAGGTATTTTTTTGTTATTTAATGTAATACAATCCCATTCTTTTTTTTTTTGGTCACTTTGTTGATGTCTGAAATGGTACTTACATGATGGCATTCATTTTACTAGTGTATGGTAGTTTAATTTCTACCCTATTCTCCATTTTTGTTGTGGTTTTTTATTGTTTTGATTTGTGATCTAGATGTTTGGTGTATGAAATATTGTGAACCTGTGAATGTGATGGGTTTAAATGAATGTTGAAGTCATTGTTGGAGATGGTGATGATTCTACTTTAATTTGCACAATTATTTCAGGATTAGGATTGGCATTAAATGGGATTGTTATAATGCAGGCAGCTTTGTCATTGAATGATTGATGAAGAAAATGTGATTCGAAGTAGATGTACAAAGAAAAAAAAAATTGATATTATTTCATCCATATAGCTGATTTTAAGAAGATGATCTGAAAAGAATTTTTTTTCCTTATATGGGTAGCATAATTTCTAAAATTTTAAGAGAGACCCATTGTCATAATGCGTGAAATAATGATCTAGGAAGTCTATTGTATGTCTTAAAACTCAGAAGTACTCCTTGTTCTTCGTTAGTGTTTTCATTCTATATTGGCTTAATTTGTTATGTTCATCAATACTTAAAAAAACTTATTACAATCACCAATGTTTCTCTTTGCATTTCTTACTACAGAATCAGAATGTCATCTTCTGGTGGTTCACTGAATGCAGTATTGTCACAGAAGACATCTTTTTTAGGCCTGAGGTTATGGGTTGTGATTGGCTTATCCGTTGGTGCATTTACCATTTCGATCTTATTGATTCTGTCCATATGGGTTGCTTCTCGTAAAAAATCGAGGAGGACGCTAGAAAAATCCCCTCTCTCCCAAATTCCTAGTGTTTCAAAAGAAATAAAAGTCGACAGGGTTGGAGCTCACAGTTTAGCCCAAAACTTTCAAGACCGTGAAGGAGTTTCCTACCCCTCACATGAGAAATCAAGTGATAAGAATTCGGGAAAGATGTTGGTACATTTGGGGATGAGCAAGTCAAGTGATGTCGATAATCTTAGCCAATGCAGCTCGATGTATCACCATGATAGGTGTGGTAGCTCACATTCGGGGGATGAAGGAAGCTCAGGGAATGGAAATCTCCATAAGCCTGCTTCATATGAATTTGTAACAGCTTCACCTCTCGTAGGCCTGCCTGAATTCTCGCAGCTTGGATGGGGTCACTGGTTCACTCTGAGGGATCTCGAGTACGCGACCTATCATTTCTCGAAGGATAATGTGCTTGGAGAGGGTGGCTATGGAGTTGTTTACAAGGGAAAGCTGATTAATGGGACGGAGGTTGCAGTGAAAAAGCTCCTTAACAATCTGTAAATCTTTTTCTTCCACTTGGTCTATAACAGTCCTAGTTATGATAAATTAAAAAAAATTTCCCCAAGTCTGACTTGACTGACTGACTGTTGGTGTATTTTCTGTTGATGTTTTCATGAAATTTGGTCTTGAAGAGGGCAAGCAGAGAAAGAATTCAGAGTCGAAGTGGAAGCTATTGGTCATGTACGTCACAAAAATTTGGTTCGGCTTTTGGGCTATTGCGTAGAAGGAATCCATAGGTGAGTCAGGGCAATTGTAGGCCTTTTCAACCATCATTAATGTTTTCTGTAGGTGCATATGCCTCTGTGATTGTGAGTTATGCATTACTGATAAATGGGCTAGCTCACATTTGGAACTCTCTTATTTTCCATTCACCATAGTTATATCATTGCAAACTTATGCAAGTACATATGGCGATATAGGATGCTCGTATATGAGTATGTGAACAATGGAAACTTGGAGCAGTGGCTTCATGGAGCTATGCATCAACATTGCTCCTTCACCTGGGAGGCTCGTATGAAGGTTATACTTGGCACTGCTAAAGCGTATGTTTGCTCCAACACTCATGTTTCTTGTATTTTTATTTTTATTATTTTCAGTTCAACTGTTCTAAAGGATTGCTGATGTGGTTGTGGTGGTTTTCAGGCTTGCCTACCTGCATGAAGCGATAGAACCGAAAGTTGTCCACCGAGATATAAAATCAAGCAATATTTTGATTGATGATGAGTTTAATGCAAAGGTTTCGGATTTCGGGTTGGCCAAGCTTTTGGGCTCCGGTAAAAGCCACATCACAACCAGAGTGATGGGAACATTCGGGTTCGTATGATCAGTCATCATTATGTTTAATTTTCATTCATGAATCACATATTATCAATTTTATGAACAATGACAACAAATTCTGGATGATCTTTTGAGCATGAACATGAGATGTTTTATGTATTTTTAGGTATGTGGCACCTGAATATGCAAATACTGGACTACTAAACGAGAAGAGTGACGTCTACAGTTTCGGTGTCCTTTTGTTAGAAGCAGTAACAGGCAGGGATCCAGTGGATTATGGTCGGCCTGCCAATGAGGTTTGTCTTTCCAAACTTATGATTAAGGTGTCCATAAGAAATTTTGATATAAATACATCAGAGATATTGAAGAAAATGTAATCGCTCTGACAGGTTAATCTTGTTGAGTGGCTCAAAGTAATGGTAGGGAGCCGAAGGGCGGAGGAAGTGGTGGATCCGAAGCTCGATACCAAACCAACTACACGAGCCCTCAAACGCGCCCTTCTTATTGCTCTTAGATGTGTTGCTCCCGACTCGGACAAAAGACCCAAGATGGGTCAGGTGGTTCGAATGCTCGATGCAGACGATTATCCATCTCGAGCGGTAGAATTTCTCAATGAATACCTTATCATTCTATAATTTGATTTAGGACCAATTTGATAACCATTCTCATTCTCATCCTGCCGGAGCACTCAATCTAATAGCGATTGGAATCTTTCATTCCTAAGGCCATTCCTGTGCATTACAGGCAAAATTCGCCACTGATTTTTCATTCCCACGAAATCTATCAGAACAGGATTCCTGTGGACAGAAATTCTGGACTAGAGTTACCATCTTTAATATATTAGTTGTAACTGGTGTTAAAACTCATTTTCAAAATCCACTTTACGCAGGATCGACGGAATCGGAGAAGTCACACCACAGGAAGCATGGAATCCCTTGACATGGAAAGCAAAGCAGAGGCATCTGAAGGTCAGGGTTCAGGGAGGTTCCAAAGCTAAAGATAACATGACATGATGTGCAAAGGTTCCAAAGCTAGTCTTCACTTTGTGAGGAAGAACATAAAGCTATCTTGACAAAACTATCCATTTTATTGACAGATTAACTGGTCACTTGAGGAGAGATTGGGTTAGAGAGACTCAAATTCCTTTCTGGTTCTAAATTGTTTTTTTCTTGGGTTGTAAGCTGAAGTTCTGAGGGTTTTCTTCATTGGGAAATTCCTCACCCCAAGGCCCAAGAGCTTCTCTTTTTGGTTGTACAGTTGGGCATCCCCATTTCTTCTTTCATTTCATACATGATTTTTTTTTTTTTTCTTTCTTTTGTTAAGTTGACTGTCATTTACCAACTCTGTATTGGTCTGGTTATTAATCATCAAGAGCTGTGATTATTTATTTCTTTTCATTCTTTTCACTGAATGAGCAGCAATGATCCAGCAACCTACATCATCAAAGCATAAAGAAATATGGGGGTATAAAGGTCCCTCTCAAAGTTAAAGGTTTCGAGTGGTTCTTCTACCAATAAGTACTCATTGCATGCGTGCCGTTTGTTCAATCATGTGGCTGAACAGAAACGGTATCTTTTTTCTAAAGGGAGACTGAGACTGCTTTTGGATCTGTGTTTTTGTGTAGTTGTTTTTTTTTTTTTTATTCTAATTGAGAAACATAAGATTGATTTTCTTGTTGTGTGGTTCATTTTGAATAACATGATTATAAGTGACGGACAAGGGATAGATAAAAATTTATAATTTTTTAAATGACATATATATCCTTAATAAGTGTGAGATATCAGAGATGTGTGATTGATTTGATGGATGTGACAATTTTTAGAATAAGTGTGTGAGACTTTTAGGTGATATAATTGTTTTAAATGACAAAGAATAGTATTTTTATCAATTAGCATAGGTAAGCACTGATAAGCAATTCTAGCAATTTCTTAAAATAGTTATCAAAGTTTATCCTAGTTTATCCAGACATGGCTATCAGGATTTATCCGGAGAAAATAAATAACAAATAAGGGTTATTCTCCAATATTCACCCTTATTCTCTGTTATTTCTCCACCACAATCGGGGATTACATTTTTGCATTCTTTAAAAACCCTTTCCGTATGGGGTGTGACATAGACTTATTCACCCCTAATAGCTATATCGGAATAGATAACAATCCATGTTGAATAAATAAATTTTTGTTTGGTTGTCTTTTATGTTATTCTCATTGGAAAGTGTAAAAGTGACCTTATTGTTGTTTGGTTCACCTTAAATTCAGTGATGATAAGTGGTGGTTAAATGATGAATAAGAGTTTATGACTTTTTAAATGATAACAATACCCTTAAATAAGTGTGAGAGATATGTGATTGATTTGATAGATGTGCCAGTTTTTTGGAATATGTGTGTGAGACTGTTAAGTTAGATAAAATTTTTAAAATGACAAAAAATGATATTTTTATTCATTGATTTATAGATAAACCATGATAAACAATTCCATCATTTCCTTAGAATAGTTATCAGACATTATCATAACTTATCCAAATATAGCTATTAAGGTTTATCTAGAGAAAACAAACAACGAATAAGTGTTATTATCCAGTATACACCTCTATTCTCTGTTAATTCTCTACAACACAAACGGGGACAATAAAATGACAGAGTCATTAATGTTTTAGAAAATAGTAAAGATTCTACAACCAAATTTTATCATGGATGTATGAAGTATAATTTTAAAGTACATGGAGAAATCAAAGAAATAAAAGATATGAGAAGTATTTGAGACATGAGATATATACAGAATTTGAGTACCAAAGAAGAGGGAAAATTATGCACAATAAAATTGGATAGAAATGAAAGAAAATAAAAAAAAGGGTAAAAACGAAGATAATAGAAATTAAATTATCTTTCCTTTAATCATTTTTTATGTTGCTTAAATGTTTATGCATGTGTTGAAAAATGTATCACTTTCCCTCACATAGTCACAATCACTCTTACGAGAGAATGAGTATTCTTGAAAAGTTGAAAAATGCAAGAATGTATGCACTTATTCATTGTATGCTTTTTTTTTTTTTTATATATATATATCTCATTTATTTTAAAAAGTTGAAAATGTAATGGTGTTGTAGAAAATTACTTGAGTGTAACACTTTACTTGTTGTATTGATGGATACTGTGTCATTTCTACACCCAACCTTTTTGCATTCATGTACATTTATTTAAAAATCATAAAATAAAAAAAATCTTATACAAATACTTGTTGGCCCCGTTTGGTTGTACGTTTAGGGTAGTTTTTGATTTTTGAAAAGCTGAAAAGCTAAAATCGTGCAGTCAAACGGCGGGACAGCTTTTTGAAGAATCGAAAGCTGAATTCCTTTTAATTTTTCTCTCGAAATCTGTGTTTTAAAAAGCTAAAAAATAACCCTTTTTTGTCCGAATCGATTTTTTAAATTGAAAAGCAGTTTTTTCTATCAAACATAAACTGCTTTCAAATATTGATTCTTGAAATAAAAAAAAAACATTACAATAAAAATAAAGGTCTAAAATCATCTTAAAAAATAGTTTTATTTTAAAATCTACTTTTTAATCTGTGTTTTTAAACGGACCTGTTATCTCAAACAAGTAATAGAACTAAAAAATAGGTTAAAAAACTGTTTTGGATGTAACATTTTTATCTCTTTTTTCAGCTTTACATGAATTGCTTTCCCTATCCTTGGTAATGGTGAGCATGACCACAAAATCACTTTCTGTTTTTCTCCTCTTTTAGTTTATAGGCTGTTTGTATTCATCTCATATGTGGACCCATTTACAGCTTGAATCACACTGTTCCCCACCAAACAGTTACATTATTTTTATATTATATTGTCTTCCAAAAGCTTCCTGGTGATGGTACACACCCAGTTCTGACATTGAAAAAGAAAGGATCACAGGCTGTGGGGGTGAGGAAACACTGAAATCCAAAGGACTTTGCAGTTCTGACACACAATAAATTCAGGCAGAATTCATCCAAAGGGTCTGAGTCTCCTGATATTGATGAACTGTTGATGACCACTTGATCAATGCAATTCTTTCGGGTCCAAGAAGTCGTGAATCAGTTTCTTAGATCTTATTTGAGTAGTTACGTTGAACTATTTCTAAACATATATGTATTTTATTATATATAAATAATTATATTAATATAATAAATCATTTTATGTTTGATTGTGCTTCTTGAAAAACATAATAATTGTTAGAAATATTGTGAATAACCACCACTTCAACTCCCATCACTTTCTTCATAACTCCCTCTCTTTACTTTCCTAACCCTCCACCTCTTTAACACCCCATTATGTACCCCACATATTGTAACTTCTAATATTTGAGATTCCTTCATAAACTCTATAAATTGAGAGGTTTACAATGTATTCCATAACCAACCAACAAGTGAAGAATAAAATATCTCTTTACTTCTCATCTCTATATATTGTGTGCTTTGTTTATGTATGCTTGTGTGTATGTATTCTATTTAATTTATAACACATAATCAGCACGAAGAAGCTCTTCTCATCCAAGCACGCACAAGATCAAACAGATTATTCAGCGCAGCGGTTTGTATTATTTTTCATGCGTGCAGGCAGTATTGGTCCATCATAACATTTTTATGAAGGTGTCTCACAAGTCACAATATGTGTAATTCCTTTGACTGAAATAATCTTTCTTTTGCAAGTTTATTGTTTATGTGCATTTGTGGGTGTGTTACTGTCTTCTTATTGAACATCAATTTAGAGAAGGTAAATGAAAAAGGTAAAGCAATTTTCACCCAATAATTGACAACTCTGCACCCTGTATGAGCCTATACATGCATTTCAGTTGGTCTCTTTTTGGTGTTTGGGGTGCTCATGTTTTATAATCAAATACGCATGTTGTAATTTGTTCATGCTAAATTATATCATTTATATCTATTCGATCCCCTTGCTCTCTGATATGTTTTATTCATTATAGAGTACTTTCTTTTTTTTACTCATTGATTAAATTTTGATTTTGTTACTTATGAGTTGACAACACTTGTGTTAACATCATAATTATTTGTGACATCAAATTTGTTGAAATTAGAATTTTGATATTATATTTTTGGTGAGTTTATGATGTTCAAATCATTATGATTTATTTTATCTTATATTTTGTATACAACATGATAGACAATTTTATGATTTTTTTTTTATAAAGAAAAATGGGTTTTCTTACTCTATGCTAAATAATTAAATATACCCATGCGTTACATTCTTTTATAGATTTGTTTTAAGAATGCATTTCTTTATGCATTTTCTATAGCATAGTATTAAAAAAAATATTTCGGCCATGCAATCTCATCTTCGTGATTAATATGCGCATGGATCCACGATTTATAATAAAACCCAATAATTCATGCATTTTATATTTTTTCTTTAGTGCATGCATAAATTCAAAATGTATGCATGAACAGAATATGATCTTCTAGGATGCAAATTTGGGATAACCATCTATTTTCATTGGTTATATAATTAAATAAAAACTAGGTTCTAATAGGCATCCATAATATTTAAGGCTTTTATTTTGGATTGACTTTTCTGGATTCAGGAAATTATATGCCCCTGAAGGACTATGATTATATTGTATCCGTGAAGGATCATGCAAAATTCTTATTTTTATTTTATCCTTAAAGGACTATACAAAAATTATTAAATGGATACTTGGAGGATGATATGATTTAAAATGTCCCTGAAGGACTACATACAATTTTATTATCCCTGAAGGATTATATAAAATTAATGGCTATTTGGGTCTCTAGTAATATACAAAAGCTATGAAATTTTTATGAGTCCTTGAAGGATCATAAAAAAAAAAGTGGCTACATGTATCCTAGTAGGAACTTGTAAAAAAAATTGTAATTAGCTTTCAACATCATAATAAAGAGGATTTAAATATTAATACCTCATTGATAAAGGTCCAACGACCATTATGCCTCAAAGATGTTCCAGTAGTAGCAATATCGAAAGCAAAAATATTATTATCAAATTTCATATCTTCTCACCGCTGAACAATGAGGTTTGATAATAATATAAATAAATAAAAAATCATGAAACCCGATCTATTGACTAAGCATTATTGCCTGAAGCAAATGCATTTTATTTTATTTTATTTTGAGCAATGGACATGGTTAAGGGTTATTTCATGGTTTATATAATCACAACAGTTGTAGAGATGACAAGTTATATGAAACCACCAGAAGTGAAATGCTATTGAATGAAAGCAAATGAAAGTTTTGCAAAACAACCTCTAAAATACAAAGGAGAATGATTGTCATCTATGTGATATTTAAGAACATGATTACGTACCTGATGTACGATCAGACCTTTGTTGATTTTGTATTTACATCTTCATTTTTCTTTATTATAGGAAATGCACGTTCATATTTATCTTTTTTTTTTCGTTTAATATTAGTTAATGCAAATGATTATATAATTTTTGGTATTACAAACTTGATTGAAGACTCCAAAAGAGCATATATCATGTTATCAAGAGATACAAATTTTTGTATCAACGATGCAGTGTATTCATGTAGATCTAGAAGACATCTACTGAATTTTAAAGATACCTATCTTAACATATGTCATTTTAAAATTATGGAGTATCTATGCATTAATAATGTCTCATGCCAGAAGCATACATTAGAAAAGTTTTATGCTCTCTCTTAGGGGGTTATAATAAATATCCATAATTACTCATATGAACCCGAAGTTCTATGATCTTTATGATTTGGCATGACCGTCTCGGATATTCATGTACACAATGATGCGTCAGAAGCATACATTAGAAAAGTTTTATGCTCTCTCTTAGGGGGTTATAATAAATATCCATAATTACTCATATGAACCCGAAGTTCTATGATCTTTATGATTTGGCATGACCGTCTCGGATATCCATGGTACACAATGATGCGTCGAACTATTCATTTGGGCGTATACTAAAGTACTAGAAGATTCTTTTGGTCAATGATATTTAATGTTTTTACTACACGATTTGTGAATAATCATTATAATAAGACAATATTCCCGTCATTAGGGGGAGAAAATCCGTCGCCTGAAGAATGGCGTGAAATTTATTAGAACGTCTCATCTTAAGAAAATTGAGCATCAGTGCCAGAGCATTTACTCATACAGAAAAAGTGACAAGGTCACATATTCAACTGTAAAAACTCCAGCTCGAATTGATGTTCCAATAGTCAAAACTGTCAATAAAGGCACCTCTGAAGCGTGGAAGACCAATAAGCTCAAACGATTCGGCTCCTCGAAGAAAAAAAAACAATGAGACATAATTCTCTAGAGGAAAATGAAACACTTAAAAGATCCCCATTAATAACTTCTGTAGAAGATAAAGTCCCTGAAGAGACTCAAGTCCCTGAAGAGACACGTCCCCAAAGGACAAATACATGGAAATGATAAAATTTTCATAAATTTATATATAAAGATATTATGGGATCACAAACAAGTGATCATCAATGATATATTTTCATTTACAGTAGCTACTGAAATCATTAAAAATGATTTAAAACCACATTCAGTGAATGAATGTAGGTGGAAACATAATTGGCCACAATGGAAAGATGTTATTCAAACATATTTGGATTGACTTAAAATGCATCAAGCATTTGGACCAGTAGTCCTAACCTTGAAGGTGTTAAGCCCCCATGTTGGGAATGGGTGTTTGCAAACACAATGAGAGAAATAAGATTATTAATATAAAGCTCATTTTTGTGGCACAATATTTCCTATAAAAACTTATGATTGATTGAAAAATGAGTTTGTTTTGAAAAAGGAGATTGGGACTCCTGAAGAGCTTAAAAAGGCTTTCGAGTATTTGAAAATGGAGTTTGAAATGAAATATCTTGGAAAATAAGATATTATCTAGGCCTGCAGATCGAGCAAAGTTAAAGCGGGATGCTTGTACATCAAATGTCCTAAAATGCTTTAATATGACAAATGTCATGCATTAAGTACTCTTATGATTATTAGGTCACTTGACCCAAAATCTTCTGATCCTGAAGTACCATACTTTTTGCAATGGATGATTTATTATATTTGACACAATGTATTCTTAGTTTAATTTATTGGCTAGTCTAAAGGCACTAGCATGACATTAAACACATCTTTGTGGAACCATATGTTGGTTTATTCTACTCAAAGAATTCCACTAATAGTCTCTTATTGAAAGAATATTATGTGCATATTCAAGATATTTCTCAAATCCTCACAAGCATGCTATGTATCTACATGTGGTGGTACAACGATCTCTTGGAGTTTTATTTTATAGGCTGTTGGTAGCCACATCTTCTAATCATTATGAAGCTTGTGAATGTGAAATTGATGTTCGACAAATTCAGTGGAAGGACATTCTCACCAATTTGTTCACTAAAGTAGTGTCGATGTCAACATTCAAGAAACTGGTGTACGACATCGGACGCAACTGATTTGTAACCAATCTTCGTTGCGTTATCATTATGAGGGGGAGTATACTTGTAGATGACATTTTGCGTACTGTACTCTTTTTCCTTCGCCTAGGTTTTGTCCCAATGGGTTTTCCTGGCAAGGTTTTAACTAGGCAGTGTTAAAGCGCATACATCAATATAAGATAAAGTATATTGTACTCTTTTTCCTTTGCTTTGGTTTTTTTTCCACTGGGTTTTTCAAGCAAGGTTTTAATGAGACAATTATCTTAATGTGGGGGTCATCCAAGAGGGAGTGTTATGAATATTGTGGATAACCACCACCACTTCAACTCCCACCACTTTCTCCATAACCCCCTCCCTTCACTTCCCTAACCCTCCACCTCTTTAACACCCCATTATGTACCCCCACCTATTGTAACTTCCAATATTTGAGATTCCTCCATAAGCTCTATAAATTGAGAGGTTTACAATGTATTCCATAACCAACCAACAAGCGAAAAATAAAATATCTCTCTACTTCTCATCTTTATATGTTGTGTGCGTTGTTTATGTATACTTGTGTATATGTATTCTACTTAGTTTATAACAATAATGATTTTTTTTGTTATTTAATTGATCATGGATGAATTGATTATAGTTAAATTGTAAATTAAAAATGTGAACAAGATGTTGATAAGAATTTATAAAAGATAAAAACTGATTTAACATGTCTCCCTATGATTTGACCATTTTAAGGGGACCTACAATACCAATATCAGTTTATCTCATTTATTCTTGCATAGCTATAAACATTTATTCTTTTTAATTAATGGTTTTTACTCATTAATACCCCTCCACCCTATCCCACGTAGCCAAACAGGGTTTTAAGCTGATGGATCTAACATCTCCACTTGAGAGATCCATCTTTGCTTCATGTCATGTTCATGTATGGTCTTCTAGATTGTTATTTTTGGGCCTATGCTTTATTATTTTTTAACTTGTGATATTCCTCTTTTTAGTACCAATAGTAATTTGACTATATGTATGTAAGACACTTTGTAGCTCAATCGGATCATTATACAAAAAAAAAAAAAAACCATAATATTTATTTATTCTTATTCTTTTTCTAAGAGTGTCTAGCAATTTTTTTTTTGGTATTTAAGCTTTCCAAAAAGCTAAAAATTAAAAGCTGTTATCAAACATGTCAGCTTACATTCATTATCATTACTTGATTTTATTAAAGAACTATGTCTCAAAATTTGTGTTTCATAAAACAACCATCATCACTACATTATAAAAAAACTATGATAAAACTACTAAAAGCTGTTTTTCAAACTGTGCTTCCAAATGCACCCTAAGAAGAATGAAGTTCAAATCATCAAGTAAAATGTTAGGCATGGTGCGTGTATATTCATATGCAGTTCTTAAATGTATTGATTTTTTTTTAAATATGCATGTTTTGTATAGCAAAGCATATGTTTTCAATAAATGAAATATAAACTGCAATGAGTTATATGCACACATTTACAAAAGAAGTAAAAGTTATGTTTTTTTTTAGCAAAATATATATCTTACTTTTGGAAATAAGATATATATCTTATTAGAAATATATAAAACTATATGATGATATATAAACATGACTGTGTAACAACACCATTCTATTAAAATCTCATTCTTATGATTACGATCCATCAAATGGTAATGGACTTATACACAGGGTGGAGTTCCTTCAATTTGGCTTAAGCCCAAACTTTGGTATAGGTGCAAAACGGGCCGTATTGGGCCGGCCCGTTAAAGAAACAGGCTAACAAGCTGTGTCGTGCTTGGCTCGCCAGGCCAACAGGTCGGCTATGAGCCTAGCGGACTACCTTCAATTTTTAAAAATATATATTTTTTTATTTTAAACTTTACTTTTCTTAATATTATACATACCAAAAGTATTTAAATGTATTACATATACATACACACACACAAAAACATTATATATACTTGATAAAACAATGTGATAAGACATTTATTTAACATATTATATACGTTATCTTATGTGTCGTAAGACTAGTCCGAAACAGGCCATATACCTTAGAGTCCTACATGAGTCCCAAAATATAATCCATATTCATAAGCCCAATTAAGTATCATAATTTAATCGGCTGGTTGTTTGACTTTCAGAATACATTGAAAATGAAAAATAATTAAATACCTGTTGTAAATACATGCATATGAATGTGCATGTAATTATAGATGCATGTAATTGTGGATGACCTCTTGGTGCATGTATATATTAGTGTGTGATATTAATTGTAAATTCATGTATATTTTAAATACATGAATGAGATATTATGGTTGTTATCCCTATAAATAGAGGGTTTGTCAAACATCAAAGGCATGGAAAAGAAATGAGAAGTTATTGAAGAACAATACTTCCTCTTGTGCTCAAATATCTTTTGTATTTATTTTGTATTTCTATTTCTTTCTGTTTTATTTTATAACACGTTATCAGCACGACGACACTCTCGAGGTTTGTATTTTAGTGAGTTAATGATGTTTAAATCATCATGAATTTTATTCTATATTTTGTATACAACATAGTATGCAATTTTATAATTTTTTTATATTAACAAAAAAAGGGTTGTTGATCTCATACTCTATGCTGCATATATATGTAAATCCACTTTCGGCCATGTTCAATATTCCTATGTCATGTGAGTAATATGTGTATGAATCCGAAGTTCATAATCAAATCCGTGTGAATGTTTGAATTGTGATTCACATATATAAATTTATGCACAAAGAAACTCTCAACAAGATAGGTTTGTATGTTTGGTGGGTTTATAATAATCTAATTTGAAACTATTATGGTTTGATACAAATCATATATACATGGCACATGTATGGTCCCCGTCTAAAGTGGTAGAGACATATTTTTGATGAAATATTTTTTTTTTCACGAGTTCCAGCATCATCTTTTAAAACCTTCTTCAAGATACTTGATTATGTAATCGATATTTTTTCATTTGTTTTGCTGTATGTGTAGTATTTGAGATCATCCTATGGATATATGCTAATTAATCGGTAAATAAACTACTTAATTCAATAGTTTATTTCCCATGGCTTATTGATTTCAAATAGAAATATCAATCTAATTATAAGCTATAACCCTTTGATTCTTAATTCCTTGATCTGTTGTCCAGTTTCCATATAGTTTGAAACATTACGAAAAAAATGGTTTGTATTTTTTATAATTCTTCACATGCTATTCACAGTTTGTATCATGACATTGTTGATATTGGTATTGTTGATTTTTTTTTCATAAAAAAAAAAAGCATGGCTGAATTTTATCAATGTGATTTTTTTTGCAACCGGGTTGATATATACATGCATCATGATTGATTTATATGCAGCCTCATTACAATTTAGTTTTATCTTTCCAATAAATTCTTTGGTTATTCCTGGGGTATGTATATCATACATGCATTTGTACAAATATTGAATTTTGCATGCTATATGTAATTATAGCTATGAATTGAATTTTTTTGGAAGAACTACTGTAAGTTTTATGTGTGAAAATTACAAAATAGGTGTTGGCTTCTACTGGAACCTTGCAATTGGTTTACATCTATAATATAATATTAGAGATCTGTTCTGATAATGCAATTTTTTTTAACGACGGTCCAACATCTACAGGAGGTATGTCATCATGTTTACTAGGTGTTATGATATATTTACTCTCCTCATCTGTTAAATTAAATCATTGAAGGAACTCTTTCATCATTTAGAATGTTATCATATTAAAGGACTAATGTTGTTTTAGTGGTGTTCTGTTAGATTTCTTCCTTGCTTAAATTTGGTGATTGTCGAATGAGAAAGATTTAATTGCATTTTGTTTTGCTTTTTCTTAGTTAACAATACTTGTGTTAACTGTTGTAAACTAAATAGAATACTTGAACATAAGAGTATATAAACATAGCACACAAGTATATAGAGAAGAGAAGTAGAGAGAGATTTCTTATTCACTGCTTGTTGGTTGGGAATACATGAGAAACCCCTCTATTTATAGGGTGCATGGAGGAATCCCAAAGGTAGGTGTTACAAGTCTATAAAGGTGAGGGGGTGGATAGTGGGGTGATTAATAATAGGGGTTATGGAGTTAAATGAGAGGGGTTATGGAGTTGAAGAGTGGGGGAGGTTATGGTAGGATTAGTGGTGGTTATCCACAACACTCCCCCTTGGATGATCACCACGCTAAGATAATTGTCTCATTAAAACCTTGCTTAGAAAACCCAATGGGAAAAAACCAAAGCGAAGGAAAAAGGGTACAATATATTTTATCTTAGATTGGTGTATGCGCTTTAACACTGCCTCGTTAAAACCTTGCCAGGAAAATCCAATGGGACAAAACCTAGGCAAAGGAAAAAGAGTATAACACGCAAATGTCATTTAATAATACTGCCCCTCATAACGATAAGGCCAAAAAAAAAAAAAAAAATGGTTACAAATACGTTGCATCTGATTTCGTACACCACCTTTTTTAATGTTGACGTGGGCATGCTTTAGTGAACAAATTGGCGTGATTGTCCTTCCACTAAATCTGTAGAACATCGATTTCACATTCACAAGCTTCATAATGATTAGGCTGTAAAATAAAACTCCAAGATGTAGGTACATAATAATCGTTGTACCACCACATGTAGATACATAACCTGTTTGTGAGGATCTAAAAAATATCTTAAATATGCACATAATATTCTTTCAACAAGAGACCACTTGTGGAATTCTTTGAGTATTATAAACCAACATATATTGTTCCACGAATATAACAAAAAATGTGTTTAACATCATGTCAGTGTATTCAGATTGGCGCAAATTTAAATCTGGCCCATAAATTAAATAAAAATGCAACGTCAGGTTTAGTACACTGTATCAAATATAATAAATCATCAACTGCAATAAGATATGATACTTCAGAACCAAGAAGATTTTTTTATATCCTCTTTCAGATGAAAAAATGGTTCTTCTTTGGGTCAAGTGACCTGACCACCATATGAGTACTTAATGGATAATATTTGTCATATTAAAGTGCTTCAAGACTTTTTCAATATATGGTGTTTGATGGACAAATATCTCACTTGGGCTTTGCTCAATCTGTAAGCCAAGACAATATTTAGTTTTCCCAAGGCTTTTTACTTTGAATTCATGCATAGGATATTTTGCAGTTTTGTTGAGCTCTTCAGGAGTCCCAATTGAATTTATGTTATCAACATAAACTGTCAAAATGGCAAATCCCTTACTGGATATATTTATAAATACACAAGGGCAAATGAGATTGTTTTCATATCCTGCTTTTATCAAGTATTCACTAAGACGGTTGTACCTACTGCATTAAGCTGTACAATGAACGTCTTGGCTTTATTGAGTACATACTCTTTGATTTTGCTTTAGGCAATTTATATCCTTTAGGGATTCATATAAATTCCCATATAGATAAGCTGTTATTTCGTCCATTAGTCTCATATCGAGTTTTTCAGAAACCTTGAGACTTTCTAGGTAATTGAACGTTATTGTATCCATGATTGATGAATATGTTTCTTCATAGTCAAATCCCAGGTTTCTGCAGGAAACCTTGTGCCACAAGACGTGTCTTATATCTAGCAATTTTATTTTCTCATTTTACTTTCTTACAAACACCCATTTGTAACCTTCAGGTTTAACATCTTTTGGGGTATGTATTATAGGTTCGAATACACTACATTTTTCAAGAAAACTCAATTCTGCTTGAATAATATCTTTCCACTTTGGCCAATTATTTCTTTGTCGACATTCATTTATGTTGTGTGGCTCCTTGCAATCATGGCCCTTTGAAATTTTAGTAAGTACTTTGTATGATAAAAATGTCATCGATGATCATTTATTTGCGATTCCACATTTCTCTTATATGCATATAAAATATAGAGATCTTAATATCATTAGGTACTTTTTCCTCTTCAAGAGTTTGTGTAGTCAATTCTGGGACTCGTTTCTCTTCATGGACATTATACTCTTCTGGAGTTTTTTTTAGAGAAAGTGGATCTATTGTTCATAATCTCTTCTGAAGCATTATGTATAAGTTCTTCTGGAGCATTATTAGAGCATGATTTTTCATTTGATCTCCACTTCTGGAGAGCTGAATCTTTTGAACCTATAAGTCTATCACACTTCCGGCGTGCATTATGAATTTGATTTTCACGTTGAGCGGTATGTGAGTTTAGATGAGACAGAGTGGATGTATTCCACGATAATTCTTGTTGTTCTTCAGGAACAGATCGTACTTCAAGTACGTCTTCCCTCCCCCTAACGGCGAGAATATTGTCTCATTAAAATGACAATCCAAAAAAATAATACACATAATTGGATGAAAGAATCTTCTGGTTCTTTAATGGGTATGCAATAGAATTTTTAATTGTTTAAAGAATCATTATATAATCCATGATCATATGATGTTTGCTCTTCTAGAGCTTACAAACAATTTTGTAATATTCAAGATATAATATTACAATTTTCATACTTTATTCTACAAATGATGTGAGAAGAGTAAAATAAATCTAGAAATGTAAAACTGCATTTCATATAACATAAAAAAAATAAAGACGTAAATATAAAATTGACAAATATCTAATCATATATCAAGCACATGACTAATAAAGAGTTTAAGCGTATTTCAGGTACGTAACCACTTTAAAGATTTGGACATACTTCAGGTATGTGACCAAAATTATTATCTAAAATACAACATGGATGACAATAATTTTCTTTTGCATTTCATTCAACAGCATTCCACTTCTGGTGGTTTCTAATAACTTGTCATCTCTACGATTGTTGTGGTTTTATTAACCATGAAATAACCCTTGATCATATCTATTGCTCAAAATAAAATAAAATGAATTTGCTTCAGGCAGTGATGTTGAGTCAATAGATCAGGTTTTATGATTTTTTTTATATTTATATTATTATCAAAGCTTATTGTTCAGCAATGAGAAGACATGAAATTTAATAATAATATTTTTGCTTTCAATATTGCTACTACTGGAGCATATTTAAGGCATAATTGTTGATGGACTATTGTCAATAAGGTATTTATTTTTAAATTCTCTCATTATAATGGTGAAAATTAACCATAATTTTTACATGTTTCTGCTGGGATACATGCAGCGATAGTTTTTTATATATATGATCATTCAAGGACCCATAAAAATTTTGTAACTTGTACAGTCCTACAGGACTCAAGTAGCCATTAATTTTATATAATCCTTCAGGGATAATAAAATTGTATGTAGTCCTTCATAGACACTTTTAATCATATCTTTTACATGATCCTCCAAGTATCCGTATAATAATTTTTGTATAGTCCTTCAGGAACAAAATAAAATAAAATTTGCATGGTCCTACCGGGACACATTATTCATAATTTTTGCATGGTCCTTCAGGGATCCATGTAAACCCAATTTTTGTATGCTCCTATAATATAATATAATATAATATAATGACTTTTACTTGGTCCGTCAGGGACTAATATAATTATAATTTTACATGATCTTTCAGGGATACAATATAATTATAGTCCTTCAGGGACATATAATTTCTTTTAATAATATATATATATACTTTGTATTTGCAGGAATACAATTTCATGGTAAATGATAACCATGCAAGAAATATAGATATTAGAAAACAAAAATTTTTGATTATGTCTGCACATAAAATTACGAAGTAAATTTGATGTGTAATGGCCGATGCAACAACATGTTCATGAGGTGTGGTTAGCAGTTATTACAACAATTAAGAATAATTATGGAATAATCTATGAGATGGGATAAAACACCACTAAAGATGAAATAAATCTAGATATTAGGAATCAAAACCAAGATACTAGCCATTACATAATTCAACCATGGTATCATGTGAATAAGGAATGAAGCCAGAAATTAGCATATGAAAGTACATCAATAAAATATTGTACTCAAACCGTCAAATTGACTTTTCTTTAGAGATATAGAACAATATATCAAGATTAGATGATACTTATCAAAAAAATTGATCAAACTAGACATGTATGTGAATCACAATTGAAATATTTAATGAGTAATTATGATGATTCATGTACATGTATAGTAACTGCTTACTGTTGAGATAAGATTAAAATAATAAAAATAGCATGAGTAACACTTATAAATTGCTCACGGTTTGACAAAAAAATCAACACCTACCATTTGGGACACACGTATATAATACTGTTCATGATGTCCCTGCACTCATCTCAAAATATATACAAACCGTTGATTCAATGAAAATTATAAATATAAGTTAGAATACATGGATATTGTTTTTTTTTTCATTTGTTCCTTCAAGGACCCCCCCCCCCAAAATATATCATATAAATTTTATTTGGTTCTATAGAGACACGAACAACTATGATTTGTGTATATATATCCTTCAGGAATAAAAAATTATATGTTCTTTCAGGGATAAAATAAAATTTTGCATGGTCCTTTAGGGACACATGATTTTCTTTTTACATCAGTATATGTAAAATAAAATTATAATTAGTCACCCGTGGTAATGCAAATTCCCCGTGAGGGAAGAGAAAATATAATTTGGCAAATCTTTAGTCAAAATATGAAACGTGTAAAAAACATGGAGTGCCTCATATTAAAATGTAAAAATACACAGAAAAAAAGGAATACAGTTGTCTACATTATTTCCCCATCAATATAATATGGATGAAAATATTTTTATTTTCACAATTACATCGAATTAAAAACAAATCTTCCATTGCAAAGAAAGCAATTTCACGCCCTATTTTTCTTTCAAGCCATAATACTCATAAAAAAAAATGAATGATCTAACATTATACATAAAACGGAATATATGGCTTTAATATAACAGAATATGCTTAAAAGAATTTGATGTCGGGATTTATTTAATCATGCAACAAAGAGTATTTTATGGTGAATCCTCTGATCAAGATGCATCAATTGATGAGATATGAAATTGTCAACACATCCAATATGTTGTAAATAAAATAAAATCATGATTATTTGAATCATCATGAACTTACCAAAATATAAACCATAGCTTATAGAATAAAAAATTTATCATCCTCTCTACAACAAAAATACATGAATAACATATGATGCATTTAATTATAAAAGGCATGGGATTCATAATTCATGTTATTGTAGGCCGTAATCAGATATGAAAAATAAAAAAAATACCATGCATAGACATATGATGAATAGACATTGATCATCAACAGAAATAACCATGAAAATAGTTAAATCAACTTGGGATGGCATAAGGAATACAACTCTTGAAAACTAATGTCAATAAAGGAATTGCAGTGGTCATCAACAAATTGTTTATATTAATATTGAAATAAAAGTACGCAATCAGAAAAGCTTGGTGTTTTCAAACCCCATCAAAACCATCATCCTCCAAGAGAAAAATATTGTATGAATTGGCATTTACATATCTGAGGAATAACCAGAGAAACTCACGGTTTATTTTAAAGTTTATATAAAAAATCTTCGTAAAAAAATGTTTGTAAAGAATTAGTACTTACACATAGAGCTTCTCTTGAAAAACAATGAAAGAAATATTAAAACTCAGTAACATATGAAGGCAACAAACTTAATGGTGGAGTCGTATGCAAATGAACCAAAACCCACCAACGAAAATACAAACCTTTGGGAATCTCTTTTACCTCTTGAGTGCTTGAAATAAACTAAGAGCTTAGTCGTGCTAATAATGTGTTGTAAACTAAATAGAATACTTGAACATAAGTGTATATAAACAAAGTACACAAGTATATAGAGAAGAGAAGTAGAGAGAGATTTCTTATTCACTACTTGTTGGTTGGTTGTGGAATACATGAGAAACCCTTCTATTTATAGGGTGCATGGAGGAATTCCAAAGGTAGGGTGTTACAAGTCTATAGAGGTGAGGGGGTAGATAGTGGGGTGATTAATAATGGGGGTTATGGAGTTAAATGAAAGGGGTTATGGAGTTGAAGAGTGGGAGAGGTTATGGTAGGATTAGTGGTGGTTATCCACTATATTCACAACATTAACATCATTTTTATTTAGTTATTTATCATGTCAATTTTGATATTTAAGAATTATTCATGAGTCCTTGAAGGACCATGTAGGAGGACCATACAATTTGTTTAATTTCATGAGCCCTGAAGGACCATGCAAAAGTTATGATTAACATGTGTCCTAGTAAGACCATGTAAAAATGATGACCCTATATGTCCCTGTAGGACTAAGCAAATATTATGACTACATGTGTCTCTGAAGGACCATGTAAAAGTTATGATTAATAATGTTTTGTAGGAACATACAAAAGGTATGAAATTTGTTTTGGGATATTTTAAATACCATAAAAAAAGTATGATAACATGGATCCCTGAAGGATCATGTGAAAGATATGTCTCTACAAGACCAACCATACAAAATTTCAGAGAACATGAATTCCTTAAGGATCATGTGAAAGATATGATTAAAATGTGAGGACCATATATTAAAAATAAAAATTTGTCCCTGAAGGACTATATAATATATAGTGGCTACTTGTGTCCCTGTAGGCACAAAGAAAAATGATGATATTTTCTTTTGGGTCCTTGAAGAATCATAAAAAAAAAAGAAACATGTAAAAATTATGATTAAATTGTAATAAAAGGATTTAAAAAGAAATACCTTATTATGAAAAGTAAACTGACCATTATGCTTCAAATATGTGCTCCAGCTATAGGAATAGTGAAAGCAATAATTATTCATCAATTTCATGTACTATCGTTGCCCAACAACGAACTTTTGATGAAAAATCATATATATACCAATTCAATGGCTCAACATCTCTGCCCAAAGCAAATGCTTTATATTTTATTTTAGCCATGGAAGTTAAATGATGAGATCATGTTTTATACAGTTGAAAGCACAACAGTCGTAGAGATTGTAAAACATCTCAAACCACCAGAAGTGGGTTGCTATTGTAGAAAAGCAAAATAAAAGGGAACATATTTGCATAACAAACCCCTAAAATTCAACAAAAATGATTGTTGTTCCGGGTGTTATAAAAAAAAAGAACATGGTCGCGTACCTAATGTACGATTAGACTTTTGTCATTCATGTATTTATATTTTTATAATTTTTTTGTTATCTGAAATGCATTTTCTTCTTTTTATATTTTTCATATTATTTTGAGTTTAATATTAGTTAATTCAAATGTTAGTACTATTTCTGGTACTAAATTTGATTAAAGGCTGCTGAAGAGCAAATATAATATGACCATGAGGTACATAATGATGCTTCAAATAGTTGAATATTCAATTACAAAGAACCAGAAGTTTCTTTCGTCTAGGGATAATGATGTTTTTACCACACGATTTGTGTTCTATCATTATAATGAGACAATATTCCCGTCGTTAGGGAGAGGAAATCCATCATGGGTAGAATGACAGAAAATTTCGTGAAAAGCTTCTTTGTCTCATTTTGACACACTTCTCAATGTGATATTGAAGTACAAAAGATCACTCATCTTCAGAGAATTGTGCATCAGTTACCAGATGCAATTTGTCACGCCCCGGGCGTCCCCGGTACGCGGCAAGTGTATATAAAATATCAGAATCTACACAGGAGGTCAATAATATATCATACACAAGCAACCAGAATGACACACAGACAATAAAAGCAGGGCTGACATGATATATACACCAAATGCGGAAGCTAAGACTGAATCTGTAATTAAAACACACTACAGACTCCATACATAATCACATGTCCTGTGAGAGCCAATATACATACAAAGACATCCAAATACAACACAAACGCGTGCCCAAGCACGGAAAATAATACATACAAGCTCAAGGGATGCTGATAGCCTCTAAAACTCGCGGGACGTGGCGCTACTCCGCTACTGATGAAGTCCCTCGGGGAGCTCCTCCTCCAGATCCGACTCAGATGACACTGAAGAAAAATATTGTGCGAGGGGTGAGCCACACGCTCAGTGAACGGCACAACCCATGCATCACAGACAATATTGACCACAACCAGGAAATCCTTAACGTCCACAATCTCATTACCAAAACCACAAAAGATAACAATTCCGAAACCTAGTGGGTCGCTACCGCCAACCCACTACACCCTCACCCTCACCCTCAATGGGTGACCAAGGATATTGGGACTAACTGCACAAAACCAGCAGGTCGCTTCAGCCAACCCGCTACACCCTCACCCTCACCCTCAATGGGTGACCAAGGATATTGGGACTTACTACACAAAATCAGCGGGTCGCTTCAGCCAACCCGCTACACCCTCACCCTCACCCTCAATGGGTGACCAAGGATATTGGGACTTACTATCCAGTGGGTCGCCACATCGCCGGCCCACCATACCCTCACCCTCTCCCCTCAACAGGTGACCTAGGCTCTTGGGACTGACTAGGCTGTTGCTCACCCTTGGTCCACCGATAGTCTCTCCTCACTCCGTAGGTCGTTTGGCCACTCCCACGTTCAGCACAGTCCTTCTACCAAATCAGGAGGCGCCTACTACTGGGAGCCCCTGCACGGGACGACCTGTCTAACGCTGAGGTAGTCTCTACACGGATCCAACGAAGGGAACAGAACAGCCTATCCATCGCATATGATCCACTCGGATCCGCAGACAGCACATCCTAACAACTCTAGTGTCCTGAATTCCTCAGAACACCACCAGGGCGCATAACTAAGATGCGGGGAACATGCATAAGTTATAACAAGGGTGGAATATCATTGGGGGAAAGAAACTTGGGAGGGCAGCGTGAGTTCCCGTTATAGGACGCCCCGACAACCAAACAAGGAACACGGTGTACCCTATCCCGGGTCTCACCGCTGTCCTCGCAAGGCCCCTCCCCTATAATATTCACTAAAGCATGCAATTAACATTTACTAGCATTTAATTTAATAAATAAACTAGTAGGACACATGCATCGATCGGGCTTCCTAGCATGGAAACAGGGGACATGGTGCATGGCTCATACACATATCCTAAGGGTGCAAGTCCCTAACATGCAAAGTCTAGGGTAACATGCATTCTACAATTAAATCATGCTCGCATGATATACACATTACAACATGTCAATATTCATCCCTGGTGCCAGAGGAGAGGTCGGTATACGCCCAAGTGCGTATAACAACTCTCTACTGGGTTGGATTATCCCACTCACCGGAGATCGGGTCGTCGCGCGACCGTCCGTCAAGATCTGCAAGATAGGGTAATCAACTGGGTGAGAAACCACACAATTTATACATAGAAATGCACAGAAATACCCAAAACTCGGATAAGCATGCATACGGGCTCGCACGCATGCGAGCACGCGCGTACGCACGCGAGTCCGAGTGCCCCGACACCTACCCGAACCCTCGGGCAGCCATTCGCATGGCCCCCCGCATGCGCACGCACGAATGCGCACGCACGCACACACCCCGGCACCATCGGCGCACTGCCGCGCGCTTGCCCGCGCGCCCAGACGCGCACCCGCACGCACGCGCACGCTAGCGCGCGCCCACGCGCACCGCGCGTCCAGCCCGCGCCCCTCGCGCAGCACCCCGCGCACTGCCCCAGCACGCCCCAGCATGCCCCAGCACGCCCCAGCACGCGCATGCACGCGCGCGCACGCACTGGTTCCCTGCCCAGCGCCCAGGCGCACTGGCCGCGCGCGCGCACGCTCGCACTCCCGCGCGCCCTCGCGCGCACTCCCGCGAGCACCCCTGCTCGCGCCAGCACCCGCGCGCACCCCGCGCGCCCGCTCCGCGCGCCCGCGCGCGTCTGCGCGCCCGCCAACGCCCGACTGCACGCGCGCAGACCGCGCCCAGCGCGCGCCCAGCCCACTCTAACCTCTTTTTAACCCTCCCCAACCCCTCACACACTCCCTAACACACCTACCCAATATGCATGACCTTCCCAACACCCCTTTAAGCAAGAAAACCAAGAAAAAGGAGGGGAGGAGCTCACCTTGGGAGGGAAAAGAAAAGGGGGAGGTTCGGGGCCCTTCGCGCACCGAAACACCGCCACCGGAACCACCACCACCACCACCTCTCCTCGGCCTCTCCTCAGCCTCCTCATGGCAGCAAAACAGGGGGGGAAGAGATCATGGAAAGGGAGCTTGAGATAGGGGAGAACAAACAACATCAACAACACACAAGCACAAACCTCTTCTTCCTCCACCACCTCCTCCTCATCTTCTCATTGAATCATTTTATCAAACACATGGTGGGCATGAATGAGAGAAAGAGAGGGCCAAAAGAATGGTTTTCGACGAGGTGATTTGGGAGGGGAGAGAGAGAGGAAGATATTTATCAAATATCTAAGGAAAATTTACTAAGTCGCCCTCCGACTAGAAATTCTGCGCAAGCTTCACTGGAACAGTCATAACTTCCCCGATACAGCTCCGAATTGCTTGATTCCAAGACCGATGGAAATCTAAGAAGATTATCTACAACTTTCATGTTTATGCCATGATCAGATAATCCCTCTAGCTAATCCAAATTTAGAGCTAAACATCGAGCAGGGCTGCTGCCAGAATTTCCATCCCCGGGGTATACTTGGAAAAATACCCATAACTTTTACTACAAGAATCCAGTTGATCTAATTCCACTTCTGTGCGAAAGCTAACTCAAAACTGGACATCTCATAGTAAACTCATAATTAAACCTATTCATCTTGGATTTTTAAAAAATCAAATCCAAAAGCCAAATCAAGAATACATAACTTAGGAAAAAATTATGTACCCAAATCTTCAAACAGAGCGCTCCAAATGACACAATCACAACATTCTCCCCCCCTTAGGAAATTTAGTCCTCGAAATTTAAGGAAACCCAAAAGGGAAGACCGAAAGTATCATGCTTAGACCTTTGCTCCCAAGTGGTCTTCGCACCGGACTGGCGCTACTAACACACTATAATCAAAGGAACAGTCTTAGCGTGGAGCCTCTTCTCATGCTTGTCCCCGACCTCAATCCACTGCTCCACGAGCGACAAATCCACCTCGAGGATGAGGCGGTCGAACAGAAAGACTGAGCAGGATCGTGGACATAACGCCTCGGCCATGGGACAAGGACGACGTCGTGGGCATGAACCAGCTGTGGGGGAAAGGCTACATGATAAGCCACCTCCCCAATCCACTCAATGACGAGAAAAGGTCCCATTAAAGAGCAACTCAGCTTGCCCCGAACGTCGGAACAGAGGGTGCCCCTAAACCAGGACACCTTCTGAAAAATATGGTCGCCAAAACCCAAAGGTAAGCCCCTGGCGACGATGACTTGGGTAGCCTTCTGTCGGTTCTGGGAGGTGCAGATATACGCACGAACCAACCCGGCCACCGCAAGGTCAAACAACAACTTATGGCCCCTCCAACTGGCGCTTCACAACCGTCTCAACACAAGGGAGGTATGAAACTGCGCCTGTAGAGTGCCCTTCACAGATCCATCTGGGTGCTCGAATGGCAGTCGCTTGCAGGCATACCCCAACAATGGGTGGTGCCTCACCCAACTGCCCTCATCATCGAACAAGCAGGCACATAGCATGTCCTCCAAGGTCCGAATCGTCCTCATTGACTGGCTGTCCATCGGCGATGAAACGCTATACTTAAATGGAGGCTCGCGCCAAAGGCTGCGCCACAACCTCAAAGTAACCCTCGCGTCTCAACCGAAAATAGCGCCGACTGGAGTGCCATGAAGACGAACAATCGCGAAGGTGGAAACCCACGTCAAGGCGTCCAGAGACTCAATCAGTCTGATAGGGAGGGAAACGCGGACTTAGTCAGTCGGTCAATGATCACCTAGACGGCGTCGTGACCCGAACGTGACATTAACGAGTTTGCGACAATCCCTGATAACCCACTCCCACGTCCACTGAGGAATCTCGATGGACTGACGCTTTTCACGCGATGATGATTCTCGAACTTTGCCTGAGGGCATGCCAACCTGGGGAAACAAGGTCACCCACATCACCTTATCATCACACCACAGCAACTCAACAAAGACTACCCCAAAGTAGTCCTCGGAAACCCAATAAAACTTTTGAGATCCACGAAGGCATCCGGCGCATTCGTCAACCCCGACGGCAGTACTTAAAACTCGTAGTGCCTGAACGGTCACGAAAGGCCATCTACGGGATGTCCAACTCTCGGATCTCCGACTTGTGGTACCCTTGTGCGAAGATCGATCTAACAGCAGACACTCGCTCCCAGAGCTGGTCCAATAGATCATCGATTCGCGGCAAAGGTAATTGATCTTCTACCTCCACAGGGAGATCAAAACAACACCATGAACAATCAAGTTCAGATTCTGCTCCTCGAGCATGGCTGGCGCTCATGATAACACTTACACGCTGGGTAAGCCGCTCAACCGCACTTAATCCACAAGACATGCAATAAGGGGTCGTCGGACCTCGACAATGCCTATGCAACGTCATCTATCTGATATGGCGGTCAAGTCCCATCACGAACGCTAGCATCGCGTCTCCTTATTTGCGACTAATGTGGGGCAAAACGCGACAGTTTCGCGAACTGTGCTTCACATGCCGCCACCGACAGGCCGCTCATCACAACCATTGGAACTCCGGCATCCTGCACTCCATGGGCAGATTTATCACGGGGAGTCCACGCTCTCGTCATCATTTAGCAGCACTCTCGCGGTGTGGCCTCTACCTGGTAGCCTCCCAAGCCCGCTATCTCTGCCATATGGGCGCACCACAAGCATAGGATCTGGGAGCACCTCACAGGGCTCTGGCCTCAACCGGGCAGCTACAACACACAATGATTTATCAAAGCGACTCCAGATGCCACTATGGAACCCTGTCCACTAGCGATCGCCCACTGAGCTGCAATAGGACGCACCCAATCCCGATCGTATGCATCACCACACCCAACCGCGATGCATCGGAGCAAACTGTGAACCCACCCCTCCCAGACGGAAGGTAAGAACTGGCGCTGAGGTGAGCCTTCGCTTAAACTCCAGGAAGCTCTCCTCGCAAGACGGGGACCACTCGAACCGGACATCCTTTCGAGCGTGGCGGTTAAGAGGTACAGCTATCTTCGAGAAGCCTCGACAAGCCTCCTGTAATAACCCGCCAAGCCCAGGAAGCTCCAAATCTCTGCGGGGTTCGACGGTCGACGCCAATTTAACACGGCGAGCATCTTATCCGGGTCCACAGATATGCCCTTGCCAGACAATCACGTGGCCCTGAAAGGCCATACTCTCCAACCAAAACTCGCACTTAATCCACCATCAATTTGATGCTTCTAAGGTAGTCCTTGACTGGGAAAAGAAACCTTGGCAGGGTACCATGAGGTCCCGATATAGGATACCCCGACAACCAAACAAGGAACACGGAGTACCCTAGCCCGGGTCTCAACGCTGACCCTGCAAGGCCCCTCATCCAGAGTAGGAAGTCTGGAAGAAGACATCACCCTTAAAGAATACTATTAACCCCACTGGATCATCTACATCTAGATAATCACCCATCGATATCCTTCACAAGACCGGACCCAACATCTTTGGGAACGGTCGAACAACAATTGGGTCACGAGACGTCGCGTCTTCGCCTCATCCACACCCTCACTCCCGAAAGGAGGAAACTTGGGACTTTGGGAGAGACTTAGACTGCTCTACACCCCTGGTCCACCGGTAGCCTCTCCCCGCTCCGTAGCTTACCTGTTACAGGATAGCCTGTCTAACGCCGGGGCTGTACTACACGGATCTGACGAAGGGGAGAACGATTCCACACTCGCGACATCATTCATTAATCCTTTTCCGGGTTAGCCTCTACCTGGCATACTCCCACGATCAGTACCCCTCCGACTGCATCGGTGGTACCTACGGATGGGAATTCTCTGCCAGGACAGCTACAACCCGACCTCCTCAACTTGAACAACCTTTCTCAATACTCACGCTGTAGCCTCTAGCTCCACCTCCCTCACCAGGGGATCCTGAACTTTCACCGCTGGAATCACCAAGGGGACTGGGGGTACGTTGGGTACCACTGGCGGATCTGCCACCAAGGGAACCTGTGGAACTGCATCACGGGCCGCTCTCAGCTCCTGGATCTCCCGCGTCTGCTCTACCAACACTCTGGTCTGGGCCTCCAGTGCCTTGATCCGAGTCTCCACCGAATCCGCTATCCGAGCGAACGCACGTTCCCGTGCGGGAGGCTCCTGCGCCGATCCTGGCCTCACAGCCGTGGACTCTCCAGTAGCATCCTCGCCTCCAGTAGGTCCGGAAACCTCCAAAGGTCGAGAGGGACCATGTCCGCGCCGTCCTCCATGAAAAGACATATCAGCAATTTTAAGAAACCAGACACTAGGATTAGAATACTCATATCAAAATCCTAGGACTCATCTCTACGAAAGAAGACCATTGGCTCTGACAGGACCAGGCTCTGATACCAACTTTTTGTCACGCCCCGGGCGTCCCCGGTACGCGACAAGTGTATATAAAATATCAGAATCTACACAGGAGGTTAATAATATATCATACACAAGCAACCAGAATGACACACAGACAACAAAAGCAGGGCTGACATGATATATACACCAAATGCGGAAGCTAAGACTGAATCTGTAATTAAAACACACTACAGACTCCATACATAATCACATGTCCTGTGAGAGCCAATATACATACAAAGACATCCAAATACAACACAAACGCGTGCCCAAGCACGGAAAATAATACATACAAGCTCAAGGGATGCTGATAGCCTCTAAAACTCGCGGGACGTGGCGCTACTCCGCTACTGATGAAGTCCCTCGGGGAGCTCCTCCTCCAGATCCGACTCAGATGACACTGAAGAAAAATATTGTGCGAGGGGTGAGCCACACGCTCAGTGAACGGCACAACCCATGCATCACAGACAATATTGACCACAACCAGGAAATCCTTAACGTCCACAATCTCATTACCAAAACCACAAAAGATAACAATTCCGAAACCTAGTGGGTCGCTACCGCCAACCCACTACACCCTCACCCTCACCCTCAATGGGTGACCAAGGATATTGGGACTAACTGCACAAAACCAGCAGGTCGCTTCAGCCAACCCGCTACACCCTCACCCTCACCCTCAATGGGTGACCAAGGATATTGGGACTTACTACACAAAATCAGCGGGTCGCTTCAGCCAACCCGCTACACCCTCACCCTCACCCTCAATGGGTGACCAAGGATATTGGGACTTACTATCCAGTGGGTCGCCACATCGCCGGCCCACCATACCCTCACCCTCACCCTCAACAGGTGACCTAGGCTCTTGGGACTGACTAGGCTGTTGGTCACCCTTGGTCCACCGATAGTCTCTCCTCACTCCGTAGGTCGTTTGGGCACTCCCACGTTCAGCACAGTCCTTCTACCAAATCAGGAGGCGCCTACTACTGGGAGCCCCTGCACGGGACGACCTTTCTAACGCTGAGGTAGTCTCTACACGGATCCAACGAAGGGAACAGAACAGCCTATCCATCGCATATGATCCACTCGGATCCGCAGACAGCACATCCTAACAACTCTAGTGTCCTGAATTCCTCAGAACACCACCAGGGCGCATAACTAAGATGCGGGGAACATGCATAAAAGTTATAACAAGGGTGGAATATCATTGGGGGAAAGAAACTTGGGAGGGCAGCGTGAGTTCCCGTTATAGGACACCCCGACAACCAAACAAGGAACACGGTGTACCCTAACCCGGGTCTCACCGCTGTCCTCGCAAGGCCCCTCCCCTATAATATTCACTAAAGCATGCAATTAACATTTACTAGCATTTAATTTAATAAATAAACTAGTAGGGCACATGCATCGGTCGGGCTTCCTAGCATGGAAACAGGGGACATGGTGCATGGCTCATACCCATATCCTAAGGGTGCAAGTCCCTAACATGCAAAGTCTAGGGTAACATGCATTCTACAATTAAATCATGCTCGCATGATATACACATTACAACATGTCAATATTCATCCCTGGTGCCAGAGGAGAGGTCGGTATACGCCCAAGTGCGTATAACAACTCTCTACTGGGTTGGATTATCCCACTCACCGGAGATCGGGTCGTCGCGCGACAGTCCGTCAAGATCTGCAAGATAGGGTAATCAACTGGGTGAGAAACCACACAATTTATACATAGAAATGCACAGAAATACCCAAAACTCGGATAAGCATGCATACGGGCTCGCACGCATGCGAGCACGCGCGTACGCACGCGAGTCCGAGTGCCCCGACACCTACCCGACCCTCGGGCAGCCATTCGCATGGCCCCCCGCATGCGCACGCACGAATGCGCACGCACGCACACACCCCGGCACCATCGGCGCACTGCCGCGTGCTTGCCCGCGCGCCTAGACGCGCACCCGCACGCTCGCGCGCGCCCACGCGCACCGCGCGTCCAGCCCGCGCCCTTCGCGCAGCACCCCGCACACTGCCCCAGCACGCCCCAGCATGCCCCAGCACGCCCCAGCACGCGCACGCACGCGCATGCACGCGCGCGCGCGCACTGGTTCCCTGCCCAGCGCCCAGGCGCACTGGCCGCGCGCGCACGCTCGCGCGCACGCCCGCGCGCACTTCCGCGCGCACGCCCGCGCGCACTTCCGCGCGCACCCCCGCTCGCTCCAGCACCCGCGCGCACCCCGCGCGCCCGCTCCGCGCGCACCCGCGCACTCGCGCGCCCGCGCCCGCGCGCCCGCCAGCGCCCGACTGCTAGTGCGCACGCGCGCAGACCGCGCCCAGCGCGCGCCCAGCCCACTCTAACCTCTTTTTAACCCTCCCCAACCCCTCCTACACACCCTAACACACCTACCCAATATGCATGACCTTTCCAACACCTTTAAGCCAAGAAAATCAAGAAAAGGAGGGGAGGAGCTCAGCTTGGGAGGGAAAAGAAAAGGGGGAGGTTCGGGGCCCTTCGCGCACCGAAACGCCGCCACCGGAACCACCACCACCACCACCTCTCCTCGGCCTCTCCTCGGCCTCCTCATGGCAGCAAACAGGGGGGGGGGGGAAGAGATCCATGGAAAGGGAGCTTGAGATAGGGGAGAACAAACAACATCAACAACACACAAGCACAAACCTCTTCTTCCTCCACCACCTCCTCCTCATCTTCTCATTGAATCATTTTATCAAACACATGGTGGGCATGAATGAGAGAAAGAGAGGGCCAAAAGAATGGTTTTCGACGAGGTGATTTGGGAGGGGAGAGAGAGAGAAGATATTTATCAAATATCTAAGGAAAATTTACTAAGTCGCCCTCCGACTAGAAATTCTGTGCAAGCTTCACTGGAACAGTCATAATTTCCCCGATACAGCTCCGAATTGCTTGATTCCAAGACCGATGGAAATCTAAGAAGATTATCTACAACTTTCATGTTTATGCCATGATCAGATAATCCCTCTAGCTAATCCAAAATTAGAGCTAAACATCGAGCAGGGGTGCTGCCAGAATTTCCATCCCCGGGGTATACTTGGAAAAATACCCATAACTTTTACTACAAGAATCCAGTTGATCTAATTCCAATTCTGTGCGAAAGCTAACTCAAAACTGGACATCTCATAGTAAACTCATAATTAAACCTTTTCATCTTGGATTTTAACAAAATCAAATCGAAAAGCCAAATCAGGAATACATAACTTAGGAAAATAAAATTATGTACCCAAATATTCAAACAGAGCGCTCCAAATGACACAAACACAACACAATTATTGATACAGCAAAAGTGAGTAGATCACATATTTAAGTTGTAAATACTTTAGCTCAAATTGATGTTCCAATTGGAAAAACTATCATTGCATTGGCTAGTGAATCAACAAAGGCACGCTTGAAGCGTGATAGACTTATAGATTCAAAAGATCAGTTTTTCGAATGACAAAAAAAATGAGAAAAATAATATGCTCTAGAAGAGCCTGAAGCACTTGTAAGATCCACATTATTAAAGTCAGCAGGAGATAAAATCCCTGAAGAGATACACGTCCCTCAAGAGACACGTGTCCATGTAGGACAAATACATGAAAATGAAGACATTGCCACAAATTATGCATGCATATATACAAAAAATATTGTGGGATCATAAACAAGAGATCGATGATATATATGTTTTCATTCACTATAGCTGTTGAAATTATTAAAGATGATAATTTAGAATCACATTCACTGAATGAATATAAGGAATGCCATAAGTTAGGCTGACCGATCGGTGCGAAATAGATAAAATTCCGAGAAAGAGAAAGACATAAGAAAAGGTAAATAAAGAGGTTAGTGCTCCTGAAGAGACCTCAAAACAAGCAACAAAAGTAGTTGATCAATCTCATCTTTCTAAAGAAATTAATAACCCTAGAAGAGGTAGCCATGGGGAGGCACATGTAAAATATGAGATCTCATTAAACCATAAAGAAGAAAGATGAGATATAAATAAAATCATTGTCGACAATGTACATTCATATGATGTTGCTCTTGATATTATGGGGATCCTAAACTGTAAAACGTCGAAGAATATAGACGTAGAAATGATTGACCAAATTAGAAAGAGGCAATATTGGCTGAATTCAATTAGCTAGCGAAACGTGAAGTATTTGGACCTGTAGTCCAAACACGTGAAGATGTAAATTCTACATGATACAAATAAGTATTTGTAAGAATGCCTAACGACAAAAATAAAAATTTGAGATATAAAACATGTCTTGTGAAAAAAGGTTTTTCACAGTGACCTAGATATAATAAAGAGACATGTTTATCTTGCAATGAAGCATATTTATACGGAACACAATATAGTGATATATATATGATCTTTGAAGGATTTATTTAAAATGCCTGAAGCAAATAAATCATCCTGAAGCATGTATTTTAACAATTTACGAAGACCTTTAGTCCAAACACGTGGTCGCATGTGGGTTAAAGCAATTTGGGCGCATGTGGTACAATCAACCTCAATGAATATTTATTGAAATTAAGAAGGATATGATCCGATTTGCCCTTATATTTTCATTAAGAAATCATAATCTGGATTGGATATTATTGCAGTATATATTGATGATTTGAATATGTTAGGGATTCCAGAAGATCTTACAAAATTGCTTTAAAAGAAAGAATTTGAAATAAAAATCTTAGGAAAACAAAATATTGTCTCGATAAACAAATCGAGCAAAACCCAAGTAGAATCCTTGTTCATCAGACAATGTGTAGTACATAAAAGTTCTGAAGCACTTTACTATATACAAATATTCATTCATTAAGTTCTCTTATAAATGCCAGGTCATTTGATCCAAATAAGGGCTAATGTTTCATCCAAAAGAATCTTCTTGGTCTTGAAATAACATATCTTAGTGCAATAATATAAGTGCAATAATATTTATTATATTTCACACAAAGTATTAAATTTGACATTATATTTTTAGTTAACCGGATTGGTCAGGTTTTATTTTACATGAAGACATTGGTATTGTGAAAAACACATTTTGTTTTGTAAAACAACAAATATGGGTTTATTCTATTTAAAATGATTTTTTAATGGTTAAATATAATTCAACATTCATCATGAAGATAATATTACATGTATAGCATGACTTAAAGGAGGTTTCATCAAAGATCTATTCAACAAAGCACTACTAACTGCGACATTCAAGAAACCGAAACAAAACATTGGAATGCGTCGACTCAAAGATCTTCATGCTAAAAACAGGGGGAGTAATTTAATTCAAAATATTTGTGTATTGTACTCTTTTTCTTTTGACCAGGTTTTACCCACTGAGTTTTTCTGACAAGGTTTTAATGAGACAGTACGAAAACATACACAAGAATATTGTACTATTTTTCCTTCGCTGAGTTTTTATCCCATAGGGTTTTTCTTAGCAAGGTTTTAACGAGGCATATTTTTGTGTGAAGGTCTTCCAAGGGGGAGTGTTGTTAATACATGCATATGAGTGCATGTAATTGTAGATGACCTCTTGGTGCATGTATACATTAGTGTGTGATATTAATTGTAAATTCATGTATATTGTAAATACATGAATGAGATATTATGGTTGTTATCCCTATAAATAGAGGGTTTGTCAAACATCAAAGGCATGGAAAAGAAATGAGAAGTTCTTGAAGAACAATACTTCCTCTTGTGCTTAAATATCTTTTGTGTTTCTATCTCTTTCTCTTTTATTTTATAACAATACCCTTGTAAACTCACGGTTTTATTTTTTGGTCCCACTTTCTCTCATCCTTCTTGAAACCCCTCACGTGCACAACAAATTGGACCGCCAGAAGGAGGAGGCCACGACGGTTCCGAGAGGGTGCGTAGCGGTGTACGTTGGGCCGTTGGGGAGGGGATGAGGAGGTTCGTGATACTGGCGGAATACACCCCTGATTTTTGGGTTCTGACGGAGGTGGTGACGGAGAAGTTCGGGTTCGAACAGGTTGGTGGGCTTCAGATCCCTTTCGCTGGGGAGACATTCACTGAGTTTCTTTGAAGAGAAGATGAAGAAGAAGGTGAACAGGGATTAGAGGGATGCCGTGCCTTGTAAAAGTTGATTTTTTTTTTCCTTCTGAATTTCTAATGTAGTTTTCAAATTTAAACATTCATCTTGTTTTTATAGAATGTAACTGAATATGTAACAATCTATCTTAATTTTTATTATAATTGAATTTTCAATGCATTTCAATTTTAAACATGCATATGGATTTTTATAAAATGTAAATAGATCTTGAATAATGTATTTGAATTTTAAGTATAACTGAGTTTTTAATACAACTGAGTTTTTAAATTTGACATGGATTTGGATTTCATAGAATGTAACTGGATTTGAATAGTGTATCTGAATTTTAATTATAGCTGAATTTTCAACGGGATTGATTTTTCAATTTTAAACATGCATCTGAATTTCATTTAATGTAACTGTAAGTATATAGATATTATAAAAATTTAATTGAATGTGGAACGATGTATCTGAATTTAATCATGGAGTCATTGTTTGATTAAAACAAAAAAAAAACAATGATTATATATCGATGAAGCATATAGTGGGTCTCACTTCTAGGAGGTAAAACAACAATCTTATCATGGTTAAAATTCAAATTAATTTAGATTTTTCAGAAAATATAACTGGATTAATTGAGAAGGACAAAAAAAAGTGAAAAAAGACAAAAAATTAGATAAAAGGAAGCGAAAAATATAATTTAGAATTATATAGCTAACATAACAAAAAAATCATGAATTAACATTACATAAAATCACAAAAACATTTACAAAAAAACTCATATAAACTAATGCAACTGGTTTATCAAATGCATTTGAAATGTATATAAATTAAAAAAAAAAGTGGAGGTGGAGGTCGAAGGTGGTGGAGGCCTGATGAGGGCTAGAAAAGTAGCTGAACAACCTCTTATATGATAGAGGACGGCGAGAGGAATCCAAGGGTGATAATGCCTGTCGCTGGAGATGAACATGCAATGATTTGTTTAAGTGATCGATGACTTAGGAGGGTATAAAAATGAATTCTATATTTTTTAGCTCATGGGGCTTCTTACGAGGACTTAATCTTGGGGCTTAAAAATCATTTATGTATACCTTAATGGGTTGTGTCATGCCGTGTCAATAACATGTCGTGTGGTGCTGTATTTGTTTCTTAACGTGCCAACACAGCCATTTTATACCTCTATACTTTGGTGAGGGCGTGGGACATTAAATTAAGATCGCGAAAGAGGTAGTAGTCCGTACCTTTCCCTAATTTAGTATATACAATGTTAAGAAAATATAAAAGAGATGTACATTTAATTTTCTTGAATACGTATTTTAATTTTTTTGTAAAGATATATATCTACTTAATTAAATGATTGTCTTGAACATTTAAAAAAAAAACTTGCTAGAATTACAAAACAAACTGGAGAAATGATTGTCTTGAACATTTTTCTTAATATTATTCGTTTTTCTTATGATATAGCTGTAGTCTAAGCACCTTAAAGATCTCAAAACTAATGATAATTTAAGATAGAATGCTGGCAGAAGAGTGATGTTAGAAACTGTTTCACTTTAAAAATATATATTTCATAATTTAATATGCATTTTTATAAGGTAAAAAAAGGGATAATGGTATGTCTAACTCCATTTCCAGCCTCAATTTTAGTTTACATGTGTTATGAATTTTTTAAACATAGTATACCTCATCTAATGAGGTACATGCTTTTATAAAAAACAAAGTATATACTTCAATGAATTGATGGATGCATTTATAGAAAATGTAAAAAAATTCTTTCGAAGCATATGCCTTGTTAATGTGAGCATCTGCGTCGTTAATTTTCTATCAATGCATATAAGGCTGGAATTAGGGTTAGAAATGGATCTGGGTGTAACAACAGCAAAAAAAAAAGTGAGTGGCGTAAGCTAAGAAAAGTGGAAAAATATCCTCGTGGGCATGGATCATGGAATTTGATCCTACCATGGCCCATGACCTGAAGACCATTGAAAAATGTTAAACTAAGTCACATTTATTAATCGAAACTTATATCCCATATGTTTTTATTTTTTAAAAATAGTAAACACGTAGTCTTACATACAATTTTACTTGCAATTTCATAATTTCAATGATGTATATATTTCAATATTAAATAAAACATTTTTTCTTTCTATAAGTAGCTCCACAATTTATTGAAGCATATACTTAATTTTATGAATGCATATCTTTAAAATAAATCAAAACATTTCAAGACTTCACATATGGTGGTCCCTAACATTATCTTTTTTCCTTCGGCATTGCTACATTCAAGATACTTAAGCACTCATTCCTATATACGCGACATCTCCTAACGCAATATGTAACATCACATAACATAATATATGATATACTATCATATTATATTAACTCTATTACCAAAAACATAAAAGTATATGCATTCACTTTGTTCGGGTACGTGTTTTATTTTATTTTATTTTTAAAATATGTACTTCATCAAACACGTGAGACCTGTTCTTTTTTTTTTCTATCTAATAAATATCCACAAAAAAGAGGGAAAAAAGAATTAATGTTGTGTACAACCCTTTTTCAGCCCCAATTCCAGTCCACATATGTTTTGATTTTTTAAAATATTATATCTCATGTAATAAGTGATATGTTTTTATAAAAAATAAAACATATAATCTAATGAATTGCATGGATGCATTTATAGAAAATAAAAAAAAATTTCTATTGAAGCATATATCTCGTTAATGTGAGTATATGACACTAACGATGCATATGAGACTCAAATTAGGTGTGAAAAAAGGATTGTGCTTAACAACACAAAAAAAAAAAGGATTTGGGCCCCTAGCCCACTTAGGGTCCTCCGGTCCTCATCCGGATCCAAGACGATGGTCCATTGCACCACGGGTGCCTCTATTTGCACCTAATTTTTTCCTTACACACCCAAATCTATTCACACCCAACACAAATAGATGATGTTCTTTAAACACCCCTAATTAAATGGATCTTACAAAAGACCCATTTATGTTAAGTTGTGCAAGACGAGGAGGAGGAGGAGGAGGAGGAGAGGAGGAGGAGAACTGGAGAAGAGGAGGGGTCGGGGTGAGGGGCGGAAGAGGGTGTGGTGTGGTGGGGTGGGGTGGAGGGCAAAGAGGGGGAGGGAGAAATAGAGTGAGGAAGAGAGAGAGAGAGAGAGAGAGAGCTCTCTCTCTCTCTCTCTCTTTCTGATGCAGCGTGAGGATCACACTCTTCTACTGACCTGATCAACTTTCAGGGATGGGGTGAGATATTTTTTTTTGATAAATGGGATGGATCACGGATTACCTCGACGAATTGACGAGGCTCTGATACCAACTGATGCAGCGTATTACCCAGCCCCCATGGCTGGGCCTGACGGCAAGCAGAGTAGGTGGCTGCCTAGGGTCCTCACCTCGGATAGGGTCCCGAATCAAGGAAAATTAAATTTTTTAAAAAAATTATTGTGATAATTTACATTTAAAAGTTGTTTTATGACTTTATTCAAGACTGGCCATGCTATGTATTTTTTTCTTCTTCTGTTTTTGAATTTTTTTTCTTTCTACTTGTTCCCAATTTATTTTGTTTATTTATATTATTCAATTTTATAGAAAATTTAGTGTTTTTGTTGGTAAATAAACAAAACAATAGATAAGAGCAAATCTCACGATTTAATGAATTTTTGTTGTTATTATTTTTCTCAACAAATTAATGGATAAGAACAAATCTCACAATTTTTGTTGTTTTTATTACTTTTTAATGGATTTTATATTTAAATTTGTTTCTTTTTTATTTTCAAATTTTTTAAATTCCTTTTTAGTTAATTTTTGTTACTATTTTATTTGATTTTATATTTAGATTAGATTTTTTTTATCAATCTATTATATACAAGGTTTTTATTTGTAATAAAACTTTCTATAAATGTATTGGGTCCCCATCTTATGAGTTTGCCTAAGGTCCCAATTGGTTTGACTAATCTCAGGACTGCTGCTGACCCCTCCTCTTCCTCCTCCCCATATCTTTCCTCATCTTTTTTTCTTATTCCTTTGTACACCTAACATAAATGAATTTATGTTAGGTGTGTATGAGATGCAAATAGAGGCAGGGTGGCTCTATTCATGTTGTGCCTGTGTCATTTGGAGCGCTCTGTTTGAAAAATTTAGGCTACATAATTTTTTTTCAAAGTTATGTATTCCTAATTTGGTATTTGGATTTGATTTTGTTAAAATCCAAGATGATGAGGTTTAAATATGATTTTATTATGAGATGTCCAGTTTTGAGTTAGCTTTCGCACAGAAGTGGAATTAGATTAACTGGATTCTTGTAGTAAAAGTTATGGGTATTTTTCCAAGTATACCCCGGGGATGGAAATTCTGGCAGCAGCCCTGCTCGATGTTTAGCTCTAATTTCGGAATAGCTGGAGAGATTATCTGATCTTGGCATAAACATGAAAGTTGTAGATAATCTTCTTGGCTTTCCAACGGACTTAGAATTGTGCAATTCGGAGCTATATCGAGGAAGTTATGGCTGTTCCAATGAAGCTTGCATAGAATTTCTAGTTAAAGGGCGACTACGTCTTTTCCCCTTTAGATATTTTGATAAATCTCTCTCTCTCTCTCTCCCCCCTCCCAAATCCCCTCGTCGACTGCATTTCCAGCTCCCTCTCTTTCTCTCATTCAAGCCCCCATGTGTTTGATAAATTGCACAAAAGAGAAGGAGATGGTGGAGAAGGACGTGAAGGTTGGTTTGTGTGTTGTTGTGTTTGTTCTCCCCTCTCTCAAGCTCTCTTTGCATGAATCCCCCCCCCTGATTCTCAGCTGAGGAGGAGGCTGAGGAGAGGCCGAGGAGGTGGTGGTGGTGGTGGTGGAGGTTGAGGTGGTCGAGGGTGCGTCGAGGGCCCCCGAACCTCCCCCTTTTGTTCCCCCTCCAAGGTGAGCTCGTCCCCTTTTTTTTTTTTTTCTTGGCCTAAGGGGATGTCGGGGAGGTCATGCATGCTAGGTAGATGGTTTGGGGTGTGTGTGAGGGGTTGGGAAGGGCTAAAATGGGGTTAGGGCAAGGTGGGCGCGCGTTGGGGGCTGTCTGCGCGCGGGCGCGTGCGCGGGTGCGCGCGGGAGTGCGCGTAGGTGCGCGCGGGTGCAGGCGCGAGAGGGGGTGCGAGCGGGGGTGCGCGCGGGAGTGCGCAGGAGTGCGCGCGGGCGTGCTCAGGAGTGCGCGCGAGCGTGTGCGCGTGCGGGCAGGGCGCCTGGGCATGCGCCTGGGCGCGGGGCTGGGGAATAGTGCGCGCGCGTGCGTGCATGCGCGTGCGTGCGCGTGCTGGGGCGTGCGTGGGGTGCTGCGCGAGGGGTGCGGGCTGGGCGTGCAGTGCGTGCGGGCGCGCGCGAGCTTGCGCGTGCTTGCGGCAGCGCGTCTGGGCGCGCGGGCAGGCGCGCGGCAGTGCGCCGATGGTGCTGGGGTGCGTGTGTGCGTGCGCATTCGTGCATGCGCATGTGGGGGGGCATGCATGTGGCTGCCCGAGGGTTCGGGTAGGTGTCGGGGCACTCGGACTCGCGTGCGTACATGTGTGCTCGCATGCGTGCGAGCCTGTATGCATGCTTGTCTGAGTATGGAGTATTTTTAATGATTTCTATGTATAAATTGTGTTCTTTCTCACCAGTTGGATGCCCCTACCTTGCAGATCTCGTCGGATGGGATGCGCGAGGTCCCGGGTCGTAAGGTGAGTGGTTTGATTCCAATCCCCCCCCCTCTCTAGGGATGCGCTCGACCCGCATAGACGCGTGTCGCGCATCGATGGGGGCCCCTAGCTCAATTATGTAGACACCTGTGCATGCATGATTATTATGTAGTATCCATGCCACCTTAGACCTTGCATGCTAGGGATATACACCCATACATCATGTATAGAGGTCCGTACATGCCTGGACACCATGTTCTGTACTTAAGAGCCTTGATCTATGCATGCTTTGCTATGATGTATCCATGCCACCTTAGACTTTGTATGCTAGGGATATGCACCCTTATATCATGTATAGCGGCCTATGCATGCTTAGATACCAAGCCCCGAGCTATGCATGTTCCCATCTAGTTTAATCTAATTAAATCAGAATGTGAGCATGCTTTAAAGAATATTGTAACCTTGTGGTTATGATATATGTCTCCCCGCATCTTAGTTATGCGCCCTGGAGGAATTCTGAAGAATTCATGTCATTAGTAGAGTTGCAATCGGTGTCGGCGGATCCAAGTGGATCGTATCCGTGTGGGTAGGTTGTTTCTCTTCCCTTCGTTGGATCCGTGTAGGGACTCCTCAGCGTTAGACAGGCCGTCCTGACAGAGGGCTCCCATCAGTAGGCACCTCCTGATTTGGTTTCGGGCTGTGCTGAATCGTGGGAGTAGACCAGGCGAGCTACGGTGTGGAGGAGAGGCTATCGGTGGACCAAGGGTGATTAATAGCCTAGTCAGTCCCAAAAGACCATGTTACCCTGTGAGGGTGAGGGTGAGGGTGTGGTGGGTCGGCGATGTAGCGACCCATTGGATTGTGTAGTTGCTGCCACTTAGAGGCTATGACTACTTTGAGGTTAATATGAGTGTGTTGGTTGCTGTTATGCATGTGTGTGATATCTCGATAAGCGAGTATCGAGAGTGGTTGTTCGAGTTGGGGAGATCGGGTTGTAGATACTACCTGGAAGAGGGCTAACGAATGATATCTCGAGCGTGGAATCATTCTCCCCTTCATTGGATCCGATGTAGGAACTCCCCAGCGTTGGCTATACCTGTCAGAGGACTAGGCGGAGGCCACGAGGGTGGGAGAGGCTACCGGTGGACCAGGGGTGTAAAGCAGTCTAAGTCTCTCCCAAAATGTCTCCTTTCAGGAGTGAGGGTGTGGATGAGGCGAAGACGCGTCGCCTCGTGACCCATTCGTTGTTCGACCGTTCCCATAGATGTTGGGTCCGGTCTCGTGATGGATGTTGAAGGACATTGATGGGCGATTATCTAGATGTAGATGATCCAGTAGTGTTGAGTAGACCAGTAAATCCGGGTCTCTTCGACCGACGGCATGGTCTCTAAACCAGTAAATCCGGGTCTCTTCGACCGACGGCATGGTCTCTAGACCAGTAAATCCGGGTCTCTTCAACCGACGGTATGGTCTCTCCCCATAAGTCCCAAAAGACTCCCTTCGGGAGTGAGGGTGGGGGTGTGGTTGGTCGCGCCGCCGCGTGACCCTGTGATCCTTGGGTTTCTACCCATGTTTTTCCTTGAAAAAGGGAGCTGATTTATGTATTGATTTGTAGAATGGTGATTGGTTTCCAGCCACTCACTGAGCTTGTAGCTCACCCCTCGCATACTGTTTCTTTTCAGGGGCAGTGTTGGGCGTGGAGCTGGAGCTTTCCTGTGGCGTGGTCCTATGGGCGTGGAGCGTTCTTCCGGCAGGTGGCGAGTGCGAGGCTGTCAGCCTTCCTAGAGTCATTTTATGCTTTGTAAATCGTGCATGTGGCACAGGTTGTATTTTCTTTGGTCTAGACTTGGCTTCCACAGGACATTGATTATGTATTCGGGTCTGTAATAATGTTTTTGATTTACAGACATTGTTATATATTATGCTTTCGCTTTTCAGTCAGTTATCATTATCTTGCTTTGTCGCCTTGTGTATTGTTGTTGGTGTCCTTATTGACCTCAGGTATTGATAGCTGATATTATACTTTATTATTGCCACGTCTCGGGGTTGCCTGGGGTGTGACAATAAAGGTGGTATCAGAACTTGGTCCTGTCAGAGCCTAAGTCTAGTCGTATAGGTGATGAGTAGTAGGATTGTCATCCGAGTCCTCTTATGTTAGAGGTTATCTTAGGTTGCTGACATGCCTCCTCGCATCCGTTGACGTGGACGTGACCCCCTAGACTCACCCTTAAGTTGTCGACTGGGTCGACTGGTTAGGGTCAGTTGTTAGATCTCTTGTGCGGGATTAAGGTTTGGGTAGGAGATTCCAGCCTAGTAGTGTGATAGTGATGAATTGGTTGCAATTTCTAAGATATGGATTGCATCTCGATAATGGAGCTCTTTCCCGTGCATCGGTATCGCTGGTAACCATGGAGTTCGCGTGCGGCGCCAGTGTAAAGTGTTGAGGATGTGGTGTATTGCTCATTAAGGGATGATGTCTTCTTCCAGACTTCCTACTCTGGATGAGGGGCCTTGCTGGGTCAGCGTTGAGACCCGGGCTAGGGTACTCCGTGTTCCTTGTTTGGTTGTCGGGGTATCCTATATCGGGACCTCATGGTGCCCTGTCAATGTTTCTTTTCCCAGTCAAGGACTACCTTAGAAGCATCAAATTGATGGTGGATTTTTCCCTCTCACTTGGAAGGTGCTGTAGCGAGTGGTGACGCGTACGATCGGGATTGGGTGCGTCCTATTGCAGCTTAGTGGGAGATCGCTATGGACTGGGTTTCATAGTGGCATCTGGAGTCGCTTCGATATATCATTGTGCGTTGTAGCTGCCCGGTTGAGGCCAGAGCCCTGTGAGGTGCTCCCAGATACTATGCTTGTGGTGCGCCCATATGGCAGAGATAGTAGGCTTGGGAGGCTACCAGGTAGAGGCCACACCGGGAGAGTGCTGTTAAATAATGTCAAAAGCGTGGACTCCCCATGATGAATCTGCCCATGGAGTGCAGGATGCTGGAGTTCCAATGGTTGTAGATGAACGACCTATCTCTGGCGGCATGTGAAGCACAGTTGTGGATACTGTCGCGTTTTGCCCCACATTGGTCGCAAATAAGGAGACGCGATGCTAGCGTTCGTGATGGGACTCAACCGCCCTATCAGATAGATGACGTCGCATAGGCATTGTCAAGGTTCGACGACCCCTTATTGCGTGTCTTGTGGATTAAGTGCGGTTGAGCGGCTTACCAAGTGTGTAAGTGTTATCATGAGCGCCAGACATGCTCGAGGAGCAGAACCTGGACTTAATTGTTCGTGGTGTTGTTTTGATCTCCCCGTGGAGGTTGAAGATCAATTACCTTTGCCGCGAATCGATGATCTATTTGACCAGCTCTGGGAGAGAGTGTCTGCTGTTAGATCGATCTTCGCAGAAGGGTACCTCAAGATAGAGATCCGAGAGTTTGATATCCCGTAGATGGCCTTTTGTGACCGTTCAGGCACTACGAGTTTTAAGTACTGCCGTCGGGGTTGACGAATGCGCCGGATGCCTTCGTGGATCTCAAAAGTTTTATTGGGTTCCGTGGACTACTTTGAGGTAGTCTTCATTGAGATTGCTGTGGTGTGATGAAAAGGTGATGTGGGTGACCTTGTTTCCCCAGGTTGGCATGCCCTCAGGCAAAGTTCGAGAATCATCATTGAGTGGAAAGCGTTAGTCCATCGAGATTCCTCAGTGGACATGGGAGTGGGTTATCAGGGATTGTTGCGGACTCGCTAATGTCACGTTCGGGTCACGACGCCGTCTAGGTGATCATTGACCGACTGACTAAGTCCGCGTTTCCCTCCCTAACCCGACTGATTGAGTCTCTGGACGCCTTGACGTGGGTTTTCACCTTCGCGATTGTTCGTCTTCATGGCACTCCAGTCGGCGCTATTTTCGGTTGAGACGCGAGGGTTACTTTGAGGTTGTGGCGCAGCCTTTGGCGCGAGCCTCTATTTAAGTATAGCGTTTCATCGCCGATGGACAGCCAGGCAAAGAGGACGATTCAGACCTTGGAGGACATGCTAAGTGCCTGCATGCTCGATGATGAGGGCAGTTGGGTGAGGCGCCACCCATTTGTTGGGGTATGCCTGCAAGACGACTGCCATTCGAGCATCCAGATGGATCTGTGAAAGGCACTCTACAAGCGTAGTTTAAACCTCCCTTGTGTTGGGACGGTTGAGGAGCACCAGTTGGAGAGGCCATAAGTTAATTGTTTGACCTTGCGGTGGCCAGGTTGGTTCGTGTGTACATCTGCACCTCCCAGAACCGACAGAAGGCTACCCAGGTCATCGTCGCCAGGGGCTTACCTTTGGGTTTGGCGATCATATTTTCAAGAAGGTGTCCTGGTTAAAGGGCACCCTCTGTTTCGACGTTCGGGGCAAGCTGAGTTTGCTCTTTAATGGGACCATTTCTCGTCATTGAGTGGATTGGGGAGGTGGCTTATCATGTAGCCTTTCCCCCACAGCTGGCTCATGCCCACGACGTCGTCCTTGTCCAATGGCCGAGGCGTTATGTCCACGATCCTGCTCAGTCATTCTGTTCGACCGCCTCATTCTCGAGCTGGATTTGTCGTTCGTGGAGCAGTGGATCGAGGTCAAGGACAAGCATGAGAAGAGGCTCCACGCTAAGACCGTCCTATGATTATAGTGGGTTGGTAGCGCCAGTCCGGTGCGAAGACCACTTGGGAGCAAAAGGTCTATGCATGATACTTTCGTTCTTCCCTTTAGGTTTCCTTAAATTTCGAGGACTAAATTTCCTATGGGGGGAAGGATGTTGTGCCTGTGTCATTTGGAGCGCTCTGTTCAAAAAATTTAGGCTACATAATTTTTTTTCGAAGTTATGTATTCCTAATTCGAAATTTGGATTTGATTTTGTTAAAATCCAAGATGAAGAGGTTTAAATATGATTTTATTATGAGATGTCCAGTTTTGAGTTAGCTTTCGCACAGATGTGGAATTAGATTAACTGGATTCTTGTAGTAAAAGTTATGGGTATTTTTCCAAGTATACCCTGGGGATGGAAATTCTGGCAGCAGCCCTGCTCGATGTTTAGCTCTAATTTCGGAATAGCTGGAGAGATTATCTGATCTTGGCATAAACATGCAAGTTGTAGATAATCTTCTTGGGTTTCCAACGGACTTTGAATTGTGCAATTCGGAGCTATATTAAGGAAGTTAAGGCTGTTCCAGTGAAGCCTGCGTAGAATTTCTAGTCAAAGGGTGACTAGGTCTTTTCCCCTTTAGATATTTTGATAAATATCTCTCTCTCTCTCTCCCCTCCCAAATCCCCTCGTCGACTGCATTTCCAGCTCCCTCTCTTTCTTTCATTCAAGCCCCCATGTGTTTGATAAATTGCCCCAAAGAGAAGGAGATGGTGGAGAAGGAAGTGAAGGTTGGTTCTTGTGTTGTTGTTGTTTGTTCTTCCCTCTCTCAAGCTCTCTTTGCATGAATCCCCCCCCCTGATTCTCAGCTGAGGAGGAGGCTGAGGAGAGGCCGAGGAGGTGGTGGTGGTGGTGGTGGCGGTTGAGGTGGTCGCGGGTGCGTCGAGGGCCCCCGAACCTCCCCCTTCTGTTCCCCCTCCAAGGTGAGCTCCTCCCCTTCTTTTCTTGATTTTCTTGGCTTAAGGGGATGTTAGGGAGGTCATGCATGCTAGGTAGATGGGTTAGGGTGTGTGTGAGGGGTTGGGAAGGGCTAAAATGGGGTTAGGGCAAGGTGGGCGCGCGTTGGCGAGTGTGCAGACGCGAGCGGGGGTGCACGCGGGAGTGCGCGGGAGTGCGCGCGAGTGTGCGCTGGTGCGCGCGAGCGTGCGCGCGCGCGGGCAGGGCGCCTGGGCATGCGCCTGCGCGCGGGGTTGGGGACCAATGCGCGCGCGTGCGTGCGTGCGCGTGCGTGCGCGTGCTGGGGCGTGCGCGGGGTGCTGCGTGAGGGGCGTGGGCTGGGCGTGCAGTGCGTGCGGGCGCGCGTGAGAGTGCGTGCGGCAGCGCGTCTAGGCGCGCGGGCAGGCGCGCGACAGTGCGCCGACGGTGCTGGGGTGCGTGTGTGCGTGCGCATTCTTGCGTGCGCATGCGGGGGGCCATGCGTGTGGCTGCCCGAGGGTTCGGGTAGGTGTCGAGGCACTCGGACTCGCGTGCGTACGTGCGTGCTCGCATGCGTGCGAGCCCGTATGCATGCTTGTCCGAGTATGGGGTATTTCTAATCATTTCTATGTATAAATTGTGTTGTTTCTCACCAGTTGGATGCCCCTACCTTGCAGATCTCGTCGGATGGGATGCGCGAGGTCCCGGGTCGTAAGGTGAGTGGTTTGATTCCAATCCCCCCCCCCTCTCTAGGGATGCGCTCGACCCGCATAGACGCGCGTCGCGCATCGATGGGGGCCCCTAGCTAAATTATGTAGACACCTGTGCATGCATGATTATTATGTAGTATCCATGCCACCTTAGACCTTGCATGCTAGGGATATACACCCATACATCATGTATAGAGGCCCGTACATGCCTGGACACCATGTCCTGTACTTAAGAGCCTTGATCTATGCATGCTTTGCTATGATGTATCCATGCCACCTTAGACTTTGTATGCTAGGGATATGCACCCCTTATATCATGTATAGCGGCCTATGCATGCTTAAATACCAAGCCCCAAGCTATGCATGTTCCCATCTAGTTTAATCTAATTAAATCAGAATGTGAGCATGCTTTAAAGAATATTGTAACCTTGTGGTTATGATATATGTCTCCCCGCATCTTAGTTATGCGCCCTGGAGGAATTCTGAAGAATTCATGACATTTGTAGAGTTGCAATCGGTGTCGGCGGATCCAAGTGGATCGTATCCGTGTGGGTAGGTTGTTTCTCTTCCCTTCGTTGGATCCGTGTAGGGACTCCTCAGCGTTAGACAGGCCGTCCTGACAGAGGGCTCCCATCAGTAGGCACCTCCTGATTTGGTTTCGGGCTGTGCTGAATCATGGGAGTAGACCAGGCGAGCTACGGTGTGGAGGAGAGGCTATCGGTGGACCAAGGGTGATTAACAGCCTAGTCAGTCCCAAAAGACCATGTTACCCTGTGAGGGTGAGGGTGAGGGTGTGGTGGGTCGGCGATGTAGCGACCCATTGGATTGTGTAGTTGTTGCCACTTAGAGGCTATGACTACTTTGAGGTTAATATGAGTGTGTTGGTTGCTGTTATGCATGTGTGTGATATCTCGATAAGCGAGTATCGAGAGTGGTTGTTCGAGTTGGGGAGATCGGGTTGTAGATACTACCCGGAAGAGGGTTAACGAATGATATCGCGAGCGAGGAATCATTCTCCCCTTCCCTGGATCCGATGTAGGAACTCCCCGGCGTTGGCTATACCTGTTAGAGGACTAGGCGGAGGCCACGAGGGTGGGAGAGGCTACCGGTGGACCAGGGGTGTAGAGCAGTCTAAATCTCTCCCAAAGTCCCAAAATGTCCCCTTTCAGGATTGAGGGTGTGGATGAGGCGAAGACGCGTCGCCTCGTGACCCATTCGTTGTTCGACCGTCCCATAGATGTTGGGTCCGGTCTCGTGATCGATGTTGAAGGACATCAATGGGCGATTATCTAGATGTAGATGATCCAATAGTGTTGAGTGGACCAGTAAATCCGGGTCTCTTCGATCGACGGCATGGTCCCTAGATCAGTAAATCCGGGTCTCTTCCACCGACGGCATGGTTTCTAGACCAGTAAATCCGGGTCTCTTCGACCGATGGTATGATCTCTCCCCATAAGTCCCAAAAGACTCCCGCCGGGAGTGAGGGTGGGGGTGTGGTTGGTCACGCCGCCGCGTGAACCTGTGATCCTTGGGATTCTACCCATGTTTTTCCTTGAAAAAGGGAGCTGATTTATGTATTGATTTGTAGATTGGTGATTGGTTTTCAGCCACTCACTGAGCTTGTAGCTCACCCCTCGCATACTGTTTCTTTTCAGGGGCAGTGTTGGGCGTGGAGCTGGAGCTTTCCTGTGGCGTGGTCCTATGGGCGTGGAGCGTTCTTCCGGTGGGTGGCGAGTGCGAGGCTGTCAGCATTCCTAGAGTCATTTTATGCTTTGTAAATCGTGCATGTGGCACAGGTTGTATTTTCTTTGGTCTAAACTTGGCTTTCACAGGACATTGATTGTGTATTCGGGTCTGTAATAATGTTTTTGATTTACAGACATTGTTATATATTATGCTTTCGCTTTTCAGTCAGTTATCTTTATCTTGCTTTGTCGCCTTGTGTATTGTTGTTGGTGTTCTTATTGACCTCAGGTATTGATAACTGATATATTATTTTATTATTGCCACGTCTCGGGGACGCCTGGGGCGTGACAATTCACCCCCCTCCAAAATAGGTGCACCCCCTTCTTGTAAGCACCCCTACCCAATCTAAGTTATACCATTTGCATCTCCCCCATATAAAGGCATTTTGAGTCTTGTGTGCTCCCTTTTTAGATTTTTAGGGTTTTATCACACATCCCTCTCTTCTTCCCCAATGTGGTTTGAAAAAAAACTATCCATCCAAAGAACCTCTTCCTAGTGGTTGGCCCCGACTCCGATTCTCTCCATTGTCTCCCTGGTGGTCGGCCTCGGCTCCGGTTCTCTTCTCTTCTCGGTAAAGGAGATCATTCATCTTCTATGTAGATAGTAGAATCACATTCTCATTATTTAAAAATTTCTTTTTAAATCATACAAATGGTTCAATGATTTTTGATTTTTTTAGACCAATTAAAAGCTGGAATGATGGACACATTTCTCTCACTTTGACACTTTTTTTAAGATAAAACAAATGCTACAAATATATATTTCTATTATGCATTCAAAGTATTTGTTATCTATAAAATGCTTTATTAAACTTTTTTAGGTCTAACGGAATATAATTTTTCATTATGCAATTAAAATGTTTGTTTTATTGTCTATGCAAGCTAGATCAATTTTTTATAGATCCAACAAATATATCAAATGTGTATTTCCATTATGCATTCAAAGTGTTTGTTGTATTGTCTATGAAATGCCAAATCAAACAAATGCTAGAAATGCTATATTAAACATGTTTGGAACAATGAAATGCATATAATTAACCACATTATAAACGCTAGAAATATAACATGATGCATTCAACCTGTTAGATCAAACAATTGCTACAAATGCTGGATGGATAAAACAAATATTTACATTTTCTTATGGCAATTTTAGAAATGAATTGGAATTTGTAGTATTTATATGTTGTGTTAGACTGCAATGTATAGTGTTTCATGATTCCTTTCTAGTGTGTATTAATCAAATGATTAATGTAAATTTTGTAGTATGGCTCCTAAGGAACGTCTTCGACCTACAGCCGCCTCTAATAGAAAGAGTTGTTCGAAATACGGTGCCTCCGATTCTCAAAATGTTGAAGATGAGGCAAAGCCACAAAAGGATGCTATGCAGTAAAAGAGTGAATGATCGTGGATGAACAATGACATTTCTAACTTTTTGAAGCATTTGTGGTATGAAGATTGACAAACTATATATTATATGGTTTTTTGTTAAACAATGGACGTCGGATGCTATGCGGTGTTTGTATCCTTGATAAACATTTCTAGCATTTTTTTGTTGCTAACATGGTTTGTCACCTGTTAATTTTAAAGTGTTTGTAAGTGACGAACACACCCTAATCGATTATGTAGTGCTTGGTTTCATTACGGTTGTAGACACTAAAAAAAAAAAAAAGGGCTTGGCCAAAACGGGCCTGTTGGGCCGGCCCACTGAGCCCTGCCAGGGCAGGGCCCAAATTTGGCCCTGCCTTGGCAGGAACGGCCCTGCCTAGGCAGGGACCAGTTCGGCCCTGCCAAGGCAGGGCCAAATTAAAAAAAAAAAGAAAAAAAAAAAAAAAAAAAAAAAAAAAGAAAAGAAAAGAAAAGGAATTAGTCAAAATTAATTAAAATAAAATAAAATCAATAAATAAATAAAGAAAAAGTCAACAAAATTTTTTTTTCCTAACTACCCACACCCCTAAAACTACCCATTACCTTTTATAACCACTCCTCCCTTCCTCTATAAATAGGAGGGAGGGGGAGAGACAAAAAAAAGAAAAAAGGAGGAAGAAAGGCAAGAACAAAAAAAAAAAGCCTAAGGGAGAGAAGGAAGAAAAGCCAAAGCAAGAAGAAGAAGAAGAAGTGTGGGGAAAAATCCAAGGGAGAGATATACAAACTCTCCCTCGATTCCACCTTCTTCTTGAAGAACCCACCAAAAGAAGGAGAAGTCAAGAAAGCCAAAGAAGAAGAAAAAGAAAAGAGTGGAGAAAATCTAAGGGAGAGAAATACTAACTCTCCCTCGATTCCACCTTCTTCTTAAAGAAAAGTGTGGAGAAAATCCAAGGGATAGAAATACTAACTCTCCCTCGATTCCACCTTCTTCTTGAAGAATATCTCGAAGGAGAAAGTCCAGAGAAGGGAAGATCAAGAAAAAGCGGCTTCAAATCAAATCACAAGTTCAAAAAATCCAAGAAGGGTGAAGAACAAAGCACCGCTGGTCCTAAACAACAAGGCTCAAACTCAAAAGGCCCGAAGGATCACGCACCGCAAGCCTCTTCATCTTCCTTTTAAATTTTCACAAACTTGTAAAAATCTCTGAAGTTGTAATTCTCGAGACACTCTTCAAAGGAGACCGAGGATCAGAGGATTAAAAGATCGAGTTGTACCCACGTCACCTTTTTATGTATTGATTTGCTCTCCGAGCATATCATCATCTTTAAAATTTGTAAGGGACATTTTTGTTCGCTACAGATTTTTGGCACGCCCGGTGGGGACCATCATCTCCTCTCATCCCTCATTTCCGTCAAGCTCGAACTTCCTTCTTCTAAGGCGTTCGAAGTACAACCATGGCCGAAGCCAACACCAATGCCATTCCTGCAAGCGAAACGCCTCTTGTTGACCCTACTTCACTTCAACAAGGAGGCTTGGAAAATCTTTTCCAGGAGGCGCACGATGCAATACCAGTCACCACTCCTGGCATGCGCGTCTACACTAGGCGAGCTAGAGCTACGACATCAACCCTCGTTCCAGAAATGGAAGACGAAGGTACGATGAAGAATGCCAATAATGCAACAGCACAAGAGGTACATGACGATTCAAATGATCTTGGTGCTCATGTTCGAGTATCGCGTACCGAAGATGAAGTGGAGACTGTAATTCGTCGTAATTACATCTCCGATGACGACGCCAACGCCAGATCCGATGGGCCCACGCCGGGGGCAAGGCGCACTCACAACCATCCCTCGATGTCCAAACTCGAGGAGCAAATTAAGCAGCTCAATCAATCCATGGCACAGATGGCTCGGATGATGATGGAGAAGGACCGTCAAATTAGTATTCTTCTCCAAAAATCGGGCTCGAAGGATGATATCGGCGTCTCAAATCAGGTACCTGTGTCACCAAATGCTGTCCCTGCATCAACTTTGCCCATTGAGCAATCGATGGTCATTCCTCCAACGACAGTTCTCGCGGCGTCTCAAGCTTCAGTTGCTCCGGCTATGACTGTACAACAATTACAGTCATTAGTGGCAGACATGGTCCGCACTCAAAATGGTGGATATGTCCAATCTTCAGCAGGATATTCAAAGCCGTCCGCTTTCCATCGGGATACCAACCACCAAAATTTCAGCATTTTGATGGGAAGGGCAATCCAAAACAACACATTGCCCATTTCATCGAAACCTGCAACAATGCTGGCACTTATGGCGACTTGATGGTGAAGCAATTCGTGCGCTCCCTAAAGGGGAATGCATTCGATTGGTACGTCGATCTTTTGCCCGCATCAATCGACAGTTGGGAGGCTTTAGAACGAGAATTTCTCACTCGCTTCTATAGCACTCGCCGTACTGTCAGCATGGTGGAGTTGGCTGCAGTTAAACAACGCAAGGAAGAATCGGTGATCGATTACATTGACCGGTGGAGGAATCTTGCTCTTAATTCGCGAGATCGATTGTCAGAAACTTCAGCAATCGAAATGTGCATCCAAGGCATGCATTGGGGCCTTCTCTATATTCTCAAGGGAATCAAACCTCATACCTTTGAAGAATTGGCTACTCGAGCGCACGATATGGAGATTAGCCTGGCCACTCACGGAGACTTCAAGCCGAAGGACTTTGCAAAAGATGACAAAGACAAAGCATCTGCGCCTAAGAAGCATGTGAATGTCGTCAATATCGCGTCTTCCTCAAAACCATGGGGGACGAGTGGTGCAGCAGACAAAAGCAAACTTGATCCAGGCTCCTCTCATAAGAAAGCGCCACGAATGACCCTTGAAGAACTTAAAGCCAAGGTGTACCCTTTCCCAGACTCCGAAGTCTCCTCATGTTCGATCAGTTACTCAAAGAGAAGATGATTGAACTCCCCGAGTCAAAGAGGCCTGAACAAGCAGATCGTGTCAATGACCTGCTATATTGCAAATATCATAGGGTAGTTAGCCACCCTATTGAGCAATGCTTCGTGTTCAAAGAGAAGGTGATGGATCTTGCACGTCAGGGAAAAATTGAGCTTGACTTGGGAGATGTCGCATCAGCAAATACAACATCAGTCTCCTTCGATTTCTTCTCATCTGTTCAAATCCCAAAGGAGCTTGATCCACCAAAGCCATTGCCGACTTGTAATTGCACACATGCTCGTATGCGATATGATCCACATCTGGAACGCATTTCTCGGGATGAATATCAAGTTTCAGCATTCGGGAGGAATACACACCGTCTCAAGATTGACGAAAGAACTCTTAAAGAAGAAGAATATTTCAGAAGGCTTTGCCCCAAATGTTCCATCTCTCCCTGCTCGAGCTGCTTCAGGGAAGAGTTGTTTCCTCTTAACACTGATGTCACTCCTATGCCAGAACCAGAAGTACATCCTGCCCCTGATGGGTGGGGAGACGAAGCATTGGAATCCCAAACTCCAAGGGAGAGACCTTATCGACAAAGAAGGATGGACTATGAAGATGCGCAATGAGGAGTCGTGTTTCCCAGATCCCCAAGTAAGGAGGATGGCTACAAGGCAAATATCCAAAGCAACCCAGACAGACCCTGCAGATCTTATTGAAAAGAATCTCCCGGGTCCACCTACTCTGGCAGATTCCATTGAAGCCGACGCCCTTGAAACACTCCCTCCTTCCAGTTCTTCTTCAACCTCTCCCACGGAGACTTGCTATATGGTGGAGGTCCATGATTCAGAAATAAAGAACGTTGAAACGCTCCCTACTACCTCTAGCTTGGCGGAGTCTTCCAAAGTTGACCATTCCGATGATGAAAAGGCCCTCGTCAGCCCACAAGCTACTGAAGATCATTCTGCTTCCTACGCTATTCTTCATCTACCTCTCATTGAAGCGTTGCACCTCTCAGAAGAAGCACGCCTCACCATGGCAGCAGTCTTGACCAACCCTGATGATTATAAGAGAGAATCTGAAGCCAATCAAGGAGAGGGGGCATCACCGTCTTGCAACTTCACCATATCTTTCTCTGATGAAGACCTGCAACTTGGAGTCCGCCTTCACAATAGGCCCCTCTATGTGTCAGGATACATCAGAGAGAAGCAAATAACTCGCATATTGCTAGATTGTGGTTCTGCTGTCAACATCATGCCTGTCCAGACCATGGAACAATTAGGCATTACAACCAGTGAGCTTTCTCAAAGCCAATTGGTTATTCAAGGGTTCAACCAAGCCGGACAATCTACTATTGGCATTATACGCCTAAAGCTCTCAATTGGCGAACTTGATACAATGATTCTCTTCCATGTCATTGATTGTAGAACTTCATATCGTCTTCTATTGGGGAGGCCATGGCTACATGAAAATGGGGTAGTCGTCTCTACTTGGCACCAATGCTTCAAATATTATAAAGACGGTGTGGAAAAATGTGTCGCTGCTGACAGCAAACCCTTCACCAAAACAGAAATACATCTTGCTGATGCTAAATTCTATCAAGCAACGGGTGTAGTCGCCGAAGCATTGCCGATGAAAACTCCACACGGCATCAAGAAAAATGTTGAAGAGCAAACTACATCTACTTCAAGCAGAAAGATGCGAATCAAGCATGTACGGGGAATCAATCCACATCCTCCAACCAATGCTCAAGTTGGCCCTGTGTTACGCCTCATTTCCAAAGCGCATCGTACATCAGAACAACCACTATTCACATCCTGCGAAATTGCAGTCATTATTCACCGAAGCTGACATTGTCGCACTTCAGCAAAAGATGATTTTGCCCTTGCATGCCTTGACACCTACATCAGTGACAATTCCTCCATTGTCAGGCTTCGTACCAGAAGGTCATTGGAGCAAGAAGTCGTCAAAATTGCTACAAAAGGCGGGCTTCCACATTAGCGATATGGCATCTCTAGGGACGCTTCCCCCAAAAACAATCCCGTGCGGGATGACCAAGACTCAAGCTCACCTCATTCATGCCGGAGAAAAGATACCTATATCCAGACGTGGCCTGGGCTTTGTGCCAACTCCAATCGTCGTTAAGTCAGCCATCAGAGGAGACCTCTCCTCTAATCATATTCAAGTGGAAATGACGAACAATTCTTCCACGTCCGAGTCGCAATCACCTCAAGTTAATCCAACATCGGCGTCCATCAACAATACTCAGTCAAAATCCAGGCGTACAAGAAGACGAGGCAGACAAGCACAACATCAAGCTAGGCTTGGGGGGCATGATGAAGTCATTCAAGAGCTTCATTCTGTACAACAAAACCCCAAACAAAGGGTTACTTCAGTATCCCGAAGGCCTGAAAAGTCAAAGACGAAATCCAAGGTTGTCCATGCTCCATCGACTCGACAGTCAGTATTCAGTCGTTTGGGACCGATCGCTCCCATTTCGAAGACAACCATGGAGCCCACTCGCCCCACCCGACAACGTCGCCGACTTGGGGGCAATCACAAAGAGGGTCGACAACTTACGACATCCTCAAATAGCCCTATGTATCCGTTCTCCTCGAAGCTTACTACCATTCAAGTGTCTGCATCGAATGATCCTTCTTGTGTCAAGCCAAGGACAGTAGTCATCACTACTCGTCCACCTTCTGATGCCCCTATGGATGATTCTTCTACATCCATTGTTGTCTCCGTCAACCACAATTCCATTCATGACGAGCCAAACATTGAGAATACTTCTCATTCGGATGACGAATTGCTGGACGCACAGCCTGATCTTGATGAAAGAGAACAATCCACCGTAGATGACTTAAAAGAAGTCAATTTGGGCACCGAAGAAGATCCACGCCCAACCTTCCTTAGTGCACTTCTAGCTCTAGAAGAAGAAGCTGCATATGTTAAACTTCTTCAGGAGTACAAAGACGTCTTCGCATGGTCTTATAAAGATGCCAGGATTGGATCCTAAAATTGCTGTACACCAACTTGCTGTTCGGCATGGCGCTAGCCCTATTAAACAAGGGCAAAGACGCTACCGACCCGAGTTAATCCCACAAATCGAGAATGAAGTCAACAAGCTAATTGAAGCCGGCTTCATCCGAGAGGTCAAATATCCTACTTGGATCTCGAGCATCGTACCAGTAGAAAAGAAGAATGGACAAATCAGGGTATGCGTAGACTTCAGAGATCTGAACAATGCGTGTCCTAAAGATGATTTTCCATTGCCAATTACTGAACTTATGGTGGATGCGACAACTGGTCATGAAGCGCTATCATTCATGGATGGATCTTCTGGCTATAATCAGATTCGAATGGCACCCAAAGATGAAGAACTCACAGCTTTTCGCACTCCAAAAGGCATCTATTGTTATAAAGTGATGATGTTTGGCTTGAAGAACGCAGGTGCTACTTACCAGCGCGCCATGCAAAAGATCTTCGATGATATTCTCCACCAAACGGTTGAATGTTACGTTGATGATCTCGTTGTGAAGTCTAAACAAAGGACCTCTCACCTTGATGATCTTCGACATATTTTCAATCGTCTACGAAGATATCAACTTCGAATGAACCCGCTCAAATGCGCATTTGGAGTCACTTCGGGGAAATTTCTTGGCTTCATTGTTAGGAATCGTGGCATTGAGATAGATCAATCCAAATTGATGATGTTCTCAACATGCCCGAACCCAAATCATTACATGACCTTAGAAGTCTACAAGGTCGCTTGGCTTACATCAGAAGGTTTATTTCAAATTTGGCTGGAAGGTGTCACCCCTTTAGCCGACTCATGAAGAAGGATACCATCTTCAAGTGGGATGCTACTTGCCAAAACGCCCTCAATAGCATCAAACAATATTTATTAAAGCCACCAGTTCTATCTGCTCCAGTTCCTGGTGTACCCCTTATTCTATATATTAGTGCTCAAGAACACTCTATCGGGGCACTCCTTGCTCAAGAAAATCATATTGGCAAAGAAGTGGCGTGCTATTATCTCAGTCGTACTCTTATTGGTGCCGAATTAAACTATTCGCCAATTGAGAAGATGTGTCTTGCACTCATTTTCACCACGAAGAAACTTCGGCATTACATGCTCGCACACACGATCAGACTTATTTCTAAAGCAGATCCCCTCAAGTATATTATGTCCAGGCCAGTTCTCTCAGGACGGCTAGCAAAATGGGCTCTCCTTCTGAGTGAGTTTGAAATCATCTTTGTCTCTCAAAAGGCTATAAAAGGACAAGTATTGGCCGACTTTCTAGCAGATTATCCAATCCCTGCTGAATGGGAATTGACTGAAAATTTTCCTGACGAAGAAGTGCTTTCTATTGACATTGTTCCATCTTGGAAGATGTTCTTTGACGGCGCTGCAAGACGTGAAGCGGCAGGGGCAGGAATCGTCTTTGTCACACCTAAAGATGAAGTTCTCCCATTTTCTTTTGTCCTATCCGAACCATGTTCTAATAATATGGCAGAATATCAAGCATTAATTATCGGCCTCGAACTCGCTGTCGATATGGGTATTCGAGAACTCCAAATTCATGGTGATTCAAAGCTTGTTATTTGTCAGATTATGGGGGAATATCAAGTTAATAAAGAAGACTTGATACCGTATCATACAAGGGCATTGACATTGTTCCATATTATTGATGATGCCACTATTCAACATGTTCCAAGGGGCCTCAACCGACAAGCAGATGCTCTGGCAAATTTGGCTACTACTCTTACTCTCTCGGACACTAACCGCTTGGTCATCCCTCTTTGTCGCAAGTGGGTGGTTGTCACAGATGATACAAGCAATCAAATTCCAGTACAAACAGATGTGGTCCATGTATTTATGACAGAAGAGCAAGATTGGAGGCAACCAATGATAAATTATCTTGCTCGCGGCAGGCTTCCAGATGACGCAAAACACAAAATTGATATTCGTCGTCGTGCATCGAGGTTCCTTCATTTTAACGACGAGTTATATCGTCGTGGTTATGATGGCGTCTTGATGAGATGTTTAAGGCAAGAAGAAGCAGAAACAGCTCTCAAAGAAGCACATTCTGGTATATGTGGCACATCAATCTGGGCCAAAGCTTCATCTTCATATCAAAAGAATGGGTTATTATTGGCCTACTATGGTTAAAGACTGCATGAAATTTTCAAAAGGGTGTCAAGCTTGCCAATTCCATGGGGACTATATTCATCAGCCTCCAGAGCCCCTACATCCTACTGTTGCTTCATGGCCATTCGATAGTTGGGGACTCGACATAGTCGGACCCCTGCCAAAGTCATCTAAACAACATTGCTATATCCTAGCCGCAACAGATTACTTCTCTAAATGGGCTGAAGCGATTCCTCTCAAAGAAGTCAATCGGAATTCGGTCATTAACTTTATCCAAGATAATATTATTTTTCGATATGGCATTCCTCGCTTCATTGTGACAGACAATGGTAAACAATTCAAAAATGCTGCCATGGACCAATTTTGTGCCAAGTTCAAGATCATACAAAGGCGCTCAACGATGTACAATGCCCCAGCCAATGGATTAGCGGAAGCCTTCAACAAGACCTTGTGTAAACTACTACAAAAAGTAGTTTCCAAGTCGAAAAAGGATTGGCATGAACGTATAGGCGAAGTTCTTTGGGTGTACATCATTCCGAACTCCTACACAAGCAACCCCATATTCTCTTGTATACGGAGTAGAAGCCATTCTTCCTCTCGAGCTTCAAATTCCTTCATTAAGAATTGCTATTCAAGAAGGGCTTACTCAAGATGACAACGTCCGACTTCGTCTAACGGAACTGGAAGCTTTAGATGAAAGATGACTTGAAGCACAACAACGCATCGAATGCTACCAGGCACGTCTTTCTCGCGCATTCAATAAGAGAGTGCGTCCTCGATCCTTTCAAAAGGACGATCTTGTGTTGGCGGTTAAACGGCCTATCATCATGTCCCATAGAGCAGGGAAGAAGTTCGATGCTAAATGGGATGGCCCCCATATTGTCAAAGAAGTCTACACCAATGGTACTTACCTATTAACTACTTCTGGAGGGACTCAACTGTCACGCCTCAGAGCGGCCGTCCCCGATACGTGGTAAATATATATAATATCAGTAGTTTATATAGGAGATCAATAAAATACTCTAAACAACATTGAAAATGGAAACATAGACAAAAGTGTAGCTGACATAATATATACTAATAGCGGAAGCTTAAACGATTGAGTCTGTAATTCAAAGACATATTACAGACCCGATACATAATCAACTGTCCTGTGAGAGCCAATATACACAATGACATCCAAATACAAGTATGTGTGCCCAAGCACGGATAAACAATACATACAATCAAGAAGGGGATGCTGATGGCCTCTCACTCGCAGAACGTGACGCTGCTCCGCTACTGCTGATGTGCCTCGGGGAGCTCCTCCTTCAGATCCGACTCAGATATAACTGGAGAAAAATATATGCGAGGGGTGAGCCACACGCTCAATGAATAGCACAACCCATGCATCACAATTCATATTAACCTCAAATAATTTATAGCCCCTAACACGGGAGCAACTACACATTCTAGTGGGTCGTTTCATCGCCAACCCACCTCCCCCCCTCACCCTCACCCTTTCCGGGGGGTGACATGGGCCTCTTGGGGCATACTAGACCGCTCTCCACCCCTGGTCCACCCGGTAGCCTCACCCACACTCCGTAGCCTCCACCTGGTATACTCCCACTATCAGTAGAGTGGTTTGAAATGGCACCAGGACACATAATGTGCAGTTAGATTTTCAATCGGAGTTCTCAAGCTCATGATGATAGCTAAAAGTCTAAAATTTTAACAGTCCGATCGAAAAAAGAAAAAGTTGAAAAACTGCCAGAAATGTCCCAAAGGTGCTCAGAAGGCTAAAAGTGACACATATATAACATTCTTCCCCCCTTAGGAAATTTTGTCCACAAAATAAATACAAAAACATCTAGGAAGGGAAAAGATGCGGATATGCGCCACGCATGGCGTCCTCGCGCTCCCAAGTGGCCTCGGCACCAGAACGGTGCTGCCATCGCACCTTAACCAGCTGGACGGTCTTGGTGCGGAGCCTCTTCTCGCGTCGGTCCAGGATCTCGATCGGCTGCTCCACGAATGACAAGTCCGGCTCGAAGACGAGCGGCTCGAACGGAATAACGTGAGCAGGATCGTGGACGTAACGCCTCAGCTGCGAGACATGGAAGACGTCATGGGCCTGAGCCAACTGTGGGGGCAGGGCTATGCGATAGGCCACCTCTCCAACCCGCTCGAGGATGAGAAACGGCCCAATGAAACGCGGACTCAGCTTGCCCCGCACACCGAAACGGAAGATGCCCTTCATCGGGGACACCTTCAGGAAAACATGGTCACCAACCTCGAAGGCGAGCTCACGGCGACGACAATCGGCGTAGCTCTTCTGACGGCTCTGAGCGACTCGGATACGCTCCTGAATCATCTTGACCATCTTTGAGGTCTGGTGGATGATCTCTGGTCCCTCCAACTGGCGCTCTCCGACCTCGTCCCAACACAAGGGGGACCTGCAGCTGCGGCCATAGAGCGCTTCGTATGGTGCCATCCGGATACTCGAGTGGTAGCTGTTGTTGTAGGCAAACTCCACCAACGGAAGATGCCTCTCCCAACTGCCCCCAAAGTCGAGAACGCAAGCTCGCAGCATGTCCTCCAGGGTCTGAATCGTCCTCTCCGACTGGCCGTCCGTCTGCGGATGAAACGCTGTACTGAAGTGGAGGTTCGTACCAAGGGCGTGCTGAAGGCTACGCCAGAACCTCGAAGTAAATCTCGCGTCTCTATCAGAAATGATGCTGACGGGAGTGCCATGGAGACGAACAATCTCGGAGACAAACAACTGCGCCAGGGTGTCCAGAGAATCGGTGAGTCGAATGGGGAGGAAATGAGCGGACTTAGTCAGTCGGTCGACGATTACCCAGATGGCATCGCGACCCGAACGTGACCTCGGCAAGCCCGAAACGAAGTCCATGGTGATCTGCTCCCACTTCCACTGAGGAATCTCAATGGACTGCAGCTTCCCCGCAGGACGCTGATGTTCCGACTTCACCTGCTGGCATACCAAGCAACGGGCAACGAAACGGCCAATATCCGCCTTCATCCCGCGCCACCAGTAGCCACGACGAAGGCCCCTGTACATCTTCGTGCCACCAGGATGCACTGTGTACCTCGAACGATGGGCCTCGTCCAAGATCTTCTGCTTCAGCTCTGCGTCGTCAGGAATGCATACTCGACCTCTGAACCGCAGGATCCCGTCCTCGCGAATCTGGTAGTCCGGACGCTCGCCCCGGGCGACGCCTTCAGAGAGGACTAGAAAGTGAGGATCCTGCCCCTGAGCCGTGCGGATCTCGTCGAGAAGAACGGGCTGCACCACTAGCCTGGCCAAAAAGCCACCCGCAGGTGTCTCTCGAACGCTGATCCAGCAAGCGGCCTCCTCCAGAAGCCTCCAACGACGTACAGCCAAGTGGGCGGCCATGCCCAAGGGCTGCCTGCTGAGAGCATCGGCCACGACATTCGCCTTACCCGGATGGTAAGCGATGTCACAATCATAGTCCTTCAGGAACTCGACCCAACGTCTCTGACGCATGTTGAGCTCCGGCTGGGACTGCAAATAAGTCAAGCTCTTGTGATCAGTGAAGAGCTCGAACTCCTCGCCATAGAGGTAGTGCCTCCACATCTTCAGCGCAAAGATGATCGCTGCTAACTCTAAGTCGTGGGTGGGGTAATTCTGCTCATGGGGCTTCAACTGACGCGACGCGTAAGCCACAACCTTACCGTACTGCATCAGGACGCAACCCACACCCAGCCGCGATGCATCGGAGTAGACTGCGAATCCACCACTCCCAGACGGAATGGTAAGAACTGGCGCTGAGGTGAGCCTTCGCTTCAACTCCAGGAAGCTCTCCTCGCAAGCTGGGGACCACTCGAACCGGACATCCTTCCGAGTGAGGCGGGTCAGAGGAACAGCTATCTTCGAGAAACCCTCGACAAACCTCCGATAATAACCCGCTAAACCCAGGAAGCTCCGAATCTCTGTGGGGTTCGACGGTCGACGCCAATTCGACACGGCGAGCGTCTTGTCCGGGTCCACAGATATGCCCTCGCCGGAAATCACGTGGCCTAGAAAGGCCATACGCTCCAACCAAAACTCGCACTTACTGAACTTGGCGAACAACTGATGTCGGGCCAAAGTCTCCAAGACAGTGCGGAGATGGTCAGCGTGCTCCTCAAGACTCCTCGAGTACACCAGAATATCATCGATGAAGACTACTACGAAGGAGTCGAGGAAGGGCCGAAACACCCGGTTCATCAGATCCATGAAGGCTGCCGGCGCATTCGTCAACCCAAACGGCAGTACTCTAACTCGTAGTGCCCATAACGGGTACGAAAGGCCGTCTTCGGAATATCTGACTCCCGGATCTTCAGCTGATAGTAGCCCGAACGGAGATCGATCTTAGAAAAGACACGCGCTCCCTGGAGCTGGTCAAACAGATCGTCAATCCGTGGCAAGGGGTACTTGTTCTTCACGGTCCGCTTGTTCAGCTGCCTGTAATCAATACAAAGACGCAGCGAACCGTCCTTCTTCCGAACGAACAAAACAGGGGCTCCCCACGGAGAAACACTCGGACGTGCGAAGCCCTTCTCGAGCAACTCCTCCAACTGCTCCTTGAGCACCTTCAGCTCTGCTGGGGCCATCCGGTACGGAGCTCTCGAAATCGGCTCGGTCCCCGGAATTAGATTAATCTCAAACTCGATCGCGCGATCCGGCGGTAATCCCGGAAGATCATCGGGGAAAACCTCTGGATATTCCGCCACGATCGGAGTCTGACTGATATCTGCCCGCAGTGGTGCGTCCTCCTCAGCAATATACGCCAGAAAGCCCTCACATCCTCCCTGAAGGAGTCTCCACGCCTGGATAGATGACACGAACCCCAAAGGGGCTATGTCACGATCGCCCACGAACTGGAAAGACCTCCGACCCGGAAGGTGGAAAGACACCGACTTCGCAAAACAGTCGATGCTGGCGTGACTAGCTGAGAGCCAATCCATTCCCAGGATGGCATCGAAGTCCGTCATGGTGAGCTCTACCAACTCTACTGGAAACTCATGCTCCGCAATCACCACGGTACACCCTCGGTAAACAGAACGGAGGAGAATACGGTCTCCGACGGGCAATGATATCTCCAGCATAACATCAAGAGGGGCGGACGCCACGCCCATCTGTCTCGCAAAAACGGGAGACACGAACGAGTGCGTGGCTCCGGAATCAAATAACACATATGCAGGGAGCTGGGAGATCAAAACAATACCTCGGACCACGCTACCCGAAGCCTGCGGCTCGGCTGAAAGTGCTGCAACTCGACCCTGAACAAACTGCGGCTGAGGAGCAGGGGCACGCCTCGCAGGCTGCACTGGCTGCCTCCTCTGGTCAACTCGGCCACCCTGTGGCTGCTGCTGCTGGTGCGGCTGCTGCTGTAGCTGCTGCTGCTGCGGGTGCAGCACACGGGGTCGGCCAGCATCAGGGCAATTATATAAAATATGCCCGACGCGCTGACAATGGAAACAGCGCCGCTTCTCTGGCTGCCTGGCCTGGACTGGTACTACCGCAATGGGTGCTGGACCTCGCACTGGCACCACATCGACTGGAGTAGCGACAGCCGCTGACTGATCAAAGCGGGGCCGCTTCTTCTTGCGTTGTCCCTGGTCCTGGCTCCTGGGGGGTCTGTGGTCTGCAGAAGAGGTTGGAACCCCCAAAGGGACCCCAAGGTCTCGCTCGACTGTCTTCGCCCGAGACACCAAGTCTGAGTACCTCGTGAACGCCTGAGAGGTGACATGCACCCGGATGGTGCTAATGAGACCCATCTCAAAACGACGGCATCGCGTCTCCTCATCCATCACCAAGGCGGGGGCGAACCTGGAAAGCCTCGTGAAGCGTGTGGAGTAGTCAGCGACTGACATGGAGCCCTGCGTCAGCTGCTCGAACTCTCGCATCACGATCTGGCGTGTCGAAAATGGGAAGTACTCCTCCAGGAAGTATCTCCAGAACCCAGCCCATAGAAGTCGCTCCACTCCCTCGGGGATGTCCACCGATCGGGTAGCCCACCAGTCGGCGGCGCTACCCTTCAACATGAAGGTGGCCAGGGAGACACGCTGGCGGTCGGTGCAGTGCATGGTCGAGAAGATCTTGTCCACCTCCATCAACCAACGCTCAGGGGCAAGGGGGTCCACCGTCTGGCCATGGAACTCGGGAGGGTGGAGCTTCAGAAAGGCAGTGAGGCCGCTCTGATGCACTCGTGCTGCAGCCTCTAGCTCCACCTCCCTCTCTAGGGGATCCTGAACTCCCACCACTGGAATCACCACGGGAACAGGGGGTACGTCGGGCACCACCGGTGGATCTGCCACCAAGGGGACCTGTGGAACTGCCTCGCGGGCCGCCCGCAGCTCCTGGATCTCTCGTGCCTGCTCAGCTAATGCCCTAGTCTGGGCCTCCAGTGCCCTAGTCTGAGTCTCCACCAGATCTGCTATACGAGCGTAAGCACGCTCCCATGCAGGAGGCTCCTGCGCCGGTCCTGGCCCCATAGCCGAGGACTCTCCAGTAGCATCCTCGCCTCTGGTAGGTCCGGGAACCTCCAAAGGCCGAGAGGGACCACGTCCACGCATTCCTCTGCGAGGAGGCATATCAGCAACCTAAGAAAACAGACACTAGGATCAGAATACTCATATAGAAATCCTAGGACTCATCTCTAAGAAAAACAATTGGCTCTGACAGGACCAGGCTCTGATACCAACTTTTGTCACGCCCCAGGGCGGCCGTCCCCGAAGCGTGGCAAATATATATAATATCAGCAGTCTATACAGGAGATCAATAACATACTCTAAACAACATCGACAAAAGTGTAGCTGACATAATATATACAAATAGCGGAAGCTTAAACGACTGAGTCTGTAATTCAAAGACATATTACAGACCCGATACATAATCAACTGTCCTGTGAGAGCCAATATACACAATGACATCCAAATACAAGTATGTGTGCCCAAGCACGGATAACCAATACATACAATCAAGAAGGGGATGCTGATGGCCTCTCACTCGCAGAACGTGACGCTGCTCCGCTACTGCTGATGTGCCTCGGGGAGCTCCTCCTTCAGATCCGACTCAGATATAACTGGAGAAAAAAATATATGCGAGGGGTGAGCCACACGCTCAGTGAATAGCACAACCCATGCATCACAATTCATATTAACCTTATATAATTTATAGCCCCTAACACGGGAGCAACTACACATTCTAGTGGGTCGTTTCATCGCCAACCCACCTCCCCCCCCCTCACCCTCACCCTTTCCGGGGGTGACATGGGCCTCTTGGGGCATACTAGACCGCTCTCCACCCCTGGTCCACCCGGTAGCCTCTCCCACACTCCGTAGCCTCCACCTGGTATACTCCCACTATCAGTACAGTCTGACGCATCGGAGGTACCTACGGACGGGAGCCCTCTGTCAGGCCAGCCACTGCTGGGGAGTTCCTACATCGGATCCAACCAAAAGGAGAAGACAGCCTACTCACACGGATACGATCCTCTTGGATCCGTCGACACCGATTTGTAACGCTAATAATGTCATGAATTCTCAAGAATTCCTCCAGGGCGCATAACTAAGATGCGGGGAGACATATATTATAACAACAAGGTTATAATATCCTCTAAGGCATGCTTGTAATTATATGCTCTCATTTTGATTTAATTAGATTAAACTAGATGGGAACATACATAGTTCGGGGCTTGGTGTCTAGGCATGCATGAGCCTCTATATATGACATAAGGGTGCATATCCCTAGCATACAAGTCTAAGGTGGCATGGATACAACATATTAATCATGCATGCATAGTTTACATTTATTACAAGTTAATACACTATTATGATGCCCCAGGGGAGGGCAATGCACGCCTACGTGCATCGAACGCCTCCCTACTGGGTTGGATTGTCCCACTCACCGAAACCCGGGTCGTCGCGTGACCGTCCGTCAAGATCTGCACGACAGGGGCATTCGATATGGTGAGTAAACTACACAAATACATAAGAAATTTACTAGAAATACCCAATACTCGGACAAGCATGCATACAGGCCCGCACGCACGCGAGCACGCGTGTACGCACGCGAGTCCGAGTGCCCCGACACCCTCCCGAACCCTCGGGCAGCCATACGCATGGCCCCCCGCACGCGCACGCACGAATGCGCACGCCCGCACGCGCCCCTGTGCCCCTAGCGCACTTCCGCGCCCCTGCCCGCGTGCCCAACCTACGCGTGCACGCCCGTGCATCTGCGCGTACACGCGCGCGCCCGCCAACACGCCCGTCTGCGTGCGCCAGCGTCTGCCTGCGCGCGTAGACGCGCGCGCACGCGCACAGATGACTCTGCAAGCGTGCCCGAGCCCCTTCCACCCCCTCCTCAGCCCTCCCACACCCCCCTAACACCCATGCAAGCATGCATAACCATTCAAACATCCTAATCAATCATCTAACCTAGCTAGGGGAGGAGGAAGACTTACCCAAAGAGAGGAAGAACAAGGGAGGAAGCTCGGGTGCCCTTCGCGCACCAAACCACCACCACCGCCACCACCAAGACCACCACCACCTCAGCCTCTAGCAAGGCCTAAAGATGGCTGAAACAGGGGAGAAGGGGAAGCCATGAGAGGAGGTAGAGAAAGGGGAAATCCAAAACAAAAACCATGGAGAGGTAGATCACAACCTTACCTCTCTTTTTCCCTTCTAGGGTTTTTCTTCTTCTTCTTCTACTAGCTCCAATGGGGGAAATAAAGAAGAGGGAGTGAGTGAGTGGAGAAGAGAAGAGAAGGGGAGAGAAGGGGGGACGCCTAAATGGGGCTCACACACACACACACACTCACACACTTAGAAAAATTAGGGTTTTTGGTGTTTGACTTTGAGTCAACCCAACCACACAAACAAACAAAACCAATTGACCAAGTCAATGGTCAAACTTGACTTGGTCAAAGTCATCTTTGACTTGGTCAAGTCCCCCTTTGACATTCCCACTTGGTCAAAACCCGGATACGATTCAGAACTGCCAAATTCTGAAACGTTACCGGAATTCGATGAAATTTTCGTGAGTGGTTTGAAATGGCACCAGGACACATAATGTGCAGTTAGATTTTCAATCGGAGTTCTCAAGCTCATGATGATAGCCAAAAGTTCAAAATTTTAGCGGTTCCGATCGAAAAAAGAAAAAGTTAAAAAACTGCCAGAAATGTCCCAAAGGTGCCCGGAAGGCTAAAAGTGACACATATATAACATCAACTTAGTCCAATCAATGGAAAGTTCCTCAAAAGGTACTATTCATAAAAAAAAAAAGGAACTACGTGTGACTTGATCCCTTAAGTAAGGGTACGTAGGTAGCCTGAGAAGTTACATCAGGTTCAGTCCAGACAAAAAATCGTCACTTACCAAATCTTCATGCAAATAGCCGAAGAAATTATATCAGGTTTAATTTGATAGACCACGAGCCGGGAATCGCTGGGAATTGTTTGTTTGCATATGTACTTTGAATGTTTTAATAGTCTGAATTGGTGGCGTTTGAAGGTAAACACCCTACAATAGAAAGTGGTCTATTTTTCTTTCAGTTTTGATTTGAACATAAACCTGATAAGTTCGACACTCACAGTGTCGACAAAAACAATTATCACTGACGCCTAATCAGTCGACCAAGATGAATTAATTCAATTTTTTTGAACCAAAGTGCATTGATACATGAAATGTCGACAGTTTGTGAAACTGCTGACATTAGCAATATCAAATCCCTCGCTGAGATCCAGATTTAGCATCTGGAGTTTTCAACACCTTATCTGTTGACATATATTACTGTACTCGGCACATGTAGTGTCAACTCACCATCAAGTGGATGCCACACCATAGGGCTCACAAGTCGACACCAAACACGTCGATATTATTTAACATGGTTGACACTCTTTAAATTGACGATTTTCCAAATGGTCGATACTCTTTATGTCAAATGTTTGTATTTGTATATGAGAGGGGGTGTAAATGATTTCGTGCCTTTTGGTATGGAATGAAATAGGGTTTTTTTTATTAGGTGGTGCAAATTATCCATATATAAATGGTTCTTATTTTCAAAGATCCATACAGAGGTGGGTGCACCTAGTTTGGAGGGGGTGAATAGAGCCACCCATAGCGGCACCCTAGCATCACATCCATCTCTGACCCATTGGGCCAGCATTTTCGGTGCAAAGTGTTGAGAAATGAACTGAGTTTTTATTAAATATAGTTTAATATGATAGTTTAATATAGTTTACATATAGTCTCATATCGAAAAAATAAAAGAATGAAAAAGAGTATTTAATAGCTTTTACAGCCATCCTAAATGGATCTGTTGGAAATGAGCTTACCAAGATCCACTAATTAATGAGCTTGGACCATTAGGCCTATGGAATTGAGATATTATTTTGGGAATTTTGCATTTATACCCCTGTTAAATATGGTATTTTGCATTATACCCCCCTTAAAAGGCTAATTGCATCTATACCCCTGAAAAATCTTTCGTGTTGCAATTGTGCCCTTCCGTCTGTCTCCGTTACCAAGGCTGAACCAACCATAGTTACGAACCTAACTCTACCCCACGAAATGTCTCTTTTACCCCCATAGAATTTTGCATTTATACCCCTGTTAAATATGATATTTTGCATTATACCCCCATTGAAAAGCTAATTGCCTCTATACCCCTGGAAACTTCTTTCGTGTTATAACTGTGCCCCTCCATCTGTCTCCGTTACCAAGGCTGAACATATAAGTTATGTTGTTTTGTATTGCAGTTAGAATAGGACACTCATGTTGATCTAATTTTTAGGTATGAAGGGTTTTTGAAGATTGATAAAGGCTCAGGAAAAAGAACATTTAAGAGAACATATGTCTTGTTGTATTTTTCAATGTTTAAATATTTCACATATCACTATGATCTTGTTTATTAAACAGTAAAAATAAGTAGCTAAATAGACAAATATACATAGATCTATTTTTTTTCTTGAAACATTTGTAATATCAACTTTAAAATCAAGACAGTTGTATAAATAGTTTATCTAAAAAGTATCAAATTTCTACTTGGTTCTTCTATGCTTGGAGTGGATCATTGTTGAGTTCCATATGGTTCTCATTATGCTAACTAGAGATTCTATTTTTTTTTTTATTTTTGTTCGTGGAATCTCAACATTGAAATAAAATTTGTGGTTTTTTACTTTTGTTCATCCTACAATCAATCGGTGTTTTTTTGTCTCCATGTGGTGCATTCTGCTAATTGGTGCTTATTCTACATGTTGAGGATCATCTGACATGAAAATTTTGTCAATCAATATTTTTATATTTTTTTCACTGTGATAGTCAAGATGATTATGCCTTATTTTTTGGTATGGTTATATGATTGAAATAGTATTTGTTGATATTTTCTGTTATGAAAAATAATATCTATCAATGAAACCCAAATAAACACTATCTATCTTAGTCTTTTGAATAATTGTAAGGTTTTCAACATAAAGAATTTAGCTAGATCCTAGTATATTTTGTTTTTATGTTGAAGAAGATGAGAAAAAAAAGTTTCAATAGGTCTCGAGGTTGCAAAACTCACTCTTGACATGATGTTCACATAAAATTGAAGATATAATTTGATATTAAAAGTCTTCAAACACGTTATGTTTTTTTTTTTTTTTGTAACATGTAATTTTGATTATTTCATTTAATTCCTATTTAATACTATTGTGTCATTTATACATAAGATCAAATAAATAAATAAATAGAAATCCTAATAGTTAAAGTTTTGTATTATGTTATTTTTTGTAATATGTTTTTAATTTAAATGAACAACCATAACAAAAAAAAATTTATTTTAGTAATGCTTTTTCTTTTGTTTTTCACTTTAGAATGAAATGCCTAACTTCTGGTTTCAAAAAGAATGAAAGACACTAGAGTTAACACTTCATAATTTTTTGAGGGCAATTAGTCATTGCCTTTTTATTTCAAAATGAATTTTGTGATTATTTTCTTGTAAGGTTATGTGATTGAAATAGTGTTTGTTGATAGATTATCTGTTATGGAAAATAAAATCTGTAAGTGAAACCCAAATAAACACTATCTATCTTAGTCTTTTGAATAATTATAAGGTTTTCAATCAATCATTGAAGAAGATGAGAAAAAAGAGGTTTTATAAGCATCAGGCAGACACAGGGGCATAGATGCAATTTCAGACGGACACAGGGGTATAAATGCAATTTTTCAAGCCCCTATGGTGCGAAGGGTAGTTTGGTCAATTCATTTTACATTTACCGCTGTTAATGGAATATTCCCGGTATATTCCACTTTTATCCGACGGAACTTAACCCCAAGGGCACAGTTGCAACACGAAAGATTTTTTCAGGGGTATAGATGCAATTAGCTTTTTAAGGGGGGTATAACGCAAAATACCATATTTAACAGGGGTATAAATGCAAAATTCCCTTTATTTTTGTCACTTGAGGATAAATTGATATGTCCGTTGACACATCCCTTGAAGTGTCTCAAGAAGGTAATAGGTATGTCTTTTCAAATGGCTGGAGTCGAAGAGGTGTTATGGGGTTATTGAAGAGTCTCTTGAAATACTATAAATAAGGGGACAAACTTTACAATCAAATCATCCGAATAAACACAAACTCCTCTCCCTCACTCTCTACAAAGGCATCCGAGAGACTTCTCAAAGTTAAACTTGTCAATCGGACGGATACAGATCAGATAGACCCCTATCTGTATCTGTATCCGATATCTGACGGATATTGAAAGTAGGTATCCGTATCTGATCCGAATATTCGGATTCTAATACAGATAATTATCTGAAATATCCAAAAATTCAAAATAGATATGGAATGATCAAAATATCCAAAGATCCAATATCCAAAAATAAAAACCATATATATAATATTTGAAATATGTAAAAATCTAATAAATACTGTGGAGGTAAAAATCCTCACCACGACACGTGTCATATCAGGGGTAATGTGTCACACCAGGACAGACGTGGGCCTACCGTGGGACCCGCAAATCTGAGTTCCAATCCTTGGTCATGATGCTTCTCCCAAACGTACTGACATGACTAGATCCAGGGTCTAGTTGGGCAGTCGGGCACCTGGAGAGCGAGTAGTCTAAGGCACGACCAGACATGAGGTCTGGTCGGTTGACCTTACTCCTCGAAGGTGAGTAGTCTAAGGCATGACCAGACATGAGGTCTGGTTGGTCGACCTTACTTCTCGAATGCAAGTAGTCTAAGGCATGACGTGACATGAGGTCAGGTCGGTCGACCTTACTCCTCGAAGGCATGATGTGAAATGTACGGGTGAGCACATCAAGAGACCCCGAGCAAGGTGAAGACCGGTCAGAAGACCACTAACGCCTGTAATTGCCAAGGTGGCATTTAAGACCCATTACCAGCAGAACGTGGATAATCAAGGACCGACGTGGAACGTAAATGCTGGGGGAGTTTCCCTGGAAAAAAGCCCACTAAACACTTAGTGGCAAGGCAGTTACAAGGGTAATAAAGGAACTACGTATGACTTGATCCCCAAGCAATACGCATGCAGCCTATAAAGAGGTCACGCGCTCAGCACTCTAGGGGCATAGTCAAGCAAGGTCAAAAAAGTTATCCATTGAGTCAAGCACAATCATTGTGCGTCATTTGTGTTATTTCCTATACAGTCATTGAGAGAATTGAAGCATAGCTACAAGAATTCATATTGCTTGAGTTCTTTTTCCCAAGAAATTTACAAATTTAACTGAAGGGGGAAAATATCCACCTCAGTTTGGCGCCGTCTGTGGGAAACTGAAACAAAAAGCCAGTGTCCGCAATGTCAGGTTCGAATGACACCAATGCAGGAGGATGACGGGAACAAAAAGTTCTCCCATCCAATGCTGCCAACGGCTCACTAGAAACCTTGGCTAGTCAGGTCCAGGGCCTCAGGCGGGTAATGGAGTCCACGCAAGAAACTCTATTTACCCGTCTGCAGGGGTCAATGCAGCAGATGATCGAAGCCTCGATGCAACAATTCTATACGAACATAGATCAACAACAGCCAATCCAGGAAGAAATCTGGCCACCACTTCCTGTACGGCCCAACCCCTTGACTGTTAATGCTGAAGGATCGGAGGGAAGTACCTCTTCCTCCAAACAGAGCCAGCGGTCTCAGCGGCGTTCGCGCACCCCTTGAGCGGGTTGACGGCTTCACGAAGAACAGAGGCGCGGGCGCTCACCTCATGGAGAACGCTTCATAGGGCGGGAGGCCTCTCGGAGACAAACGCACCAAGGGCGATCGGTCTTACGAGAAGTATCGGAAGGACGTCAGTTAATTCACCATCGAGCCGGGGGAGCGATCGCGTAGCCTCGTTACGCTTTGCGTTATGAGATACGGCGCGTTCCAAATCACGAGATGGTGGAGCACGCAATGCGGGGATTCGTCTCCCCGTTTTGCACAGAGATTCTCAAAGAACGACTTCCCCGTAAGTTCGTTCAGCCCAAATTCAAGCTAGACAATGGCACGACGGATCCCCATGATCATATCTTGGCGTTCCGATATTCGATGACATTGTATGAGCTCTATGATGGGCTTATGTGCCACCTCTTCCCCTCTAGCCTGGAAGGGGCTGCTTTGACTTGGTTCCATCTCCTTCCCCCTGCGACAATCAGAACTTTCGAGGAGCTTGGCACTATGTTTGCCGAGCACTTCATCTGTAATCGGTGGAGGAAGAAGGACCTCAGCAATCTCATGAAGATCCAAATGCTGTCAGGAGAGACGATTCGGCAATTTTTCAATCGCTTCCGCATCCTTAAGTTTGAAGTAGAAGACTACAATGAGGACGCTGCAATAATGGCTTTCCGGAACGGCCTTCCATCCGGAAACGGCCTCAAGGAGTCACTTATCAAGCGCACCCCTTTTGACTTGCGTGATTTGATGGGGTGTGCTGAAAAGTATGCCAAGGTGGAAGAAGAATCAAGGACCCTTAAGTAGGCGGTGGCTGCGTCCCGGTTTTCGCCAACGGCTGCCACCCCATCACCAACAGTAAAACGCCCTCAAGAGCCGCGTCAGAAGGACCAGCGGAAAGAGAAGGGCAAGAAGCCTGGTGCCTCAACAAACGAGGTACGAGAAGGACGGGAGATGTTCTTCATGATCCCTCCGTCATAGATCCTATCTAAAATCCAGAGGGAGCCGTAGTTTCAATGGCTCGCACCTATGAGGAGCGACAAATCAAAGCGGGACAAACTCTCCACTGTGACTACCACAAGAGCGTGGGCCATACTACCGACCAATGCCGTATCCTCTGGGGGTTCTTGGAGACCTAGTTCCAAAGAGGACACTTGAAGGAATATGTTCCTGTCGAGAAGACCCAGCTTCCGGTGAGCAGCATGTGACGAATATTGATCCTAATACTTCGGCGGGGTCATTGACATCATTTTTGGAAGCGTACCACATTTCGTCACGCCAAAAAGTGCCCGTCGAGATTCTAGAAAGATGCAGGTCTCCTTCGAAATGATGTAGATTGACCAGGAGCCAAAATTGGTCGTGAAAAGGCCAAGAAATGGTGATGAAGGAGCCATCACTTTCTCTGACACAGACCTGGAAGGAGTCCAAGCCCCACACTCCGACGCTCTGGTAATCACCCTGCCCATGTCTAATTTTGACGTTAAGAGGATTCTCGTTGATACAGGAAGCTCGGCCGACATCCTCTTCGTGAAACCCTTTCTTCGGATGGGGATGAAAGCCGCCAATCTCACTCCAACGAAGGATCCTCTGGTCGCATTCAACAGAGCACGAGTCGTCCCCGTCGAACGGATCACACTACCAGTTCGAGCCAGAAATCAGACCACTATGACGGAGTTCACTATCATGGACCTCCCGTCTCCGTACAACACCATCATCGGATGCACCTGACTGGCGGCGATGAAGGCGATTCTGTCTACGTACCATCAACAGCTCCGTTTCCCCATAGCCGAGGGGATAATGGAAATTCGAGGAGACCAAGTTGCTGCGAAACGATGCTACATGGTGGCGATGGTAGGGAAGTCGGCCCTACCCGAATTTGAGGAGCAGCCTGAGGATGGAGAAACTCATCTAAAAAGGTAGCAATTACTTCAGGAAGGAGCCCGGTCCGGATGACAGGGTTCTTGAAGACCTCGAGAAGGTCCCGATAGATCCCCTCGACCCCGAGAAATACTTTCTCGTCGGGAGTTTACTCTCCATAGAAGAGAGAAAGGCAATACTCAACCTCCTCGTAGAGAACAGGGACATCTTCACCTGGAAGCCTCAAGACATGCCTGGAATTGACCCCGAGGTGGCAAGCCATCGGCTGTCCATCTCGCCGACCATCCGTCCAGTCCGACAAAAGCAGAGACCAATGGCCACAGTTCACGCTGAAGCGGTACGGGATGAGGTGAACAAACTCCTAGCCGCCAGATTCATCCGCGAAGTGCAACACCATGAGTGGCTGGCCAACACCGTGGTGGTTCCCATGAAGAATAAGAAGTGGCGGGTTTGCGTGGACTTCACCGACCTGAACAGCGCGTGTTCGAAGGACAGCTTTCCACTTCCGAAGATCGACCAGCTGGTGGAATCCTCATCGGGTAATGAACTAATGAGTTATATGGCTGCTTATTCAGGCTACCACCAGATCCCAATGTACGAGCCCGACCAGGAGGCTAGTTTTAACTAGCCCCCCCCCCCCCCCCCGACTGACCCCAAACCGTTTCCTGGACGGGACGTAAAGCAAGCATGATTGCGGCAGACTGTCCCTTCTAGCCACCCCATCTCAGCCTCTTCATCCATAGTAACCGACCCAAGCCACCGCTTGTCAGAGATGGGACGTATGACAGGTTATGATGGGGGCAGCTACCTGAGAGTAGCCGCCCCTCACTAGGTGGCTAAATACCATTAGCCGCCCCTCACCTGGACACTGTCAGAGAACAAAGATCTAATGGGAGGTCAAATCAAGCATGTTATTACCCATTTTGATCTATTGTCCAGTGGACATTCCCATACCTCTTTTTACTATAAATAGGGGGGTAACTAATTCATATCCATAAGGCAATCAATAGCAATCAATACCCATCAATAAACCCCAACCACCCACACTCCCAACCATCAAGCCTATACCACCACTTTAAAACCTTAAGAGAGAAAGTAAGAGATAAACCCATTTCCTACACAGATCCATTCTCCAAATCAACTCTCCAAAACCCAGGTTAACCCAGTTTAACCCTGCCAAAACCAAACCCAAACCCTACCCAGGTTCTGCCCAAATTGAACAAGACACCAGGTGGCTACTCCCAACTAGCCGCCCCCCACCAGGCGGCTAAATCCAACTAGCCGGCCCTTCCCTAGCCCACCTCAAGTCCCAATTCTCCTTTAGTCAAGTTCCCGAAGCAGAAAAGGATCCTTGTCTTCACCTCTGTGTACGGCATATCCGTGTCTCAGAGCGGAGACCCCACAAACTCCCTACGAAGGCGATCAAATCCACCCCTTTTTCCTGCTTTTTGAGAAAAGCAGGTGGCGATCACAACAACCCCCGAATCCTCTTGAAGACCCGTCGGCCGCCTAAGCCAGGAATGAACAACAACCCACCACCCCTTCTGAGAGACGATCCGACCGAGCCTGCCGAGGCGCAACTCTCCGGGTCCGAGCCTCTGAAGAACCCCTACACACGTACATACCTACTAGAGGACCGGAGAGGAGGAAGAGAGGGCCCATTTCATTCCCTTTTCCCCGAAATCCGATACCGACAAATGGACCCCATCCTATCTTACCTGAAAGACGACTTCCTCCCAGTAGACAAAGAAGAGGCTAGAAAAATCAAGAGCCGATCCGCTCGGTTCTTGATCTCTGATTAGGGTGTGCTATACAAGCAAAGCTTTCAAGGCCCTCTCCTCAGGTGTGTTAATCCCGAAGAAGCTAAAGTGTTGGAAGAAATGCATTCGGGGGTATGCGGGAGCCATACGGCCTGAAGGTCCTTGGCGAGACGTGCGTTGATAGCCAGATATTTCTGGCCAACCCTTGTGAAGGACTCACTCGAGCTAGTGAGGAAATGCCACAAGTGCTAACAATTCGGTCCCCTGATTCACCAACCAGCTGGGGAATTGAATACACTATCAAGTCCCTAGCCGTTCGCTCAATGGGGGTTCGATATAGTCGGGCGCATGCCCTTGGTGCCATCTCAGAAGCAATCCCTCTAGGTCACCACTGATTATTTCACCAAATGGGTGGAAGCTGTAGCCCTGGCTAGAATCCGCGATATCGAAGTACTAAGTTTCTTTTGGAAGTAGATCGTGTGTCGGTTTCGAGTGTCGAACACCATAATCTTTGATAACGGAACACAATTCAATAATGCCACCATGAGAGAGTTCTGCTAGGAGTTGGGCATAAAGCACCTTTTCTCCTCTCCACGCTACCCCCAAGGAAATTGTCAGGCAGAAATCACCAATCGTACCATCCTGGACGGGATCAAGAAATAGCTCAACGCGGCCAAAGGCAATTGGGTGGATGAGCTTTCCTCGGTATTATGGGCGAACCACACCATGGCGTGAATGGGCACAGGAGAGACTCTGTTTTCCTTGGCTTCTGGCATCGAGGCTGTAATCCCCATAGAGCTCAGGATCCTGACATTTTGGACCGAGAACTTTGAGCCACGGACCAATGAAGAAGATCTCGCGTCTGATCTGGACCTGAGGGACGAGCGGAAGGAAACAACTTCCATCAGGATGGCGAACTACCGGAACCAGATCGCACGAAGCTACAACAAGAGGGTTTTGCGATGAAGCTTTCGAGTAGGAAACCTGGTCCTTCAAGAGGTATTCCCCGAATCCTGAAAAAGATCTGATGATTAGCTCAGACCTAGTTGGGAGGGTCCGTACAAGGTCGTCGGACCGGGTCCCAAAGGAGCTTATTATCTGGAATGAATGAATGGAGAGGCACTCATAAGACCTCGCAATGTAATGCATTTGAAAAAGTATTTCTTCTGAAATAAAATGATTTTTTGTTTGAAATATTTTGTGAGAACAAGAGCCCGTTCGAGGTCACGCGTGAACTTGGTTTCAAATATAGCACTCCAAGGAGGTCACGAGTATAGCACTCCATGGAGGTCGCGCGTTGATCCAATTCAGGTCGATCGGATGAGCACTCTTTGTAAGAGGTCGCGCGGGGGACCCCATCCATCGATAAGCACTCGAGTAAAAGGTTTGCAAAAGTGAGACACATAGGTTACACTCAAACGATGAGGTCGTTAGGAAGTACAAGCTTCCCCCTATGCTCACACGGTCGCATAGAGCCCAGGCTCTACGACCAACCCTTGGAGGTCGCTAGGAAAGGACGAACAGAATTAGTCCATGGACTCAATTTTGATAGGGTACTTTCCTCTCGTCCTAAGCACTTTGTCTACAAAACCCTCAAGCAGAAGCTAAAGGAATGCACAAGACGCACTCACACGATGCGGATGAAAAGACGGATAACTTCCCCTGCCATTCTAGGGGCCCCGACCCTACGGAGGTCACAATGACGGGATAAGTTAGAGGTAGTCCATTGGGTCGGCACAAAACTCTATTATCACGACAATAAGCACTCCAAACATTCAGATCATGCGAAAACAAGCAAACATGTAAAAGACAAGTCGTTTATGAAAACATTGTTTATTTTACAAAATTACTAGATCCGAGACCCGTCATTAGGGCCAGAATCACAAGGAGTGGGAGGATCAGTGGCAATACGAGGAGAGACATTGCTGGATCTATCTTCATAACCTTGACGATATCAACAATTGTAGTTCTTCTCGGCACAAGTCATCAAAGAATTCGAAAGTTTCTTCATTTGGTCCCTCATAGTCGCTAAGGCTTCTGCTCGACCCCTCGACAGACCATCCTCGGAAGCAACGACGCAGTCGGTTCAATGTTCGCAGAGCTTGACTTGCTGCTCTTGCGACTCACGCATGAAGTCCCTGATTCGATAGGGGACTTCATGCACCGATTTAAGCTTCACCCGGTGCAATGCTCCCCTAATCTGTTAAGGGTGCTGATGTGCGTTGTCACGATCAACCGCAAGCTGCAGCTTCAACTCGGGGTGGACGACATCCACCACCTGTACGATTTGAGGAAGTCAGAGCATTCTTACTATCTTCGGGCAAGATCAGGTGCATTCCCTCTAGTGGAAAAGCTCCCTTCATCTAACAGTGGGTGGAGGGATGAATGCCTTGTGCAATTGAGGGGTCCTTGGGTGCTTCCTGCTCCCCTTCCGGGTGAAGAGGCTAGGGTGCCATGTTGTCTTCGTCCGACAAAATTAGGTGAGCATAAAAATCATCGGACTTCTATGCCTTATTTGCCTTTTCCTTCATGGCCTACGAATCTCATATGACACATTGCAGATAACTCAGAGCATGCGACCCCAGACCCGTCATTGGTCAAGCTTGATCAGATCGCCAGGGCTCAAGAGCTGGAGGATAAGGATTTCTGTAAGATCCTCAGCCTCCCCGCAGCCAGGGCCCCTGGTTCCTCTTCGAAGGTTGCCAGCTTGTCTTTGGGATTTGACGCATCTCCTACCTTTGCTGAAGCTTCTCCTTCTGCCATTTTTGAAGAAGTGGGTGAACAGTCTGCTGCCTAGAAAGGTAAGTCAGCTTTGAAGAAGAGGCCTAGGCTACCACTTCCTTCGAAACGGCAGACCAAGGCTGCTCGCCCGACCTCATTGGTTGAGAAGGCGAACTCTAAAGGTAGAGCCAAAGCCCTACCGTATGTTTCCCCGGCATCCCCTGTGGGGAGCGATCTGCCTTCGAGCGCTGTCGGTGTGGCTACCGCCGAGCTTCCTGTGCCTTCCACCGAAGAGGGATGCCCACCAAGCTCTCCAATAATTCGAGTACCAGAGACAGTGGAGTTCCCTATTCTCCAGAAGTTGAACCCTCCCTCGTCGAGGAGGTAGCGGCCACAGCTTCATCAGCTCCCCTTTATGGGGTTGCTCCAGTTACCACGGCAGGCTCAATGCCTGTGGTCGTTGCCTCGTCGAAGGTGTCCTCAGCTGAGATGTCAGAGGGTACTTTTAACATGACTTCTTCTTTAGGGGTGCCACCAATCGCTTCGACTCCTGCTAGGATGCCCCCAGTTGCTTCGACTTCTGCTGGGATGCCCCCTGTCACTTTGGCCGCGGTGGACACACCCTTTGTCATGACGTTCGCGGCTCCATCTGGTGCTGCCGTGGAAGCCGGGGCTCTGCACTCTACACCCTTGGAAACCCCTTCGGCCTCTGCTTCTGCAGCTACGGCTGGTACCCATTTAGGAGGTCCTCTTGTTGATCGTGCCAGCAAAGAGTTAGCTAGTACGCAGCTCACGGGTTGTCTCCTTGAGGGCAACTTGAATTGTGCTCGTCGGGCTACGACGGAAGTGCTGGAGTTTTTTACAATGTAAGTGTTCGACTACTATCTTCGAAGTTTCTTCTTCAAGGTTTTAACCCTTTGCTTTTCAGAATTCTGTCATCTGGCAGGTGCTCAACGAGCGAAGCCTGGATGCAATGAAGTCTGAAGACCTCCTGAAGTCAACCTAGGAGCTCATTCATTCCAGAGAAGCACAGCTTAAGTCGGCTGAGGAAGAGACTGTGATCGTGAAGCGAGTGCGTCTTGTTGCGGAACTTGCTAAATCCTCGGCTCGTCGGGACTTGTCTGCTGCTCAAGTTTGGGCTGTTGCTGCTAAAGATCATGTGAGAGAGCTCCTCGAGCTGAAGCTCTCTCAGTCATTCGATCAGGCTTCCTTTTCCTTGCGGGCGCACAACGCGGAAAAGCGAGTTGAGACCCTGATGCATGAGTTCCAAGAGCAACAAGTCAAGCTCTGCGAACTTCGAACCTACTGTGTTGTCGTTTCGAGGATGGTCTGTCGAAGGGTCGAGCAGAAGCCTTCACGACTATGAGGGACCAAATGAAGGAACTTTCGGATTCTTTGATGACTTGTGCCGAGAAGAACTACAATTGTGGATATCGTCAAGGTTATGAAGATAGATCCAGCAACGTCTCTCCTCGTATTGCCACTGATCCTCCCACTCGTGATTCTGGCCCTAATGACGGGTCTCAGATCTAGTAATTTTGTAAAATAAACAATGTTTTCATAAACGACTTGTCTTTTACATGTTTGCTTGTTTTCGCATGATTTGGATGTTTGGAGTGCTTATTGTCGTGATAATAGAGTTTTGTGCCGACCCGATGGACTAACTCTGACTTATCCCATCATCGCGACCTCCGTAGGGCCGGGGCCCCTAGAATGGCAGGGGAAGGTTATCCCTCTTTTCGTCCTCATCGTGTGAGTGCGTCTTGTGCGTTCCTTCAGCTCCTGCTTGTGGGTTTTGTAGACAGAGTGCTTAGGACGGGAGGGAAATATCCTTTCAAAATTGAGTCCATGGACTAATTTTGTTCGTCCTTTCCTAGCGACCTCCAAGGGTTGGTCATAGAGCCTTGTTATATATGTCACTTTTTAGCCTTCTGGTAACCATTGGAGCATTCTGGCAGTTTTTGAGCTTTTTCATTTTTCGATCGGAACCGCTAAAATTTTGGACTGTTAGCTATCATCCTGAGTTTGAGGACTCCGATTAAAATCTAACTGCATATTATGTGTCCTGGTGCCATTTCAAGCCACTCACAAAAATTTCATCGAATTCCGGTAACGTTTCAGAATTTCACAGTTCCGAAGCGTATCCGGGTTTTGACCGAGCGAGAAGTCATTGGGAGACTTGACTTGGTCAAATGTGGGCCCATGACTTGGTCAACTCTTTTGTTTTCTATTGTGGTTGGGTTGACCGAAGTCAAAGTGCCCTAAACCTAACCTAAACCTAATTAGGGCTAAGTTAAGTGGGTGTGAGAGTGTGTGGTGTGTGTGTGAGCATAAATAAATCCCACGACAACATTAGCTCCCCCACTATTCATCATCTTCTCCAAAATTTCCCTCTCTCTCCCCTCTCCTTATTTCTTTGGTTTGACCTAGCTAGAGGGGTTAAAACCAAAAACCCTAGAAGGAGAAAGGCAAGGTATTGTCCCGATCTATCCATCCATGGTCTTGGATCTTCATTTCCCTTTGTTTTTCCTCCTCTAATGGACCCTCTTCTCCTCTGTTTTCAGCCCCTCTTTGGCTGAGTGGAGACCTTGGTGGTGGTGGTCTTGGAGGTGGTGTTTCGGTGTGCGAAGAGCACCCGATCTCCTTCCCTTCCCTTCCTCTCCTTTGGGTGAGCTTCCTTTCCTTCCATTCTTGTTTAGATGCATGTTTAGGAGGTGTTTTGGGTGTGCATGTGGGTGTGCATGGCTGTTGGGGAGTTGGAGGGGGCTGATGGGGGCGGTTGGAGGTGTTAGGGTTGGCTCGGGTGCGTGCGGGCTCCTCGGCGCGCAGGCAGGTAGGCGCAGGCGGCACGTAGGCAGGCAGGGCAGGCTGGCAGGCGCAGGGCAGGCGCGCTGTCGGGCGAGCTAGCAGGGCACGCGCGCGTGCGCGAGGGCGTGCTGCGCGCTGGGCGCAGTGCCGGGCGTGCGTGTGGGCATCGCGTGCGGGTGCTGCGCGCTGGGTGCCGTGCGGGGCGTGCGCACGGAGCGTTGCGCAGAGGCGCAGTGCGTGCTGTGCGTGCGGGGTGCGCGCAGGGTACTGCGCAGGGGCGCAGTGCGTGCTGGTGTGCGCGCGATGTGCTGCGCTGGGGCGCAGTGCACGTGCGGTGCACCTGGGGCTGGACGCGCGGTGCGAGCGGGAGCGCGCGAGCGTGCGCTCGAGCGCGCAGTGCGTCTGGGCGCGCGGGCTGGGGCGTGGCTGTGCGCCCGGGGTGGATGGCCGTGCGTATGGCTGCCCGGGGGTTCGAGAGTGAGTCGGGGTGCTCGGACTCGCGTGCATACGGACCGTATGTACGCTTGTCGAGTGTTGGGTATTTTTAGTGTATTTTTGTATGTATTGTGTATTTGACTCATCATGTTTAATACCCTGTCTTGCAGATCTTGACGGACGGTCATGCATCGACCCGGGTATTGGTGAGTGGGACAATCCAACCCAGTAGGGAGGCGCTATATGCACTTGGGCGTATACCGTCCTCCCCTGGGGCACCATAGTTTAATATTAACTTGTATAATATGTAATCTATGCAAGCATGATCAGTATGTAGTATGCATGCCACCCTAGACCTTGTATGTTAGGGACTTGCACCCTTAGGATATGTGTAAGAGCCATGCATCCTGACACCATGTTTCATGCTAGGAAAGCCTCGACCTATGCATGTGTCCTATTAGTTTAATTTATTAAATTAAATGCGAACTTATGGTATTTTTGCATGCCTTAGTAAGTATTACAACCTGGTGGTTATTATATATGTTCCCCGCATCTTAGTTATGCGCCCTGGAGGAATTCTGAAGAATTCATGACATTAGTAGAGTCTCCCTTCTCTAGATTAAGGGGCCTTGCGAAGTCAGCGTTGAGACCCGGGCTAGGGTACTCCGTGTTCCTTGTTTGGTTGTCGGGATATCCTATATCGGGACCTCATGGTGCCCTCCCAAGGTTTCTTTTTCCAGTTAAGGATTATCGCGGATCCAAGTGGATCGTATACGTGTGGATAGGCTGTTTCTGTTCCCTTCGTTGGATCCGTATAGAGACTGCCCCAGCGTTAGACAAGCCTTCCTGACAGAGGGCTCCCATCAGTAGGCACCTCCTGATTTGGGTTCGGACTGTGCTGAATTGTGGGAGTAGACCAGGCGGCCTACGGAGTGGAGGAGAGACTATCGGTGGACCAAGGGTGATTAACAGCCTAGTCAGTCCCAATAGACCATGTCACCTTTTTTGAGGGTGAGGGTGAGGATGTGGTGGGTCGGCGATGTTGCGACCCACTGGATTGTGTAGTTCCTACCACTTTGAGGCTTCGAATAATTAATTATGGTTAATATAAATTGTGATGCGTGGGTTGTGCTATTCACTGAGCGTGTGGCTCACCCCTCGCATATATATATTATTCTCCAGTGTTATCTGAGTCGGATCAGCAGGAGGAGCTCCCCGAGGGACTTCAGCAGTAGCGGAGCAGCGCCACATTCCACGAGTGTTAGAGGCTATCAGCATCCCTTTTTGATTGTATGTATTATATTTTCGTGCTTGGGCACCCGTTTGTATCATATTGGATGTCATTGTATATATTGGCTCTCACAAGACAGTTGATTGTGTATCGAGTCTGTGATATGTTTTTGAATTGTAGACTCAGTCTTTTAGCTTTCGTTATTTGTGTATATATCATGTCAGCCTGCTTTTGTCTGTGTTGTCATTTTAGCTGTTGTTTAGAGTATGTTATTGACCTCCTGTTTAGACTGTTGATATCATATATACACTTACCGCGTCCCGGGGACGGCCGCCCTGAGGCGTGACAGCCTCGGCTCTATGCGACCGTGTGAGCATAGGGGGAAGCTTGTACTTCCTAACGACCTCATCGTTTGAGTGTAACCTATGTGTCTCACTTTTGCAAACCTTTTACTCGAGTGCTTATTGATGGATGGGGCGTCCCCCGCGCGACCTCTTACAAAGAGTGCTCATCCGATCGACCTGAATTCGATCAACGTGCGACCTCCATGGAGTGCTATACTCGCGGCATCCTTGGATTGCTATATTCGAAACCAAGTTCGCCCGCGATCTCGAACGGACTCTTGTTCTCATAAAATATTTCGTACGAAAAAAATTATTTTATTTCAGAAGAAATACTTTTTCAAATGCATTATATTGCGAGGTCTTATGAGTGCCTCTCCATTCATTCGTTCTAGATAATAAGCTCCTTTGGGACCCAGTCTGACGACCTTTTACGGGTCCTCCCAACTGGGTCCGAGCTTACCATCAGATCTTTTTGGGATTCGGGGAATACCTCTTGAAGGACCAGGTCTCCTACACGAAAGCTTCGTCGCGAAACCCTCTTGTTGTAGCTTTGTGCAACCTGGTTCCAGTAGTTTGATATCTTGGTTGAAGCTGTTTCCCTCTGCTCGACCCTTAGGTCCATCTTGGTGGAAGTTGTCGCATTTCCTCACCAGGTCGAGTGAGTCCTTCGTAAGGGTTGGCTAGAAATATCCGCCTATCAACGCCCGTCTTGCCAAGGACCTTGAGGCCGTATGGCTCCCGCATACCCCTGAATGCATTTCTTCCAACACTTCTTTAGCTTCTTCGGGGTTAACACACCTGAGGAGAGGGCCTTGAAAGCTTTGCTTGTATAGCACGCCCTGATCAGAGATCAAGAACCGAGCGGATCGGCTCTTGATTTTCCTGACTTCTTCTTTGTGTGCTGGGAGGAAGTTGTCTTTCAGGTAAGATAGGATGGGGTCCATCCAAGTCGGTTCTCGGGTTGTCAACTCCACTGCCATAACTTGTTCGAGATGGGTTATGCTTGTCACCCTCAAGAACTCAACCTGAATCTCCCGGGATGGCTCTCCCTCCAGCGCACTTGCTTGAGTAGTCTGCTCGCGATCGATTGCATGGATTTCCTAGTCACCGATTCGTTTGAGCAAAGTACGGGTGTAGCTTTGATAAGCCGCCATTCGATCATCCTTCGTCTGATATTCTCCAGTACTTTGATAGACCAAGAGCTGGGAATCGCTGTAGATCACCAATTTATGGACGATGAGATCTACGGCGAATTCCAAGCCCACAATGAGCGCCTCGTATTCGGCTCTGTTGTTAGAAGCATTGAATCCCAGTTTGATTGCGTGTTCAAACATGAAACTGTCTTCATTGCGTAAGATCATCCCTGCTCTGGACCCCTTTCGATTGGATGCCACGTAGACGTGGAGTGTCCAAGAAATTGGTCTGCAGTCAAAGATTGCACAGACCTGCTGCTGGGCAGGTGTAAGGTCGGCGATGATGTCTACAATGACCTACCCTTTGATTGTGCTCTTGGGCTGATAGTGGATATCAAAAGCTGAAAGCTCCACCGCCCATTTGAGCAATCGCCCTGCGACATCCGCCTTTCGCAATACAGCTTTGAAAGGTGAGTCGGTGATGACATGGATCGTATGGGCACGAAAGTAATGGCGCAGTTTTCGGGGGTAAACGAGCAAGGTAAATGCAAGCTTCTCGATGCGGGAATACCTAGTTTCCGCCCCGCTGAGTGCCTTACTCACATAGTAGATTGTCCTCTGCCCCCGGTCGATATCATTCAATAGCGCGGAGCTAATAGCGTGCTCGGAGGTTGCAATGTAGAGAAGCAAAATGTCTCCTAGGGAAGGACATACTAGAAGTGGCGGCGTGCTGAGGTACCTTTTTGATTTCTTCAAATGCCTTCTGACACTCTGGCGTCCATTCGAATCTCTGAGCCTTCCGCAGCAACTGCAAGAATGGCTGGCATCGATTAGTGGGTCTAGAAATGAATCGATTGAGGGCGGCCAACCTCCCCGCTAGCTTCTGCACCTCCTTTTTGTTTCGTGGAGGCTCCATCTCCAATATCGCCTTGATTTGGTCAGGGTTGGCTTCGATTCCTCGTTGCGTCGTCAGGTACCCCAAAAACATGCTCGAGGTGACTCCGAAGGAGCATTTCGTCACGTTTAGTTTGAGGCGGTACATACGCAACACAGCGAAGGCTTCTTCCATGTGGGCCAAGTGGTCAACTCGGCGCTCGCTTTTTACCATCATGTCGTCGATGTAGACTTCAACAATCTTACCGATCTGACACTGAAAGATTTTAGTCACTAACCTCTGATAAGTGGCCCCCACGTTCTTTAATCCGAACGACATTACTTTATAGCAATAAATGCCTGTAGGGGTTATGAATGCTGTCCTCTCCTGGTCGGGCTCGTACATTGGGATCGGTGGTAGCCTGAATAAGCATCCATGAAACTCATTAGTTCATTACCCGATGAGGAGTCCACCAGCTGGTCGATCTTCGGAAGTGGAAAGCTGTCCTTTGGACACGCGCTGTTCAGGTCGATGAAGTCCACGCAGACTCGTCACTTCTTTATTCTTCTTGGGAACCACCATGGTGTTGGCCAGCCACTCCGGGTGTCGCACTTCGTGGATGAATCTGGCGGCTAGGAGTTTGTTCACCTCATCCCATACCACTTCAGCGTGCACTGTGGCCATTCGTCTCTGCTTCTATCGGACTGGACGGATGGTCAGCCAGATGGACAGCCGATGGTTTGCCACCTCAGGGTCAATTTCCAGCATGTCTTGAGGCTTCTAGGCGAAGATGTCCCTATTCCCGACGAGGAGGTCGAGTATTGCCTTTCTCTATTTTGCGGAGAGTAAACTCCTGACGAGAAAGTATTTCTCAGGGTCGAGGGGATCTATCGGGACCTTCTCGAGGTCTTCAAGAACCCTGTCATCGGGACCGGGCTGGCGCTCATCAGCCTTGACTCGGTCCTGAAGTAATTGCTACCTTTTTAGATGAGTTTCTCCATCCTCAGGCTGCTCCTCGAATTCGGGTAGGGCCGACTTCCCTGCCATCGCCGCCATGTAGCACCGTTTCGTGGCAACTTGGTCTTCTCAAATTTCCATTATCCCCTCGGCTATTGAGAAACAGAGTCATTGATGGTACGTAGACAGAATCACCTTCATCGCCGCCAGCCAGGTGTGTCTGATGATGGCATTGCACGGAGATGGGAGGTCCATGATAGTGAACTCCGTCATAGCGGTCTGATTTTTGGCTTGAACTAGTAGTGTGATCCGTCCGACGGAAATGACTCGTGCTCCGTTGAATGCGACCAGAGGATCCTTCGTTGGAGTGAGATCGGCGGCTTTCATCCCCATCTGAAGAAAGGGTTTCATGAAGAGGATGTCGGCCGATCTTCCTGTATCAATGAGAATCCTCTTAACCTCAAAATTAGAGATGCGCAGGGTGATTACTAGAGCGTCGGAGTGTGGGGCTTGGACTCCTTCCAGGTCTGCGTCAGAGAAAGTGATGGCTCCTTCATCACCATTTCTTGGCCTTTTCACGACCAGTTTTGACTCCTGATTGATCTGCATCATTTCGAAGGAGACCTGCATCTTTCTCGAATCCCGACGGGCACTTTTTGACTTGACGAAATGTGGTACGCCTCCAAAAATGACGTCAATGACCCCTGTCGAAGTATTAGGGTCAATATTCATCACATGCTGCTCACCGAAAGCTGGGGTCTTCTCGACAAGAACGTATTCCTTCAAGCGTCCTCTTTGGAACTGGGTCTCCAAGAACCCCCGAAGGATACGGCATTGGTCGGTAGTATGGCCCACGCTCTTGTGGTAGTCATAGCGGAGAGTTTTTCCCGCTTTGATTCGACGCTCCTCATAGGTGCGGGCCATTGGAACCACAGCTCCCCCTGGATTTTAGATAGGATCTGTGACGGAGGGATCTTGAAGAGCATCCCCGTCCTTCTCGTACCTCATTTGTTGAGGCACCAGGCTTCTTTCCCTTCTCACCCCGCTGGTCCTTCTAACGCGGCTCTTGTGGGCGTTTTACTATTGGTGACTGGGTGGCAGACGTTGGCGAAAATCAGGACGCAGCCACCGCCTGCTTAAGGGTCCTTGATTCTTCTTCCACCTTGGCGTACTTTTCAGCACACCCCATCAAATCACGCAAGTTGGAAGGGTGCGCTTGATAAGCGACTCCTTGAGGCCGTTTCTGGATGGCAGGCCGTTCCATAAAGCCATTATTGCAGCGTCCTCATTGCAGTCTTCTACTTCAAACTTAAGGATGCGGAAGCGATCGACAAATTGCCGAATCGTCTCTCCTGACATCATTTGGATCTTCATGAGATTGCCAAGGTCCTTCTTCCTCCGCCGACTACAGATGAAGTGCTCGGCAAACATAGTGTCGAGCTCCTCGAAAGTTCTAATTGTCGCAGGGGGAAGGAGATGGAACCAAGTCAAAGCGGCCCCTTCCAGGCTGGAGAGGAAGAGGCGGCACATAAGCCCATCATAAAGCTCATACAATGCCATCGAATGTCGGAACGCCAAGATATGATCATAGGGATATGTCGTGCCATTGTATAGCTTGAATTTGGGCTGAACGAACTTCCAGGGAAGTCGTTCTCTGAGAATCTCTGCGCAAAACGGAGAGGCGAATCCCCGTATTGCGTGCTCCACCATCTCGTGATTTGGAACGCGTAGTACCTCAGAACGCAAAGTGTAACGAGGCTGTGCGACCGCTCCCTTGGCTCGATGGTGGTGGAGAATTATACTAACGTCCTTCCGATACTTCGCGTAAGGCCGATCACCCTTGGTGCGTTTGCCTCCGAGAGGCCTCCCGCCCTGCGGAGCGTTCTCCATGAGTTGATCGCCCGCGCCTCTGTTCTTTGTGAAGCCGTCGACCCACTGGAGGGGTGCACGAACGTCGCTGAGACCGCTGGCTCTGATTGGAGGAAGAGGTACTTCCCTCCGGCCCTTCAGCATTGACGGTCAAGGGGTTGGGCCGTACAGGAGGTGGTGGCCGGATTTCTTCCTGGATTGGCTGTTGTCGATCCATGTTTGTATAGAACTGTTGCATCGAGGCTTCGATCATCTGCTGCATCGACCCCTGCAGACGGGTAAATAGAGTTTCTTGCGTGGACTACATTACCCGCCTGAGGCCCTGGACCTGACTAGCCAAGGTCTTCGGTGAGCCGTCGGCAGCATCAGATGGGAGAACGTTTTGTTCCCGTCATCCTCCTGCATTGGTGTCACTCGGACCTGACATTGCGGACACTGGCTTTTTGTTTCAGTTTCCCACAGACAGCGCCAAACTGAGGTGGATATTTTCCCCCTTTAGTTAAATTTGTAAATTTCTTAGGAAAAAGAACTCAAGCAATATGATTTCTTGTAGCTATGCTTCAATTCTCTCAATGACTGTATAGGAAATAACACAAATGATGCACAATGATTGTGCTTGACTCAATGGATAACTTTTTTGACCTTGCTTGACTATGCCCCTAGAGTGCTGACCGCGTGACCTCTTTATAGGCTGCCTACGTACCCCTTGGGGATCAAGTCACACGTAGTTCCTTTATTACCCTTGTAACTGCCTTGCCACTAAGTGTTTAGTGGGCTTTTTTTCAGGGAAACTCCCCCAGCATTTACGCTCCACATCGGTCCTTGATTACCCACGTTCTGCTGGTAATGGGCCTTAAATGCCACCTTGGCAGTTACAGGCGTTAGTAGTTTTCTGACCGTTTCTTCACCTTGCTCGGGGTCTCTTGATATGCTCACCCGTACGTTTCACATCATGCCTTTGAGGAGTAAGGTCGACTGATCAAACCTCATTAATAGTCGTGCCTTAGACTACTCGCCTTCGAGGAATAAGATCGACCGACCAGACCTCATGTCTGGTAGTGCCTTAGACTACTCGCTTTCGAGGAGTACGCTCGATCGATCAGACCTCACGTGTTATGTTTGTGTCATTTGAAGCCATTTCGGTTAAGCCTTGGTCACATCTGGGTCATTCAGGGCCTTTTCTTTTTTCGATCGGAGTCGCTAAAATTTTGGCTTTTAGCCACCTGCGGGAGTTAGAGTACTCTGATTGGAAATCTAACTGCATATTATGGGTCCTGGTACCGTTTAGTACTACCCATAAAAATTTCACCGAATTCTGATAAGGTTTTGAAAAATATGCAGTTCCGAACCGTATCCAGGTTTTGAGAGTTCCTGGTTGGTCGAATAGTGTGAGATATTTTGGGGATGTGGTGACCCTTGGTAACCTTACCCCCACCTTGCTTGGGGATGAAGAAACCATTGGTTATTTGATATGTGAGTGGGTGAGCCTAACCCTAACCTCACCCCCCCTTAAGGTCACCCCTAGGCACTATTTGGGCATGAAAATAACTTTTTTGCCCTCTCTCTCTCTCCCCCTCTCTCCCATTTCGTGGAACACCTTCTCTCCCTCTCTTGGTCTCTTTTTTTCTCCTCTTTGTGTGTGAAGAAGGAGGAAGAAGCAATTGAAGGAAAAGATGAAGAAGAAGCACAAGAAAGAGTGAGAAAGGGTGAGTATGTGTTGTTGTTGTTGTTGTTTCTCTCCTCTCTATCCCCTTCTTATGCCCCTTTGCACCCCTGTTTTCTGCCATGAAGGGCTTGAGGAGATGCTGATGAGGTGGTGGTAGTGGTGGTGGTGGTTGAGGTGGTCGTGGGTGTGTCGAGAACCCCGCATCTCCCCATTTCCCTCCCCCTGTTTTGGTAAGGCAGCACTCTGTATTTTAAAGATCTCAGTGCATCTAGTATTTAGAGACACATTTTTAGGATTATGCCTTCATATGATATGATCATCTATGTGTCTAGTTGTTATATATGAAATTTGGGCTCATTATGATATCTGTGGTGTAAGTTAGAACCTGTTTTGCATGGCCTGTCCAGATTCGCGTAGGAATTGACCTGCTTCTGGAAATAATTTATTTCGGGCTTGTAGAGGCAAAATTAGGTTCTAATGTCTCATGGATTATGATCCCAGCATATCAGAGAATGTGCACGTTTTATTTCATAATTGTTGGAAGTGTATTGGGTGCTGTGGAGATCAATTAGTAGGGCTGGTTGCAGCAGTTTGGCAGTTTTGTTTGGTTGAGTGTCAAGGAGTTGTTTGCATGTGTCTTGTGTGATAATATGGAAGTATCAGGGGTTAGGGTCTTCATGAAGTAGGCTTATATGTGTGATAGGAGGTTCCATATTTAATTATGGATCATTGGTTGTGTTTTGCAGATCTCGTAGACCGGACGCGCGGTGATCCGGGTATCGGTGAGTGGTTTGATCCAACCCTTCGGGAAGCGTTGGATGCACGTAGTCGTGCGTCGCGCATCCGTTGGGCACCCTGACTATACTACTTAATTAGATAAGTAGTATGGTCATGTCTTGTTATATATGTGTCACTTTTAACCTGTTGGTAACCGTTAGAGCGTTCTGGCAGTTTTCGGTTTTTACCGATTTTTCGATCGGAACCGCTTATTTTTGGACTGTTAGCTATCGTCCTGAGTTAGAGGACTCCGATTGGAAATCTAACTGCATATTTGGTGTCCTGGTGCCATTTTATGCCTCTCACAAAAATTTCATCGAATTCCGGTAACGTTCCTGAAATTTCGCAGTTCCGGGGCGTATCCGGGTTTTTAAGTCGCACACTATATAAGAGTGGGATCTAATTTTTCTGAGTTACTGTTCATCGTCCCTACCAAATCCCTCTCTCTCCTCTCTCTCTCTTTTTCTTCCATTAGAGGCCCTTAGACCCCTCAAACCTAAAAACCTAAAGCACGAGAAGTGTAGATCGGGTCCCGATCTACACTCCGGTGTCTTCAAAACCCGATTCCGATGACTCTAGCCACTCCGTCCCCCTCTCTTTGTCCTCTGATTCGGGCCATTTCGAGGGCCGTGGTAGATCGGGGCGTAAGAGAGCCTTTGGGAAAGGTTTCGGCGCGCGGAGAGCGTCCGGACTTCGCTTCCTCCCCTTGGTAAGGCCTTTTTCTTCACTTTTCTTGCATAGATGTATGCTAGGAGTGTGGATCTGTGTATGAGGGGTGGTCGGCGGCTGTGGGTGGCCGTCGGAGGGCGGTGGAGGTGGTCGGAGGTCGGTGGGTGGTGGTTTGGGTGCTCAGGAATGGTGAGGGGTGGTCTCGGGCTGGGCGCGCGCGGGCATGAGCGCGTGCGTGCGCGGGCGCGCGTGCGCGCGGCGTGCAAGCAGGCACGCGCGGGAGGCGTGCTGTGCTGGTCGTGCTGGGCGGCTGGTGCTGGGCGAGCTGAGCGCGAGGTGCTGGGCGGGCTGGTGCGCGAGGAGCTGGTCGCGCGGGTGCTAGGCGTGCGAGCAGGGGTGGTGCGTGCGCGAGGTGATGGCCGAGCAGGGGTGGTGCGTGCGCGAGGTGATGGCCGAGGCAGCGGTGGTGTGTGCGCGAGGTGGTGGCCGAGTGCAGGGTGCGCGCGGAGGGCGCTGCGAGACCGTGGTGGTGCGCGCGGGGCGCGGCGAGGCCGTGGTGGTGCGCGGAGGGCGCGGCGAGGAGTGCGCGGGCTGAGGCACGGCGGCGCGTCCGGGCTGTCGGGTGGCCGTGCGGGTCGTGGCCGGCCGTGCGGGTGGTTGCCGGGGGGTTTAGGTGATTAATTTGGGATTTTGGGTGTTTATTTGTGTATGTTATTTTAACTCACCATATTGAATGTCTGTCTTGCAGATCTAGACGGACGGTCGCGCGACGACCCAGATACTGTGAGTGGGACAATCCAACCCAGTAGAGAGGCGTTATACGCACTTGGGCGTATACCGACCTCTCCTGGGGCACCGTGGATGTATATTAACCTGCAATAATATGTAATCCATGCTTGTATGATTAAATTGTAGAATGCATGCTATCCTAGACTTTGCATGTTAGGGACTTGCACCCTTAGGATATGTGTATGAGCCATGCACCATGCCTCCTGTTTCATGTTAGGAAACCTCGACCTGTGTATGCGTCCTACTAGTTTATTTATTCAATTAAATGCTAGTGTATGTTAAATCGCATGCCTTAGGTAATATTATCGGGAGGAGCCTTGCGAGGACAGCGGTGAGACCCATGTTAGGGTACTCCGTGTTCCTTATTTGGTTGTCGGGATGTCCTGTATCGGGACCTCATGCTGCTCTCCCAAGGTTTCTAGTCCCAATAATATTATAAGTAATGTTATATGTTTGGTATGATTATTAGCATGAGTAGTGAATATTATAGGGGAGGGGCCTTGCGAGGACAGCGGTGAGACCCGGGTTAGGGTACTCCGTGTTCCTTGTTTGGTTGTCAGGGTATCCTATATCGGGAACTCACGCTGCCCTCCCGAGTTTCTTTCCCCCAATGATATTCCAACCCTGCTTTTGATTGTACTTGTTTCCCCGCATCTTGGATATGCAACCTGGAGGAACTCTGAAGAGTTCATGACATTTGAGTGGTAGAGATGTGTTGTCGGCGGATCCGAGTGGATCATATGCGTATGGATAGGCTGTTCTGTTCCCTGCGTTGGATCCGGTAGAGACTACCCCCAGCGTTAGAAAGGCTGTCCTTCGGAGGACCCACATCAGTAGGCACCTCCTGATTTGGTTTCGGACTGTGCTGAAGTTGTGGGTGGAGACCAAGCGGCCTACGGAGTGGAGGAGAGACTATCGGTGGACCAAGGTCCCAAAATCCTATGTCACCCGTGGTAGGGTGAGGGTGAGGGTGTAGTGGGTTGGTGATGAGCGACCTACTGGATTTGTGAATGGATGATTATCAGTCCCAATAGCCTATGTCACCCATGGATGGGTGAGGGTGAGGGTGCGGTGGTTCGGCGAAGTACGAACCACTTATTGTCTGTGATGCATGGGTTGTGCTATTCACTGAGCATGTGGCTCACCCCTCGCATATGTTTTTCCCCAGTTGCCACTGAGCCTGAGCTGGAGCCGGAGCAGCAGTTGGAGCTTTCCGAGGGATTCCTTCAGTAGCGGAGCAGCGCTACGTCCGCGAGTGCCAGAGGCTATCAGCATCCCTTTTCTTGACTGTATGTATTTTATTTCCGTGCTTGGCACGCGTCTGTATATATTCAGTTGTTACTATGTATATTGGCTCTCACGGGACATATGATTGTGTATCGAGTCTGTAATGTGTTTTGGGTTACAGACTCAGTATTAGCTTCCGCTATATTGTGTATATATTATGTCAGCCCTGTTTGATCTGTGTTGTCATTTTTATCTGTGGTTTTAGAGTATATATGTTTGACCTCATGTGTAGGCTTCTGATATGATATATACACCTGCCGCGTCCCGGGGACGGCCGCCCTGGGGCGTGACATAAACTATAATATGTTAGATATCTTGCATGCTAGGCTTATATTGCATGTATTGTATCCATGTATGAATGACTGTATCGCATGCGCCCCTCTAGTATGGGCATGTATTCTGTAATGTGTATAGATGTATAGAATATGGCATGCCTTAGGTAGTATTGTAATACTACTCCCACCATATTAATTGGAATATCCATCATGATTAAGTCTGGGTTAATAACGGGCACCTGCCTAATATTCCCTTGCGATAAGACTCGAGGGCGTGGTGTAGTTGTTGCGCCCATGCTAATGGGGCAAGGCTATGACCAACTTCATGAGATGATGATCTCTCTCGCCCTCTCCCTTTGCACGAACTGAGTAACTAGATGCAATTTCCTACTCGACTCAGGTTCGTTTGGAATATTGGCATGCACCTATTAAGTGCGCGAGATTTGCACTTGACCCTTACCTTTTAAGTTGGTGATATCCAACGCATGCTTAAGTTAGGCCTTGTGTGCTTATGTGATTAATGGCCATGTATGCATGTTGTATGATTTATTATGATGTAAATCCATGTTAGGGGTCACCCTTATGGTCAATTATTAGATGATTGTGCATATGGTTCATGCACATAGCTAGATATAATTCTCCTAGATATATTTATATGCGCATGTTAAAAACTGATAGGCCTATCTGAAATAGGCGTGGGTATGACCCGCTGTCGGGTTGTACCTTATTAGTTAGAGCGCTAGCGATGTAATCGCCCCGTGCATCCGAGCGATGCACTCGTTTGGAATTCAAGAGAATTCATTATCTTATCGGTTTTGTTAAGCCGGTAGTTGGGGCATTAAGCTAGGCCTACCCGTGCTAGGCGTGTATATGAACCGCCTGTTGGGTTATGTGCCTTGGGATTATTTCTGCGTGAGAGCAGAGGCAACCCCCTTGTGTCCGAGCGACGCAACCGTGTGGGAGTACAATAGTGTTCGCTATCATCGATATGTGATTATCGAGAGTAGTTGTTTTTCCATTGGGTTCGCTTTGTGAACATGGAGTGTTTCCTCTTAATGTGTCCGTGTTGTGGCGGCCCAGGTTGTAGCTGTCCTGACAGAGGGCCCCCACCTGTAGGTACTATCGATGCATGCGGCAAGATGTACTGATCGTGGAGGTATACCAGGTAGTGACTACCCGGGGAAAGGGCTACCGGTGGATCAAGGGTGTAGAGGAGTCCAATCTCTCCAAAAGTCCTACGTCACCTGTAAAGGGTGAGGATGAGGTGAAGACACGTCGCCACGTGACCCATTCGTGGTTCGTCCGTTTCCATAGTTGTTGGGTCCGGTTGCGTATCGATGTTCAAAGACATCGTTGGGCAGTTATCTCGATGTAGATGATCCAGTAGTGTTGTGTAAACCAGTAATTCCGGGTCTCTTCGACCAACGGTATGGTCTCTCCCCAAAAGTCCCAAGAGTCTCCCTCCGGGAGTGAGGGTGAGGGTGAGGTTGGTGATCCAGTAGAGTTGTGTAGACCAGTAATTCCGCGTCTCTTCGACCAACGGTATGGTCTCTCCCCAAAAGCCCCAAGAGTCTTCCTCCGGGAGTGAGGGTGAGGGCGAGGTTGGTCGCGCCGCCGCGTGACCCTGTTATCCATGGGTTTCCACCCATGTTTTTCCTTGAAAGGAAATTGTTTTAGTATTGAACTGTTGTATGGTGATTGGTTTCCAGCCACTCACTGAGCTTGTAGCTCACCCCTCGCATACTGTTTCTTTTCAGGGGCAGTGTTGGGCGTGGAGCGGGAGCTTTCCTGTGGCGTGGTCTTATGGGCGTGGAGCGTTCTTCCGGTGGGTGGCGAGTGCGAGGCTGTCAGCAGTCCTAGAGTCATTTTATGTATTGTAAATCGTGCATGTGGCACATGTTGTATTTTATTTGAACTAGGCTTGGCTCTCACAGGACAGTGATTGTGTATTCGAGTCTGTAATAATGTTTTTGGTTTATAGACATTGTTGATATCTTATGCTTCCGCTTTTCAGTCAGTTATCATTATCATTGCTTTGCCACCTTGTGTGTTGTTGTTGGAGTCATTGTTGACCTCATGTATTGATAGCTGATATTTCATTATTGCCACGTCTTGGGGACGGCCACCCTGGGGCGTGACACCGCGTCTGGTCGTGCCTTAGACTATTCGCCCTCGAGGAGTAAGGTCGACCGACCAGACCTCACGTCTGGTCGTGCCTTAGACTACTCGCCTTTGAGGAGTAATGTTGACCGACCAGACCTCATGTCTGGTCGTGCCTTAGACTACTCGCTCTCCAGGTACCCGACTGTCCAATTAGACCTTGGATCTAGTCGTGTCAGTACGTTTGGGAGAGTCATCATGACAAAGGATTGGAACTCGGATCTGCGGGTCCCACGGTAGGCCCACATCCGTCCTAGTGTGACACATTACCCCTGATATGACACGTGTCGTAGTGAGGATTTTTACCTCCACACTTTATATACTATGATAATACAGTATATAATACGTTATCATAACGTATGAAGCTGTAAAACGAACAGTAAAGTAGATTGCGTGTATCAGCGCTCCTCTTCTCCATACTGACTCATACGAAACATCCTAAAATTCACACGTTTGTTTGGGAAAATTATTTGCTGTTCAAGAAAATCCAATCCGGTGACAGAATGGAGGGACTCAATTCATATTACCATAAATCTTTTGAATTTTTTTGATAATTGAAGTCACCCAAAAAAACCCACACAATAAAAAGCGAGCGATCAATGATCACAAATGAACGGGACGGACATCGGATCGTCATCTCAGCCTCCACAGCATCAGCATCAGCAGCAACTAAGCGTCACCGCGGCTTTAACCGAATCGCTCACTTTTGAGGAGGTCTCCAAGCTCTTCTATCTCCCCATTGCAGAGGCGGCTAACATCCTCGGTACCCTCTCTCTCTCTCTCGTTCTGACAATACACGCTTTGTTCTTCAAATACATAGGATACCCACTTCGTATTTCGTTGTTTCTTGATGTGGGTCGGGTTGCTTTTGGGTTTTTTTGTGTTGAAATTTTTTTGATTTTGAACAATGTGAGATACCCATGTGGGGAATTCTGATTTCTTTGCAGAACTTTGAAGAAATCCTTTTGGTTTTATGTGCGTCTCATTATATGGGTCATTTTTATTGGTGTATATATGTTTTTGGGTGACGAGAAATCCCAACATAAGTTAGGAAAACCCAGACGTACAGAATCACTCACAAACACTGTGCATCAGGTAAACTCTGCAGGATTTGAACTTGTAACTTATGGTATAGAAGCTTTACAATTCTGTTCAACCTTTGGTTTTAACGATTGTTACATAATTATTGAAGATTATGAAATAAAATCACATCTGTAGATTCTTATATTGTTGATTTTAGATTTAATGAAATTTGTAACTCCTAACTGATCTGTTCTGAGAAAGTGATTATGGATGGAAGACCTTTTGGTGATTCTAGTTCTATTCTATTAGTATTCTTGTGTATTGTACTTCTGCTTTCCTACTAATCTCTTTGAAAATTTTAATTCTGAAGTTTTCCTGACCACCTGGTGAACTTTTCCAAGTTTTCCCGAATTTTGAAAAATTTCCATTGTCAAAGAGGATATTACTGCCGTGATTGTAGTTCATGGAAAGAAGTGAAGAAATATGGGAAGCAATGTGCGAAAGACTTGGATAGGAAAGAACATATTTGCTTGACTTTCCTTAAATAGCCAATGTCATGACGACTCTTGGGTCGTGAGGGTTGATAGCTGGTGGGCTGGAGGGATTGATGATTGTCCATTCTAATCCATGCAAGCTATATATCATTTAATCAATCTTTTATTCATGGTTTGCCACCCAAATAACGCAGAAGGATTCACAAGTCTGAGGATTGGGAGTTGTTTGAGACCCTAGATAAGTTCCGCCATAAACACATGCATGCGGAACACAAATGGTTCACAGAGGAATGGAGAGGAATGAAAGATTCATACACTGCTCTAAAGGAAGGAACAAGTTTGATAGTTAGTGGGTGTAGAGGTTTTAGGAAGCTTTTATTATTCATTGAAAAGAAGGAAGCTTCTATTACTGGATTGCAGCATGACAAATCTTTTTTTTATATATTTTATTTCCTTATACTTTAGGCAAACATATTTTCTGTAATTTTTTAATAAAAAAACATATTTTTTGTATGAATCATGGGACGGATCTGCATCTATTCACATGATGAAGGAACCATCTTCAAGGAATTCAGTTTCAGAATAGCAATCTAAATCTGTATCTGAATTGCTTGACTCTATGGTTTGTTAATTTCAATTTATCCGTACCTTGAAAGTTTGTCATGAAGCTTGTCTCTATGGTATATTTGCATTGTGTGTCATTAGATTTCTGGCAATATTCTAGGGACTTCTTTTGGAACTGAATGACACAGCGTTTTCACTACAAAGCAAAAGATCACAAAATGAACATAAAATCATAAATATAGAATAGAAAAAACTCCTTCCAAATCAGCCCATAATGAAGTGATGAAAATTGTTTTTCCACTGTGAGGGGGGGGGGGGGGGGGAGCGCATGTTTGGAGGTCTACTGAAGGTTTTAGAGATCAATCAATCACTCTGCTTTGCAGAGAGAAGCAATTCTTCCTCAAAAAAAGGGGCATAGAGAAGTCAGTCTCCTTAGATATGCCGGAGGTGATATAAGTGAATATCAAAGGAAGGACGCTTGCTGGATTCCTATAGTTCCTCTAACAACGTTTGCATCCTTCTCCATTCAAATCACCTGATGGATGGCATGTACTATTAACCACCACAACTTTTTATCTTCTCAACTTATCCACTTCTGAGACCATGATAAGCGAGTCAAAATCCTCAATGTTAGCCAATGGAAAGTGCCACGTAGATGGGAAAAAATCACTTATGAAAATGCTCCTACTTAAACTAGTATTTATGGAAAAATAAAACTGTGCATGCACATTTTAAATGATATTGTATCATCTACATGACATTTTATGATTGGGTCACACAGGGTCTTTCTATGTCCCTCTCACAGGATCCCATTCTTTGATAAGCAGGACCATTGTGCCAGCATGATACACAGTCTTGGTCTTCTAGTTTGCTTACTTGTACAGTAATATTCCACTTTTGTTACAATAAGTAGTACTTTTTTTAATAAAATTTCTATGTATGTCTATACTATCAGTGAACCACATAAGATGTTTCTTTTGGAATAGGGAAGGAAAAATTATAAGTCATCAATATAAAATAAATCAGAATTAGACTTGCCCATTGAATGGATTTCGTATGACAGCTGTATGACAAAGGATAAATTAGTTGTAAACATGTGGCACCATTGACATATTTCCATGTACATGTTGCATAGATATTTTTGGTATTGATTTCATCTACTTAAAGTAGTCATGGATCTTGCACTGTTTCTTGGCCATATATTTTGCTGTTATCAATTGTACCTAGTCACCCATTATGGGTTTTAATTTTAACTGCTAATATGTCTCGTGCAATCTAATAACATGATGTGTTCACATCCTACTGTTGTTGTCTGTCTAGCCTCCATACAGTTATGAGTTCTTCCAAATGTTTATTAATTTACATGCATCAATCAAATCATGGTTTTATACTTTTATCTACCAGTGATGTTGATGTTTAATGATGAACTCCTTTTTGCAGGTGTTTGTACTAGTGTTTTGAAGAAGATTTGCCGCGACAATGGTATTATAAGGTGGCCGTATCGCAAGGTGGATATCCATATATGTCGATTTTTTTTTTTTGGTCTAGGGTACAGATCATATTTTTGCAATTGTCCATGGATCTTATTAGTCTTGTCCTCCAGGTATGTTATGATGATTTTTTTTTACATGAGTGATATGTTCTCATTTTTTTGAATTACTTATAGTATACACCTTTTAGAACTTATTTGTACTAAAAATTCATGGATTTATCTGTTTTCTCCCTGTATATAAATAATAAATACTTCTGAAACCATGAAAAAACTAAAAAGTAATGGATATCATCAACAGTTTTATATTCTCTCACATCTGATTTCTTCTAGGCTCTTACAGTGGTAACTATGTCTTAAAAGAAGGGAACATGAATCAACAAATTCTGATCATTGATGTTCTGAATCATACCTTGCTATCTTATGCATATAACTTATCCGATTTAATTAGCTGATAAAACTGCTGGAATTAAAAACACATGTTGCTAGTCCCTATGTCATCTGTGATATTAAGGTCAATGATAGGATATTCTAAGCCCTTTTTTTTCTTGGTTAAAGTCCAAAATTTCAAATAAATCAAAGAACTTCATTTATGGTAGCTGATGTTGATACAGTTTTAGAAATTGTATCTTCAGTCTCATAGTTCAAATCAATGAATGTGACTCTTTGTAATTTGTTAATATGTCCTGTTGAATTTTATATTTTTATGGTCAGATTATGGAAAAATGTAATAAATTCACATCTGACTCCTAAACATTTCATTTACTATATCCCTTTGTGGAAAAGTATGTTGGGTGGAAAGAAGTTTGTAAAGTTGCAAAAGCATAACCCGACTTTTTTTTAAAGACAATGACTTCCATGGAGGTATCATCATGCTGAAGAGGTTTCACCCATAATTTGAAGGAAATTGTAAGAATATGTTTCGTCTTGGCACTCTTTTAACCATGCTTGGATTGGGAACCAATCAAGTGTTTGTAGCTATTAAGATTGATATAACAAAGATGAGCACAATGAAAACTTTAATGGAAAGTAGAGGTCAGTGTTTCAATATATCGTGCATAACTTATTTGAGTCAGTGTTTCAATAACAAAAATGTCCACAGTGACAAATAAGTGTTTCCCAGTTCTGATTGAAAATAGTTTCAGAATGATTCCCTAGATAGAGGACTATTGACTTATTTGAGTATCACAAGTACTCAATTCGTGATGCATTTGGAAAGACATACATTTTAAATGACCTAGGTTGTGTGCACTGTCCTGTCCAGAGCTATCCCCATAGATGATGCTTTATAGGCTATCAATTCCTGTAAGTTGATGATGTTTAATGAACCAACTTTGTCCCATGGCCTATAAGCCTGTAATAAATTATTTGAATAAAGAACTTGCGCGATTTCACATATGATAATAGATATTAGGAAGTTCACAAAAAAAAAAAATATAGCTTTTTTTTTGTTTTTGAAGGTGACAGTTCAATTCAACCACTGTCACTATTTAGTATGGCTTACTTAATTTTAACCATAACCCAAATTGCGTTTGGTTGTCATTTGACAACAATAGAGAGCAACCAAAGTGATAGAAAATTGTAACTCTTAGATGTTCGGATTAATTGGTGCATTGAAATTGGGATGCAATCTGGACTTTTGCAAAGGAATGTCTATGGGTTGTATAAAGGTTTGTATGACACATTGCATAACAAAGTACTTAAAATTTATCTACTTTAATAAATATTATAATCTCTCCACCAAGATTTTTAGTTACGAGGAATCCAGTTTTGTTTAGTTCTTGCTGTGTTCATATATACAGTTTCTTGATGGTAATAATTTGAGAGTGATGTGGCAATGCAGACATGTATGCCATAAAGCATAGTTGTGCTCCTCCATTTCTGATGTATCGGTGCCCAATATCTGCATATCGCATAGATGAAGTTCAAAATGTCTAATCTGTGATAATGGTATAAAAGTTGAGTGTTTTTTTCATTTATTTTGAAGACATAGTTAGTCAATAGGATAATTCTTTGATATGATATACATATAAATATATCAATGATGCTCAAAACAGTTGCATATATTGTCACCCAGATTTGCCCCATGTTATTTCTCAGCTTGTAATACATGCACAATTTGGTTTTTATCTGTTTTTGTTAGCTTTCAATTCTTTTATCTTGCGCCATTCCTGCTTTCTTTTAGTTTCAAGGAACTCATGTTTCTTTGATAGTCACTTTTCATGTGCACATTTGTTCCTTCCACTACTTTCTATTTAATATGGGATGTGATATTATCTAGTATCTTTCTGGGTGGACGGTGGATGAGATTAGAAAGGACGCTTCAAGAGAAAGGAACAAAGAGCTTTCTGAAATGACTAAGGCGGCAAGACAGAAGATGGATACAATGACATATGCAAACCCTGTTGGTCAACCAACATCGTGAGTCAGATTTTGTTCAATCGTGTCTAGAAGAGTTGTATTGCAGTGTAATTCCAACTTTCTACATGCTCATCCTTTGTAGACCACTTGTTTTCCTGATTACAGTGGTGGAACACTTCCTAATTTAATTTTATTTGATTAAACTAGATGGTTGCATTGAGTTCAAAAAATTTCCACTCATTTTTTGATCTTGAACTTGTTCACTATAATTAATGGCAGATGGGTTCTTCCCTGCCATTGCATCTTGGTATGCAGAATTCATTTTCAGATGTATCCTTTCTCTTGTTCCATTTTCCTCTAGCATTCCATACAATGAACAGTGCCTGTTTCTATAGTCATACTATATTTTAATGCTATAGATGAAATCGGCTAATAGGAATGAGATTTGAGCACTTCAATATGATGTGGTTCTTAGTTTTCTTTTTCTTTTTTTGTTAGATCCATTGGTTCTGTGTGAAGTGTATGTATCTATTTGATATTCTGACATCAAATTCAATTTGGATAGGTTTAGGTTTTTCAAAGAAAAGAAGACACGTGTAAGTTTGTTTTTCTTTTTTTTTTGGGTTAGAAGTCTTGCTTTCAAACACAATTACCTCTATAGCATGTCCTGACTTCAATGCAGTATCATCCATATAGAGATATGGAAACATAGATACCAGCTTATTGGCAGTTCATTGCTACTCTGACCACCAATTCCAGTAAGGTGGAGGGACCATCTGTATAGAGAGCTCTCTACTGAGTATAAGAAGGAAAACGTTGGGAACAATCATTCATGCAGTTACTTTTGCAATTCTAATATACTTTGATTTTTTTTGGAAGGTATTTACTTGTCTAGTCTAATAAAGTACATACTTCTATAAAAATTGAAATATATAATTGAATGAATTCAATACATACCTTTTTTGCATTTCCCCTAATCGAATATATACTCACCTGACTGAGTATATATTCAACTAGACAACGCATATACTCCATTAGGACTGCAGGATTGACTTGAGTGTATCAGTATCCATACAAGAAACATTCATGATGCATTAGGGCCCTAAAAAAGGTATGTGATTTTTTTCGACATGCATTTATGAGAGTCAAGCAGATCCTATGGTGCAAGTCTATGTATGGATCCCACCTGGTTTTTCCTGGTACAAAGGTTGATGAGTAAGTTAGGAGGTTATCCTCAGTATGTTGATTGCTGAAGCAAAGAAATAATGTTATTGACAGAAAAGCGTCCTGTAGATTAAAATTATGCTTCTCTTTATGTTCCATTGACGGGGATATTTTCCCTATAGGTGGCTCGCTGTTACTTCTGGGAAAGCAGATTATTCTTCCTCAGTAGTAAATTTCCTGGGAAGTGCAAAACCAGAGTATATGAAGCCTACAGATTAGGATTCCTAAAACTTAAGGATGGTTTTTGTAGTTCTATTCTAATTACATATTTGAAGATTTCTTAACTTATTCCTTTGTGTAACATTGCAACATGATTTTTTTTTTATCATTCATGATTTCTTTCTTAATGTCATTTTTAATAGAGTTCTGTTCATGTGAAATGTAATAATTGTATTTTCTTGTACGTAGACTTATACTTGAATTCAAAACCTTAAATCTAAGTATGCTAGAGTACCATTTAGTTCCTAAAGATTCTAACTTCAGGACGCTTCATAGACAACTTCAAAACAGCCTAGTATTGTTGAAATATCCTACTGTATTTTAGCATATCCTAAAGTGCTTTCTAAAGTTTCTTTATAAATATCATATGTACACACTCTGAAGTTCCCATAGCATACATATCATATTGTGATATCAGAATATCAACCCATCCTTGAAATGTTACCTGGGATCCCAGTTAATCGGTGGAGTTTTATCCATCTGGGTAGAATGTAATATCAGAATTGAAATAAACTAGTTAGGTCAAAGCAAAAGGTGTTTATTAACTGTGTTTGTTGATGTAAAAAACACTCAGAATTTCTCCTAGTCATGGAGACTAGCATTCAAATTCTTTTTTGTTTTTTCCAAGTCTAATGGGTGACTTGAAATATTTTTCTCGTTGGCATAAACTTGAATGTTCCATGCCTTATTTACTAATAAGTACAATTTTATTCTTGATATAGAGGCATTGAAGGTCAGCGGGGCATTTCTCCATCAGGACAAGCTTCGCATCAGCAAGGAAGCAAGCTTTTGCAGAGTTCGCGTCCACATGTGATGCATTCAAGCCACTTAAAAAATATCCGAACCTACTTGGATGACTTCAAATATGGATTTCCAACTAATGGCTTGTCATCTGAGGCCAAGATATGGTGGGGGAGCAATAACAGTGCAACAGTCACTGATGAAGAGGAAGTGCTTGCCAAGGAAGAAGGCAAACAACCCTCCGAACTATCGGACCACGGATCTAAAAATGTAGCAGTTGATGGTGAACCTGAAATGGGGGCAGCTTCACTGTCCTCTCTGAGAAAAAGAGCAGCAGAAGAGGGAAGAGAGTCTCTTCAGCTTGGCATCGCTTGCGGCTCTAAGGCATGCAAGTTAGGTAAGAGAGATGCCATTTTACTTTCTCAGGTTTTTGGATCTTCCTTGCCAGATGCATGGAAACCTGCATGTGATGATGCTAAGCCATGAATTCTCCATTATATCTTTCCAATTTGGTATATTAGAACATTTGTCTTGGATACTTCTCCATTTAAGGAATTAGTTGAAGAAAATTAGATCTTGTGCTCCAGTGGATGTGCTGTTGGCGCGGTTGCAAATTAGAGACACAGGCTATACTCAATGACATTCAACTCTGCATTTTTTGATAGGTATTTGTTTTATTTACTGATTAAATCTGATCCTATCAATAGGATTAAGACTCGAACTAGGACCCCCTTCAGTGAAGAGGGAGCATATCTGTCAACTTGTCAAGAAGTGGTTTGGTCATTGTTGTTGAGCTTTTTGATTACATAGAATTCTGGAGTGAATTAATGCTAAAATTAGCATTCTTGTTTAGAGTGGGATTCCTCAGATGAAGAATCAATCTCCTCTTGGCTAATCTTGTAAGATTTACCCAATTTTTTGTACTTTAATTATGAGGTTCCACTTATGATTATGATCTTCCCCTTCTTGCTCCACATAGTCAGCTTGAAATTCCCAATTATAAAGGATTGGAAATGCTAGAGGTCGCCCCGAATGTCTACTCATATGTTCACGATCAATGTATATACACAGACATTATTATATGTGCAGAAAAAATGTTTGGGGTGATATTACCAACCTGAACATTATGGTAGTGTTTTATGAAGATTATAAATGGAATTGGCATAACAAATAGATTCAGTAATTTGATTGTTAAATTTTTCCATCTCCAGATGGAGCTTCCACTTAAAACCTTCAAATTGATTCTACTTTTGTAAAATCAGTTCATTTTAGACAGACGTTTCTAAATTTAAGTTTTTTTTTTTTAATTATTTGGATTCTCTTTTATGAAAAAAAAAAAAAAACTTGATTGAGAGCAATTTTTATGTCAAAAGCTGTTTTTAAAAATTGATTCCAAACTGGACCTATAATTTTGCGCATTGTGTTAAATTTGTTTCAATTAAGACTAAAAAAAAGTTGGGAAAGACGTCATCAAACAGGAGAATTGGAGGAACTCAATTAAACTTGGAGTCATCATCAATGATAATCAACATACAAAGAAGGAATAAAGGACATGAAGAACTCCAACTCTTGAGAAGCATTTCCCCTTCTTGATCAAGACCAAGCCAAGCTAAGCATAGTAAGCATAAACACAGTTACCATAGCCTGCAAAAACACATACACAAACACAGAGTAAGTCTGATTTGGTTCCAGTGATGTATAAATGATGTTTTAGTGGATCCAAACTGATAAATCAGTGACAGTTCTTACTTGGGTCGGTCACGGTGATGATGGCGGAGTTCTTGAAGAAGCAGTTCCAGGGGTTCCTCCCCCTTGATTGGTAGTAGAGGTTCATCACCACTGAAGCATGGTTGATGAGGCTATCTGGATAGAAGCAGGGCCATTTCTTCTTCATGAACCCACAATCCACCTGAGAACAGGCATAGTTTATGTTTGCCAATAGTGTGGCATCATCTGTGGATGGCTTTGCTACACACCATGTTTTCTACAAAGAGAAACACCATGATGTATGAGATTTATGATAATATCGGGAACAATCACATGCGCAATTCCGAGTGCAGTTTTTACATGTTTTGAATTTTTTAAAGATGCCATTAAATGAGTAATTTCTGTGATGTTACTATCTAATAAGTTCCATCAAATGTATTGGTGAATAAAAATCAAATTTGTTGTATGTATTCGATATATAATAATAATAATAATAATAATAATAATAATAATAATAATAATAAATAGAACTCCAAGAATGAAACATGTTTTCTTAGAGACATTAACAAAGTATCAAAAGGGCAATATTGCTATCTGATGTTCCCCTAATGGCATTGCACAAAATCTGAGTTGTTCATTGTAGATTTCAACATGGAATGTGTTTCACAAAGCTTGCCATTACACAAAATTCTTTTTTTTAGTTCCAATTCCATTTTCATATAATTCATTAACGTCATACATTCACATTAACGAGGTATACCTTGTTAGAAAAGAGATTATATGTAACATTTATCCTTTTACAAAATTTACAAAGGTCAAAATGGGACCATTGGATACTCCCAAAAATTATAGGTTTAATCATATATCTCGTTAGCAAAATGGGATTGATAACTTCTTAGTGCGGTAGGGTATAAACTTATTGTTCGTCAATGTTAACAACAATGCACCATTTTAAGGGGGGTTAAAGGATTTGTCCATTACCTCTCCCTTCACCAATTGCATAGTCCCCCCTGCAAAATAAATTATGCAATTAGATGGCCACATATTATACAAGCAGGATTTACCAACTATTGAAAAACCTGATCATTTCAGATTAAGAAACAACAAGCAACAAAACAAACAACACAAAACCCTTTTTTTATATCTGAAGGAGACAGCAAACCATGCATGCAGCCAAACAAGAAAGATTGATCAAGAAAACAATAACCCATCACATTGAAGTTAGTGGAAGTGGAAGTGGCAGTGGCTCAAGAGACTTGATGAAGAAGAGCCATTTTGGACTGATAAACTACCTGAGCTGATTGAAAGGAAGAGGATAATAGGGACCAAAGGATTAAGAGTTCTTGCCATTTTTTTTAGTGAGAGGGCATGAGATTTGGGAGGTTGTGATGGAAAAAAATGTGTATTGATGGGGGGTTATTTAAGGTCCATATAAGGACTAACTGACATTATTTTATGTCCTGCATTTGATCATTGTTGGGTAGTGAGTAACATTGAGACATGCACGTGATTCACTTGTGTCTTATCTGGTGTGTCACTATTATTTTCCCATATTTATTTTCCCCTTTTTAAAGTCTAATACCCTGATAACAAGAAAAAATTATTGACTAATTTCTCTGGCACAGTCTCATTCTGTAGTCTTGCTGCATTTAGTCCACATTTATACACTTCGTTAAACTAACCATGTGAGTTTTTATTTATGTATTAATGTATATACCATGATTTTTTTTATATATTTTGTTATATAAAATTTATGTATAAAATTATATATTTTATTATATGAAATATACGATTTTTTTTCTTATAGAAAAGGTAGACTGTATATAATTTGAATAAATGTTATATAAGCCTGAATTTGTTTACAAAAAAACAAAGGGAAGAGAAAGTGCGGAGAGACTAAACGAAAAAGAGGAGAAGAGACGTATTAATCACACAAGCCGTGTAGATTATCACCTCCCGAACTGTATGTATATATATATATATATATATATATATATATATATATATATAGAGAGAGAGAGAGAGAGAGAGAGAGAGAGAGAGAGGAAAGCCTTCATAGTTATGACACTTCATAGTCTCACTTGCCTTGAGAGATTCCAAGTAATCATATGCATTTTCTTCGATCTCTCTCATATCTCGTTTTTTTATTTTTAATTGGGTTTTTTTTTTGCATGTATATTATTCAAAAATATACTATCTATTTTTATACCACATAACTTATATATTTTTATAGCATTGAAATATGTAGAAATTATGCATATTTACTATCCTAATTAACCTCCATCCAAATTTCTATTAAAATTGTTAAAAGTCTTAGATAAATGATCAAATTATCCTTATTTTTTATATTTTACCCTATAAAATACAATATTTATAAAAATAAAAAATATTTAATTTTAACATGAAAATGATAAATTTCATCTAAAATCTAAACATAAAAATTGAACATACAAACTATTTATTATCTAAGATATAGTATTTAGTAATATTTAGGATAAATGAAATAAAATTATTTTGAGAATAATTAATCATATATATTATAAAATGACAAATTTTTTTTAAAACCAAATCTTGATTGGAAGAAAAGGAAAGAAGAGATAAGTGGCTCATGGTTAATTTGGGAAGAACAAGAAATTAATTAGGTTATGATGTTTATTTAGATTATGACAAATAATATGTTGAGGTTATTTATGTTATTTTTACTTTTTGATTAAGAACTAACTATGCATGGTTAAGTTTCATTTAGGTTAAAAAAATATAAAAGAGGGGTACATTTTGTATTAAGAAAAATTGTAGTGGTATAAAAATAAATATGTTATTTGTGGTGGTATAAAAATAAATAACATATTATTTGATGGTATTCTCACAAAAAAAAATCAACCTTTTTTTTATTATTTTTAAAAAAATCATACTCTCCCATTGAAATACATGATTTATATGAAATGAAGTATATACATGAAAATATAATAGTATTTTTTTTATTTTAAATTTTTTTTAAAAAAATAATTTATTTTATGTCACTAATAAAATATTATTAACTATGATACTGTATTATATATTATATTATTATAATTTATGAGACTGTAAAAGAGACTGACTGTAACTAACACTCAGTAGCACTCTATAGATTTTGAGTCAGGGCCATCCTTTTAATTTGAGCATGTCAGCTCCCAAAATAAAGCCAAGGAAATAATATAGACATGTCCTTACATTATGCCAGCAGAATTTGACTTCACCATCCCAGTGGCTTCATCTCTGTCTAAAATAAAGAGACCGGACGCACGTGGCATGGCCTACAGAATCTGCGGTCTCTTGAGCAGGTTGTCACTGCGAAAGCACTCATGGTGGATTTCTTCTTCAATTCTATTTGGCATCTTTTTTTTATATACACATTTATTTAGTTGTTGTATATAATCTCGTTTGTTTCTAAAATAAAAAAAATGATAAAAGAAGAATACGTTAAGCTTCCGCCTTTAAACCTTCAATTCTTAGGTCCTATTTAGGACAGCGTAGTGCTGGCGGACGCAGTGGAACTCCACCCCTGAAAAAAAAGGCGTTCATATTTGATGCTCAGTGACAGCGTTAAACGTGTATTTTTTCTCGCTTCTCCGTCATCTTAAAACAACGTTTCTCAAAATGCCTCTTGCTTTTCTTGACGTGGTGGCTCTCGATGCTCTCTCAATCGGACACTAAACTTGTCTGTCACTGGTTTTGACCCTAAAGCGATATAAAATGATACATCCCACTCAATGGGTTTTTTTTTCTTTGCGACTCATGTCTTTAGCAGGATTAAAATGTGTCTATAATCTTGAGCACTGATACATTTAGTCTGTTTTATAGCCCCATTCACTATGATAACATAGTATATAACTATATATTGTGCGATTATAGTATGTGTGGTTTTATTATAGTATATGAAACAAAAAAAATTATCATTTTTTCAACACGAAAAAATACATTAATGTATCTCAGTATATACTTCATTTCATACAACTACATGTACTTTAATAGGAGAGCGTATGGTTTTTTTTTTTTTTTTAAAAAAAAGAAAACCAGTCCGGTCTGCAATCGAGGGTGGACATATCATTTTTCAAATGGAAAAAATCGATATAACTATATGTAAACTTGCCTAAATCGGTTTTAGTCCATGTAAAATCGTTTAATCACTACAGGTCCATGCGGGTAATCGATTTAGTCCCCGAGTCAGATCTCCATTGGTTAACAGGGAATATTCCAGGTATATTCCATTAACTAAACCGAGATAAATTGATCCTTGTGAAGCATATAAAATCCATTTTAGTCATTTTCATGTCAAAACTACCCCTATTTTATTCTGAATGTCATCTTGTTGCCCCAAACACGAGACCGGATCCAGTCAGTTTGGTCAGTATCGAACTGGACGAAGTGAAAATCGAACTGCACCATCTATAAATTGAACTGCACAAGTAATTGTTGAGTATATATTTCACTTTTCTATTGAATACTGATGATACTTAGGAATTCATATTTTCTCAAATAGTTGATTGGATCTAATAAGAGAGTGAAATATATATCCAATAATTGGTTGTGCAGTTCAATTTATAAGTAGTGCAGTTCAATTTTCACGTCGTCCAATTCTGTACAGACTGAACTGACCGGATCCAGTCTCAACCCCAAACACACCAACGGTCATGTTAGAATTAGAGAATGAAATAATGGTGATCCTTATTATTGTATTAGAGGAGCCAAATGCTCTATTTATAAATACATAGAGGAAAACTTAAAATACCAGAAAAGAAAACTAAAAAACTAATAATATCACAATAATGACAATAAAGATATAATATTTTCCTAATAATAACTCTTTAACACCCCCTCCCAAACTCTGAAGGGTAGAACCCTTAGAGTTTGCAGAAAAATGAGAAGGTGGCGGAGGCTAGCGATAGAGAGTTGCACGGAGGTGTGCAAGGGGAGTCGCAAGATTGCACGAGAGCGCGAGAGGGCGGTTGATGCCGTAGGGAGATGCGCGGAGGTGTGCAAAAGGAGTCGTGAGATTGTACGAGAGTGCGAGAGGGCAGCCGAGAGCAGCGGAGAGCGCTGGAGGGTGACCGGAGACAGCCAAGAGCAGCCAAAGGATCATCGAGGGTGGCAAAGGGCCGCCGGAGAGAGGCCGGAGGGGGCCGAGGGACGTCGGAGGTGGCAGAGGGCGACTGGTGGTGGCGACAGGCAGCCAGAGAATTACTGGAGGCGGCAGAAGATTGCTAGAGGTTATCGATGGCGGTAGAGGATCGCCGGAGGTGGTGGTGGGCGGCCGAAAGATTGCTGGAGGTGGCGGAAGGCGACCAATGGATTGCCAGGAGGCGGTGACCGGAGTCCGTGGCCAGCGGCGGAGGACTGCTGGAGGGCGGCGGACATTGGTGCTGGCAGAGGAGAGCGGCAGCCGCTGGTGGTGAACGCTGGCGGGTGGTGTCATGCGCTGGATGGCTCTGGGACGCACATGGGGCGCGTTGGGGAGGCGTCCTGGACAGGATCCCAGGAGATCGGGGCAAGATCCCAGGAGATCCGGGGCACTGTCCCGGGGATGCTGGCAGTCGCTGGCACTCGTAGGCACGCACTGGCAGAATAGATCCCGGGAGATCCGAGAGCGCTGGCACGGGCTGGCAGGGCAGATCCTGGGAGATCCGGGAACGCTGGCACGCGCTGGCAGGGTAGATCCCGGGAGATCTGGGAGTGCTGGCACGCGCTGGCAGGGCAGAATCCTGAGAGATCTGAGAACGCTAGCACGCGCTGGCAAGGGTGATCTTGGGAGACCCGAGAGCGCTGGGACGTCGTGGCAGGGCACGTCAGCAGGGCTGGCAAGGTGCGATGGCAGGGCTGGTAGGCAGCGATTTGCGAGGGCTGGCAGGGCACGACGGCAGGGCGAGGTGCGGCAGGGCGCAATGTGGCGTGCGGCAAGGCAGGGCGCGGTAGGGCGGGCGGCCCGCGGAAAGGTAGGCGACGCACGACAGCGACAGGGGCGGCGCGAGCAAAGGCAAGTGCTGCGCGCACAGCGGCAGGGGGCACGACTGCGGCGATGACGGCAATGAAGGATTCCAAACAAAAAAAGTTAGGGTTTTTTAATTGTGGCTCTGATACCATGTTAGAGTTAGATAATGAAATAATGGGAATCCTTATTATTGTATTAAAGGAGCCAAATGCTCTATTTATAGATACATAGAAGAAAACCTAAAATACCAGAAAAGGAAACTAGAAAAATTAAGAAACTAATAATATCACAATAATGACAATAAAGATATAATATTCTCCTAATAATAACTCTTTAACAGATCAAAAAATAACCCGTTGGAGATGTTGTTGTTCGGTACTTTCAGATTTTGTAATATTTTTGTATTCAGTCATGTATTTATTAGGTGATGCCTTAAAACATTTCTTCAATTAATGTCATCAAATAGGTCAATTGAAAGTAAATCTCCACATGTTGTTTCTTCATTCACTTCTTTAACAACACTAACAGCCACTTCTTCAACAGCACTCACAACCAATTCTTTAGTAGCTCTATCCACCTTTTCAATAGTTCTATTTACCACTTTAACAGTAGACCTCACATCCCCTTCCCCTTGTTTAGCATCTCTCCCAACCCCTTCTTCAACAACACCCATAGGAACTTCATCTATATCTAGGTCCAATACAACTTGTTCTTTACCTGTCTTTAATCTCTAGACAGCCTCCACCACTTCATCTGCAATTTTATCTGAGGTGATGACATAGAGAGTGAACTTGTGGGTCTTCTCATTCTCTTTGAATATATCAAGTAACTGGATATCTGTCTTCACCTCTACGTAATGTTTTGGCAAAACATTAGGCAACACATATGTTAAGATAATGGATTTTGTACTGTTTATTTTCAACTACTCTGAAAAATCATCTCACAAATCTATCATTGTTATCTTATCCCGATTTAATATCTTTGTAAATAATTGTTTACCCTCCACATAATTCTGGCCATTCTGAGACTTCACAGGCTTCCAATAACCATCATACATAAAAGTAACATGATACAAATCGTCCATTTCACTTATTCAAAATCCAACAAACAAAACAAATGTGATAACCAAGATTAATGCAAAATTCAGAATTCCAAAGCCTACATGAACCAAAAAAAAAAAGAAATTTTTTTGAAAGAACACAAAACCAATATGCACCACAAGAACCACAGAATAAAACAAAAAAAAAATTGAAATCAAAACACCACTGAAAATGCCATGTCATGGTGCAACATTTGCTGATTCAAAAAATGTGATACCCTGATCATAATCATTCGAATCACAAACTCTAGCAAGTAAAGCAATAATCACAAAACATACCATCCCTATGATACACTGGTCATAATCATACCAAATCAAACGAAAAGCCAACCATTTCAACAAAAAACCCTGAAATCGATTTATGTGTTCCAAAACCTAGAAACACTTACCTAATCAGTGAGGTGGAGTTTGTGGTAGGGATGCTTCGAATGTCTTCACATGAGAGTTTGATTGGATCGAAGATCACTGAATTTCATGGGGTGAACGACGGTAATGGCCATAGATTCCCTTCGCGCGAGAGAATCTTCACAGGACTGGTCAAAACTCCTCACAAGAGAGGCGGTCAGGTTCAAGGAGTGAACGCATGTAATGGCTGACGAAGCCCTTCACGTGAGAGAAAGACAGAGCGTGAGAGAAAAGGGGGATAGAAAGGATAGTGTTATGTTAAAAAGGGAGAAGGATTTTTTTGTAAATGTCCATGTATAGTTAGGGTTAACTCGATATCAGGTTAGTTGGCATCAATCTAGGGACCAAAACAACAATTAACAAACTTTCCAGGGACCTGCAGCAATTAAATTATTTTATAGGGGGTTATATTGATTTTTCCCTTTTCAAAATTATTTTAAAGATTTTTATTTTTAATTCCTTGGATACATGATCATTCTCTCCCTTTTTTATATTTCTTTTTAAAAGTCTCGAACTTCAAATTCCTGTTTCATTTTTAGCTCTTGCGCTAAACGTTTATCAGAATATATACTAGAAAAATATTCATATACCACTAGTTTTTTAAATGAGATTTTTTTCTAAGTCCCTATAATGTAAATTATTTAGTGATCAGTCATTCCCTTTTTCATATTTTATTTTAAGTCCTCAACTTCAAACGTTTTTTCTTATTAATTCTTGGACAAAATGTGTGTATGATTTTGGAAGTATTTTAATATTTTGAACTTGCATACAAAATGTTTAGTGAAATATATAAAACAAAACTGCATTTGCATGGTTCGATATTATTCAATACTGCAAATGTACCCAACCCAATATTGTATTATCTTATAACCTTAGCTGTCTAATTAGTGTTGATTACATAAGCAAAAGAAGAATGATTACATAAGAAAATTTTGAGAATTTTTTCATTATTTAATTTTTATTTAAATGATATTTTCTTGGTTGAAAATTGTGAAATATCAAATTAGATATTTTTAGTGTGTTTTGAATTTTAAAATTTAAATTCAGATACTATTAAAAAAATTGTATGCAGTCAATGAAAAATTTATTTTATATGTTCTAAATTTTATTTATTTAGAGATTTAATGATTTTATTGGAATCTAACATATTTATATTATTTAGTGACTTTTTCATGGTTTATTGGGGGTTTCTCTCATTTAGGGGATAAGTAGTTTAGGAATTTAACTATCCATTAGCTCCAAATATATGGATGTTTTGCACAATGACTAATAATAAAAATGTTGTTTGAAGTCAGGATTTAAAATGTAATATGAAGAAAGTAGAGATCGATCACTAAAGAGTATAGACAGATACTTAAAAATAAAAATTTCAAAGAACAGTTTAAGAATTTCAACTATCCGTCAGCTCAAACAAACGGACGTTTAGTGGAGGAACTAATAATGAAATAGAAATTTGAAGTTGAGGGCTTAAAAATAAATATAAAGAAGGGAGAGATCAATCATTAAAATATATATCAAACTAATCAAAGTTGCAATGAAACATCTTTTACTTCATTCCAAAAACTATATCATGTATACTATTTTGATGGCTAGTATTGCAAAGATATTTGTATCTCGAGTAGATGAGTATTGTGACAAAGATTGAAACCGTTCTCATGCATGCAGTATTTTTTGCTCCTTCAAAAGAAGGATTAAATAATTGGTGGTTTGTCCAATATTTTTTTACTTTAATTTTTTTTTTTTTTTGTACACAATGGCCTGAGGGACTACAAAGTCCCAATATTACAAGTCCCTACAAGGACCATCATTACAAATTCAAAACTACCTTGGAACAGAGTCCCTACAACAACAACAACCCTGGGACCGTAGCCCAAATAACACCCAAGCCCATAGGACTTGTTTTTTCACCAAATTCTTGCATATACCAAGAATCGAAGTTAACCCTCTCACGAAGAGAGGAGTGTCCACTACCACTGAACCAAAACCAGGTAGGACCTCAAAACTGTCTTCACATTCATATAAAAAAATGTGTTAGGGGGACCTCAAAACTATGCACATTATTGCTTAGCTGAGTGTAGCATTTGACAAGAAGTCAAAGAGTGCATAGCCATATGGGAGTCTGTTGTAAAAAGTACCACCAATTATTCTAGGCCTAGACTTCCAAGATTGAAATAATATGCTTCCTCAAGTTGTTTCCAGCTTGGAGTGCAACAAAACTACTTTCAATGTAATGCTTAAATCTACATGTCTTGCTAGTTAATTTTGACATTTACGTTTTCTTTCTTTGTACTATAAATTTGAAAATATGAAAAATGATTCATCCGTTTCAATCCATAAATCTAATATGGTATCAAAGGCCATAGGTTATATATGGTGGCATGCAAGTTTCAACTATCACCAAAACTTATTGTGACTGGTTCAGTCATGATAGTCGCCCAAATGTATCCATGGTTGGGTTTTCGTGATAGTTTTTTACCGTCACTAAAACCATGTTTTGTTGTAGTGATCTATATATGTTTGAGCTTTAAGTCAACAATACAATCTTAGATCTAAATCAAATTTACAAAAACCAAAAAAGTATCAATGAAACAATGATTAGTTTAAGCCATATCCCTTAATTACCAGTACCATCTTGGAATAAAAATTTCTCCATGATAAAGTTGATAATGAGCTTTGGATCATCTCATGATCCAAGCATCATGTTCATGTTTGGCATGGGCATTCCTTTAATCCTTTTACATGTATTGAATATACCGAATGTGTGTCAAGGATACAAGTTCATTAATTCATATATTTAAGTATGCATACCTGAGTTTTAAATTTTTAATTATCATTGAAGGAAATTGAAAGAGCTTGAAAGTTTATCAATGTTGTGCTGCTATATATCTTTTCCTTTTACCAGCATTATAGTAAAAAAATAAAATAATGTAGTCTTATTTGAATGGATTATTATTTCCATTCATGATGATTAAGGATGTACTCATGCATCTTCTTTGGAGGGTGTCAATAGTCTACCAAATGTTTTAAATATCCAAAATTTGTTCTTCTTCTTTGGAGGGACTAACCGATTTCCAAGTAAATAATCCATGGTCCACCAAATAATTTTAGGTTCGTGTTCCTCAACAAAGCTATCCCCAACATCTTTTTCAGTATCTCCAGCAACTGATTTTTAAATTTTCTAAGTATGCTACAAAAAATGTTAATATTATCAAAATTGTCATTCTTAAATTTACAAGATTTGTTTTTAGACTTTTGTTGACTTTATTAATTTTTTTCAATTTTTTCGTTATTTATATCTTATAAATGTCTTGTATAAGGATTTTTTTATAATATTAAACATTTGTAAATGTCCAAAAAAATTTCTAAATTTTTAAAATTTTATTTTTTACAATTTAACTCTTAATGGTGTATTTAGATATAAAAAAATAGTAATAAAATTTATGTACAAATAAAAAAATATTTTATATATATTAAAGTTCTTTAATTGGAGGTTTAAACAATTAAATATGTGTGATGATATATGCTTAAATAGTAGATAACACAAGGGTAGTAAAATCATTTTACTTTCTAAAATTGTGAAAGAAAACTTTATTTAGCTAGAATTTTTAAAAATAACTGATTTGGGTATTCCAATTAAAGAACATTAAATTATTAATAAAATATTTTTTGTATTTGTAAATGAATTTTATTATTATTTTTTTTATATCTAAATACACTATTAAGAGTTAAATTGTAAAAAATTGAAAATTTTCATCATAAACTATTTTTTTAGATATTTCTAAATTTTATAAAACCTTTTGGGGGACTTACATATGTTTAATAGTATACAAAAAAATCCTTATGCAAGACATTTATAAGATATAAATAAAAAAAAATAAGAAAACTTTAAAAGTTAGGAAAATTCTCAAGAAAAATCTAAATTTAAGAATGGCAATTTTGACAATGTTAACATTTTTTATTGCATATTTAGAAAAATTAAAATCATTTTCAAATAAAAATTATTTTTTATATTAATATTATTTTTCAATTAGATGATGGTGTGAAAAGTTTTAAATATAGTGAGAAATTTAAAAATTATAAAAAAAAAGTCATTTGTGTCATTTTAGGTTATGAGATTGTTAAATTAAACTTTTTTCGATACGATTCTTAAAAAAAGTCGTTTAGGGTATTTCTTATTTTTAAAAGACTTTTGTTTGGTATTTTACTTTTCCAAAACTCAAATGATTTTTTTATATATTATTTTTTTTATTAGCTTGTTACCTGATAAATTCATATATTGGATGATCATAAAATACAAATTTCATGCAATTTTGAAAATTACATTGTCCTTTCTTTCAAAAAAATTTCTTTGCATGTCAGCAATTATTTTTGTGTTTGCATATATTTTTGGGAGGGTTATTGTCCCACCTTCTTTTCAAACTTCACACCAAAATTGTTTGTTCACTTTTGAGTGATTAAATATTATGTTTTTATTTATTTTTAGAGTTCAGACATTCAATTTAAAAATATAATCCCATATCGATGATTCTAGTATCTACTTTTACTTACCTATAAATTTTTGTTGCGTTCTGACATCGTTTTAAAAATTATACAGTTCTAAATTGTATCCGTGTTTAGCTGTTACTGGGTTTTTGTTGGTTGTTTGATTGGGTGGGTGGTGACTCTAGATAAGTATCACCCCATTCTCCAACCCTTGGTTTCTAATGCCTCTGTTAGATGTGAGTGTAAGCCTAAGTATACCCCCTCCTTACCTCATCACACCAAACCCATTTGTATCTCTTTTGCCTCCATCTCACACTCAAAACTCTAAATTTAGTTTAATCTCTCTCTCTCTCCCCCTTTCATTCTCTCTAAGGCAGCCCCATTTGTGTGTGATTTTTGGTGGTGCAAGTGAAGATGAAGAGAAGAAAAATGAAGGAAGAGTGAAAATGATAGTGAGTATATGTGTGAACCTTGTATTTCCCCCCACCTCCTTCTTCTTTCTATGGCATTCTTTTAACCTCATTGTTTGTTTTGACTTATGTGAGGGTGTTGATCTAGTGGTGGTTATGGCTATGCATGTGTGATGGATTGATTGCTTGTGGTGGTGGTGGAATCCCTTGTGTGCATCCTTTTCCCCTCTTCTTCTCATGGTATGTTTGTTTCCCCTTTGTGTCATGTAGGTGTTTGTGTTTATGCTTCAATGAAGTATGAGTGTTGTTATCTAGTGCTTTGGGTGGTCAGCAAGGATGCATAGGTGCTGTTGTATGTGTTTTCCCCTTTTCTTGTTGTTGGGAGTTTTGTGTTGTAGTAAGGCAGATTTCTGTCTTATAACAATCCTTGTAAAACTAGTACTTAGAGACATATTTTTAGGATTGTGTCACATATGATATGATCATCAATATGTCTAGATTCTATATATGAAATTTGGTATCGTAATATTATCTGTGTTGTAAGTTAGAACCTGATTTGCATGGACTGTTCAGATTCGCGTAGGAAATGACCAGTTTCTGGAAATATTTTATTTCGGGCATGTAGAGGCTAAATAAGATTATAATGTATTCACGGATTATGATCCCATCATGTCCAAGAATGTGTATGATTTATTTCAGAATTATTGGATGTGTATTTGGTGCTGTGGAGATTAAAGTTTAGGGCTGGTTGTAGTAGATGTACCAGTTTTACTTGATTGTGTGTCAAAGAGCTATTATGCATGATGTGAGAACCATCAAGAGTTAGTGTCTTCATGAAGTTGGCTTGTATGTGTGTCAGGAGACTTCATATTTTAATTGAGCATCATTGGTTGTGTTTTGCAGCTTTCGTTGACAGAACTCGTGACGATCAAGTAACGGTGAGTGGTTTGATCCACCTACTTAGGAAGCGCGTAATACACGTAGCCGTGCTCCGTGTATTCTAAGAGCGCTATAGTTGTGTAGTATTCGTATAAATGGACGTATTATTAGGATTATAATAAACATGGGGTGCAAATTATTTTATCTAGTCAGTACAAAAATAATTACCCCAACTTGGTCCGTTCAATACACACAAGGTGTACTAGCACAATCACCCAAAAACCTATGAACCGGTCTTTTATAGTCAAGACAAACTACGTAAGATGAATTGCACTACAACCTTTATCCAATGGATTATCTAAGTCCATCTAAAGTTGTGAACCACAACTTGTAATTCACAGGGAACCGATAATCTGATCTTCCGTGTGTAAGTCGAACTCTACACACCAGATTATCTACAGTGTAAATTAAATGACTAAATTAAAACAAGCACAATATTTCAAACAATATAATGCAAGCATTTACCAATAATAATTCTCATCAAAATGCTAAGACCATCTTAATAATAGAGTTTATTGCATACGTCATGGCTTTTAGGACACTACTCTAACACAAGGCAGCCCCACCCAAAAGGGAAGCTGTAGCCCACATGGGAGAGACCCTATATGATCACCCATGCCTACACCGAGAATGCCTATCGCTTGGTGGATGCCGAAGGAGTCGAAATCTCAGGTTCGTGGAATGCACTTTATCTAAAGAAATTCCATGCATAAAAACTATCAATACTTAAGGAATATTATTCTTTCTTCCTGCAAATTCCAGCGTTTAGTGCTTGATTATAGAATTATAAAACTCCCAAAGATTACTTGTATTTTACTTGAACTCATACTCGCCAATCATACTACCTCCATCACACAAGTAAAACTTAGGAATTGGTCTACCTGATAAAAGGAAAAATTGCCTACCCTGTAGACTGGGACAATTTTTTAACCCCAAAGCATCTCCCCTTTATTCTCGCTCTTATTCGTATCAACCCCAAAGTCAAAATGAGGAATTGTCCTGGACCTAGCATAAATCCCTCCGGTAGGCTGACTGACGGGATTTGTCTCAAATTATGTAGAGACATGTGTTTAGGGGCCAGTCTCGGAGAGGATTTTCCGCATGGTTTCGTCCAACATTTCTGCTCTGGGAGGGCTATTTAGCGGTCCTGGGTTGGAGGTGGCCTTGTAAGGGCCTGGGGCAGAAACAATTGAAAATATTGGATTTGCGGGGGAAGGTGGGGCGAATGAAAAGGGACTCGGATTGACCGAGAAGCTAGGTGTAGGTGTGGTTTTGGGGGTGGGGCAAGCCTTGGTGGTCTTGGCAGGGGTTTCCTGTTTCAAGGTCTTGGCCAGGTGATAGTCGGTGAGGTCATTGAACATGTCCTCCACCAATTGGTATCCTACGGTAGCCATCCTCTCCTCTAGGTGGCTAAGGAATTGTGCGGTTTGGTCTTCTTGGTTGACTTTCTCTTCTACTGTTTCCTCGTGGGTGTAGGCTTCCATGGTATGAATATGGAATAGCCTAGGTGTGAATGAATGCAGATTTAACGCAGTAAATAAAGCAGTAAAGGGGTGCGCAGCTGTGTGCGGCTTAAAGCAGTAAAGGGTGCGCAGCTGTGTGCGGCTTAAAGCAGTAAAAGATGTTGCAATGCAATACGGGAAAATTTTGATTTTCCGAAAGGGGTGGTAGGTTTTTTTTTGTCAAGTTTTGGAAGGAGGCAGAAGGGGATTACCTTTTTTTTTCACGTGGGAGGTCTCACCGTGATCGCCAGGTTTGTCGGTGTCGTTTTTCAGGGGGGGGGGTGGTTCGGGGTTTGGGTGTTGCTTCCTGGTTGTCGGGAGGCTTCAGAAAAAGATGGTCTTTCTTGCGTGTGTGGGGGTTTCCCGAGGATTCGGATCCGGTGCGTGCCTTGGCAGGCTCGGTCGGATCGTCTCTTGGAAGGGGGAAGGGTGCTTGGTTCCTTGCTGAGGCGTCCGACGGCTCCTCAAGAGGATTCAGGGGGTGTAGTGATCACCACCAGCTTCTCAAAAGCAGGAAAAGTTGGGGTTGGATTTGATCACCTTCGTGGGAGAGTTTGTGGAGTCTCCGCTCTGAGATACGGACTTGCCGCACACAGAGGTGAAAAACAAGAATCCTCTTCTGCTTCCGGGAACTTGACAAGGGGGGTTTAAAGGTCAGGGGTGTAGGGTGTAGGTGAGGGCCGGCTAGTGGAAAATAGCCGCCTGGTGGGGACGGCTGGTTTGGGTTAGCTGTTATATATGTGTCACTTTTAACCTGCTGGTAACCGTTGGAGCGTTCTGGCAGTTTTTCATTTTTTTCGATTTTCGATCGGAACCGCTAATTTTTGGACTGTTAGCTATCATCCTGAGTTAGAGGACTCCGATTGGAAATCTAACTGCATATTTGGTGTCCTGGTGCCATTTTAAGCCACTCATGAAAATTTCATCGAATTCCGGCAACGTTTCCGTAAATTTCACAGTTCCGGGGCGTATCTGGGTTTTTAAGTCGCACACTATATAAGGGTGGGATCTAATTTTCGAAACACTATTCATCATCCCTACCAACCCTTCCCCTCTCTCCTCTTTCTCATTTTTCTTCCATTTGAGGCCCTTAGACCCCTCAAAGCTTAAAACCTAAAACCTAGGAAGTGTAGATCGGGTCCCGATCTACACCCCGGTGGTTTCAAATCTCGATTCCGGCGAGTTTTACCCCTCCGTCCGCCCTCTCTTCTCCTCTGTTTTGGCCCATTTCGGAGGTGGGAGTAGATCCGGGCGTTGGAAGCCCTTTGGGAAAGGTTTCGGTGCGCGGAGAGCAACCGGACTTCCCTTCTTCCCCTCGGTAAGCCTCCTTTCCCTCTTTTTCATGCTTAGATGTATGTTAGGAGGGTAGATTTGTGGTTGGGAGGCGGTCGGCGGCGGTGGGTGGCCGTCGGAGGGCTGTGGTGGTGGTCGGAGGCCGTGGGGTGGTCGGAGGTGGGTGGTTGAGGAGCTCGGGCTGGCAGGCTGCTGTCTCGGGCAGGGCAGCAGCGCAGGGCAGCAGGCGCAGCGGCTGGCGCGGGCGCGCGCGCGCGGGCGCGGGCGTGCCCGCATGCGTGCGTGCGCTCGGGTGGCGCTGGGGGCCGACAGGGCTGGGCGTGCGTGCGCTCGGGTGGCGTTGGGGGCCAGCAGGGCTGGGCAGGCTGGGTAGGACTAGCCGGGTAGGCTGGGAGCAGGTGCACCAGCGGGCGCGCGCGCGGGCGTGCGCTCGGGGGGTGCAGGGGGGAGGTGTGCGGAGCGGGATGGCTGCGGGTTGTGCGAGCAGGGCAGGCCGGCTGGGCAGGCCATGCTCGAGCAGCTGGCAGGGGGTGCTCGGGCATCAGGCGGGCAGTGGCTGGGCGTGCAAGGCGAACGGTGCTCGGGCCACTCGGCGACGCGCGCAGGCAGGCAGCGCGGGCAGCAGCGCGCGCAGGCTGGCAGGCGCGCTGGGCGCGTGCTGCCAGGCGCGCTGGGTGCGTGCTGCGCGGGCGTGCGCGTGGGCGCTGGGTGAGGGTCCCGAGTGCTGGGCGCTGAGCGTCGGGTGCTGGGCCGCGGATACCGGGTGCTGAGCTGCGGCGCGGGTGGTGCGCGCGGTGCAGTGGGTGCGAGCGAGTGGTGCGCGCGGGTAGAGGCTGGTAGGTGCGCGCGGAGTGCGCGCGGATAGGGGGCTGGAGGTGCGCGCGGGGCGAGGCGCTGCGCGCGGAGCGTGCGGGGTGCTCGCGGGCCAGCGCGAGGCGTGCGGGGTGTGCGCGGGCGGCTGCGCTGGGGCGCAGGGGGCGCGCGGTGCACCCGGGAGGTTCGGCGGCGCGTCCAGGCGGCGGGCGGGGGCCCGGCGGTGCGCGGGGTGCGTTGGCTGAGGCGCGGCGGTGCACCCGAGCGGTCGGGTGACCGTGCGGGGGGTTGCCGGCCGTGCGGGTGGTTGCCGGGGTGCTCGGGCTAGCGTGCGTGCGGGTCGTATGCACGTTTGCCCGAGTGTTGGGTGTTTGTTGTGGGTTTTGTGAATTTTGATGTCTTTGGTAGTAGTTGTGGATTTTAACTCACCATATAAATGTCTGTCTTGCAGATCCTGACGGGCGGTCGCGCGATGACCCGAACTTCGGTGAGTGGGACAATCCAACCCAGTGGAGAGGGGTCATACGCATTTGGGCGTATACCGACCTCTCCTGGGGCACCATGGATGTATATTAACCAGCAGTAATATGTAATCCATGCTTGCATGATTTAAATGTAGAATGCATGCTACCCTAGTCTTTGTATGTTAGGGACTTGCACCCATAGGATAGGTGTAAGAGCCATGCACCATGCCCCCTGTTTTCATGTTAGGAAACCTCGGCCTATGCATGCGTCCTACTAGTTTATTTATTAAATTAAATGCTAGTGTATGTTAAATTGCATGCCTTAGATAATATTATAGGGAGGAGCCTTGCGAGGTCAACATTGAGACCCGTGTTAGGGTACTCCGTGTTCCTTGTTTGGTTGTCGGGATGTCCTGTATCGGGACCTCATGCTGCCCTCCCCAGGTTTCTAGTCCTATTAATATTATAAGTAATGTTATATAACTGTTATGAATATTAGCATATTTAGTGAATATTATAGGGGAGGGGCCTTGCGAGGACAGCGGTGAGACCCGGGTTAGGGTACTCCGTGTTCCTTGTTTGGTTGTCGGGGTATCCTATATCGGGAACTCACGCCGCCCTCCCGAGTTTTTTCCCCCAATGATATTCCGCCCTTGCTTTTATTGTGCGTGTTCCCCGCATCTTGGTTATGCGCCTTGGAGGAACTCTGAAGAGTTCATGGCATTAGAGTTGTAGAGATGTATTGTCGGCGGATCCGAGTGGATCATATGCGTATGGATAGGCTGTTCTGTCCCCTTCGTTGGATCCGGTAGAGACTGCCCCAGCGTTAGAAAGGTCGTCCCTTCCAAGGGTTCCCATCAGTAGGCGCCTCCTGATTTGGTTTCGGACTGGGCCGAAGTTGTGGGTGAAAACCAAGCGGCCTACGGAGTGGAGGAGAGACTATCGGTGGACCAAGGGTGACCAACAGCCTAGTCAGTCCCAAAATCCTATGTCACCCGTGGTAGGGTGAGGGTGAGGGTGTAGTGGGTTGGCGATGAGCGACCCACTGGATTTGCGATTGGATGATTATCAGTCCCAATAGCCTATGTCACCCATTGATGGGTGAGGGTGAGGGTGTGGTGGTTCGGCGAGGTACGAACCACTGGATTATGTTGTTATGTCACTTAGAGGCTGGATAAATAATGGAATTGTGGTAAATATTGTCTGTGATGCATGGGTTGTGCTGTTCACTGAGCGTGTGGCTCACCCCTCGCATATGTTTTCCCCAGTGGTCACTGAGCCTGAGCTGGAGCCGGAGCAGCAGTTGGAGCTTTCCGAGGGATTCCTTCAGTAGCGGAGCAGCGCTACGTTCCGCGAGTGCCAGAGGTCATCAGCATCCCTTCTTGACTGTATGTATTTGATTTCCGTGCTTGGCACGTGTTTGTATATGTTCAGTTGTATTTGTGTATATTGGCTCTCACAGGACAGATGATTGAGTATCAAGTCTGTAGTATGCTTATTTACAGATTCAGTCTTTTGCTTTCGCATTTGGTGTATATATCATGTCAGCCCCTTTGTTATCTGTGTGTCATTCTGGTTGTTTGTGTATGATATATTATTGACCTCCTGTGTAGATTCTGATATTTTATATACACTTGCCGCGTCCCGGGGACGGCCGCCCTGGGGCGTGACATTAGCCGCCTGGTGCTTGGTTCAATTTGGGCAGAACATGGGTAGGAAATGGGTTAGGGTTTGGTGGAGGTTGAATTAGTTTTAACCTGGGTTTTGGACAGTGAATTTGGAGAGTGAATTTGTGTAGGGAATGGGTTTTCTACTCACAAATAAACCTCTCTTTTCTCTCCCTCTCAAGGGTTTTGGAATGGTGGTGTGGGGTATAGGCTTGTATGTGTTGATTGGGGATGTGATGATGTTGTGGATTTTTGAATGAATGTGAAATGCTTTGGACCCCCTCTAATTATAATAAAAGAGAGGCAGGGGAATGTCCATTGGACAATAGATCAAAATGGGTAATAAGGTGCTTTATTTGACCTCCCATTAGATCTTTGTTCTCTGATAGTGTTCAGGTGAGGGGCGGCTAGTTGAAAGTAGCCGCCCCAATGATGGCCTGCCAAATGTCCCATCTCTAGCAAGCGGTGGCTTGGGTCGGCTACTAGGGTTGAATCGGCCAAGATGGGGCGGCTAAAAGGAACAAACCATCGCAATCATCAGTATTAAATGCTGCTTTATGTCCCATCCAAGGGAAGCGGTTTGGGGTCAGTTGTTGTACCTGTGTCATTTGGAGCGCTCTGTTTGAAGATTTGGGTACATAATTTTTTTCCCTAAGTTATGTATTCCTGATTTGGTGTTTAGATTTGATTTTGTTAAAATCCAAGATGAAGAGGTTTAAATATGAGTTTACTATGAGATGTCCAGTTTTGAGTTAGCTTTCGTACAGAAGTGGAATTAGATCAACTAGATTCTTGTAGTAAAAGTTATGGGTATTTTTCCAAGTATACCCCGGGGATGGAAATTCTGGCAGCAGCCCTGCTCGATGTTTAGCTCTAATTTCAGAATATCTGGAGGGATTATCTGATCTTGTCATAAACATGAAAGTTGTAGATAATCTTCTTGGCTTTCCAACGGAATTGGAATTGTGCAATTCGGAGCTATATCGAGGAAGTTATGGCTGTTCCAGTGAAGCTTGCGCAGAATTTCTAGTCAAAGGGCGACTAGGTCATTTCCACCCCTCTTAAGATATTTGTGTGATAAATATCTCTCTCTCTCTCTCTCTTCCCCTCTCACTCCCACGACTACCTCTGCTGGCCTCTCTTTCTCTCTTTCACAAGCCCCCCTAGGTGTTTGATAAAATGCCCCAATGAGTAGGAGAGGGTGCATGTGCAAGTGAAGGGTGGTGTGGGTGTGTTTTGTTGTTGATCCTTCTCTCTCAAGCTCCCTTTTCATGGAATCCCCCCCCCCTGATTTGCAGCCATGGGAGGGCTGAGGAGGCCGAGGTGGTGGTGGTGGCGGTTGAGGTGGTCGCGGGTGCGTCGAGGGCCCCCGAACCTCCCCCTTTCGTTCCCCCTCCAAGGTGAGCTCCTCCCCTTCTTTTCTTGGTTTTCTTGGCTTAAGGGGATGTTGGGAAGGTCATGCATGTTGGGTAGATGTGTTAGGGTGTGTGTGAGGGGTTGGGAAGGGTTAAAATGGGGTTAGGATTGGCCGGGCGTGCATCAGGAGATGTCTGCGCCCGGGAGCGCGCAGGTGCGCGAGCAAGCGGGCGCTGGCGAGCGCGCAGACGCGCGCGGGCGCGTGCGCGCGGGTGCTTGCGCGCGGGTGTGCGCGCGGGTGTTGGCGCGAGCGGGGGTGCGAGCGGGGGTGCGCGCGGGAGTGCGCGTGAGTGCGCGCGAGCGTGCGCGCGCGTGGGCAGTGCGCCTGGGCGAAGGGCTGGGGACCAGTGCGCGCGCGTGCGTGTGCTGGGGCGTGCGCGGGGTGCTACGTGAAGGGCGCGGGCTGGACGTGCGGTGCACGCAGGCGCGCGCGAGCGTGCGCGTGCGTGCGGCAGCGCGTCTGGGCGCGCGGGCAGGTGCGCGGCAGTGCACCGAGGGTGCTGGGGTGCGTGCGTGCGTGCGCATTCGTGCGTGCGCGTGCGGGAGGCCATGCGTGTGGCTGCCCGAGGGTTTGGGTAGGTGTCGGGGCACTCGGAATCGCGTGCGTACGTGCGTGCTCGCATGCGTGCGAGCCCGTATGCATGCTTGTCCGAGTATTGGGTATTTCTAATGTTTTCTTTGTGTAAATTATGTTGTTTTCTCACCAGTTCGATGCTTCTACCTTGCAGATCTCGTCGGATGGGATGCGCGAGGTCCCGGGTCGTAAGGTGAGTGATTCGATTCCAATCCCCCCCCCTCTCTCTGGGGATGCGCTCGACCCGCATAGACGCGCGTCGCGTATCGATGGGGCCCCCTAGCTAGATTATGTAGACACCCATGCATGCATGATAAATATGATATATCCATGCCACCTTAGACTATGTATGCTAGGGATACGCACCCTTATATCATGTATAGCAGCCTATGCATGTTTAGTAATCTTGTCCTTAATTGGAAAAACCCGACTATGCATGTTCCCATTTAGTTTAATTTATTTAAATCAGGATGGGATTATGTGAGCGTATTGTGATAAGCATGCCTTAGAGAATATTATAACCTTGTGGTTATAATATATGGTTCCCCGCATCTTAGTTATGCGCCCTGGAGGAATTCTTGAGAATTCATGACATTAGAAATGTTAGGAAGCGTTGTCGACGGATCCAAGGGGATCATATCCGCGTGAGTAGGCTGTCTTCTCCTTATTGGTTGGGATCTGAGGTAGGAACTCCCCGGCGATGGCCGACCTGACAGGGGACTCCCGTCCGTAGGTACCTCCGATGTGTCGGACAGTACTGATAGCGGGAGTGGACCAGGTAGAGGCTACGAGGGTGGGAGAGGCTACCCGGTGGGACCAAGGGTGAATAGCAGTCTAGTCAGTCCCAAGAGGCCCATGTCACCCTCTAAAGGGTGAGGATGAGGGTGAGGGTGGGGTGGGTCGGCGATGTTACGACCCACTAGCTTGTGTAGTTACTCCCGTTTAGGGACTATGACTACTTTGAGGTTAATGTGAGTGTGTTGGTTGCTGTTATGCATGTGTGTGATATCTCGATGAGCGAGTATCGAGAGTGGTTGTTTTCCATTGGGTTTCGCTTTGCGAACATGGGATCGTTCTCCCCTTCATTTGGATCCGATGTAGGGACTCCCTGGCGTTGGCTATACCTGTCAGAGGACTAGGCGGAGGCCACAAGGGGGGGGAGAGGCTACCGGTTGACCAAGGGTAAGAGCGGTGAGTTGTGGAGATCGGGTTGTAGATACTACCAGGACGAGGGTTATTGAATGATGTCGCGAGCGTGGAATCGTTCTCCCCTTCGTTGGATCCGAGTAGTGACATCCCCGGCGTTAGACAGGCTGTCCTGACAGAGGGCTCCCATCTGTAGGTACCTCCGATGTGTTCGGACAGTGCTGATCGTGGGAGTATACCAGGTAAGCTACGGAGCGGGGAGAGGTTACCGGTGGACCAGGGGTGTAGAGCAGTCTAAGTCTCTCCCAAAGTCCCAAGATATCTCCTTTCAGGAGTGAGAATGTGGATGAGGCGAAGACGCGTCGCCTCGTGACCCATTCGTTGTTCGACCGTTCCCATAGATGTTGGGTCCGGTCTCGTGATGGATGTTGAAGGACATCGATGGACGATTATCTAGATGTAGATGATCCAGTAGTGTTGAGTAGACCAGTAAATCCGGGTCTCTTCGACCGACGGCATGGTCTCTAGACCAGTAAATCCGGGTCTCTTCGACCGACGGTATGGTCTCTCCCCTTAAGTCCCAAAAGACTCCCTCCGGGAGTGAGGGTGGGGGTGAGGTTGGTCGCGCCGCCGCGTGACCCAGTGATCATTGGGTTTCTACCCATGTTTTTCCTTGAAGAAGGGAATTGATTATGTATTGAACTGTAGAATGGTGATTGGTTTCTAGCCACTCACTGAGCTTGTAGCTCACCCCTCGCATACTGTTTCTTTTCAGGGGCAGTGTTGGGCGTGGAGCTGGAGCTTTCCTGTGGCGTGGTCTTATGGGCGTGGAGCGTTCTGCCAGCGGGTGGCGAGTGTGAGGCTGTCAGCATTCCTAGAGTCATTTATGCCTTGTAAATCGTGCATGTGGCACAGGTTGTATTTTATTTGGTCTAGACTTGGCTTCCACAGGACATTGATTGTGTATTCGGGTCTGTAATAATGTTTTTGATTTACAGACATTGTTATATATTATGCTTCCGCTTTTCAGTCAGTTATCTTTATCTTGCTTTGCCGCCTTGTGTATTGTTGTTGGTGTCTTTATTGACCTCAGGTATTGATAGCTGATATTATATCTATATTTGCCACGTCTCGAGGACGCCTAGGGCGTGACATCAGTTAGGGGGCGACTACTTGAAACTAGCTGCCCAAGAAGGCGCGGCTACTCTCAACTAGCCGCCCCTGTCCTGGTCTCAGATTTCTCTAAGGGTTGGACTAGGGTTTCTGGTTTTGGGTTTCTAAGGAAGCTTTCTTTAGGGTTTTCAAATGTGGTCATTTCTAAATATTACTTGAAGTATTTTTGTCTTTGTGGACGGTCAAAATTGGGGTATCTAAACCATGGACTTAGGAGATTGACACCTAAGGCCAATACCTTTCAAATACGATCCTGGGTTGGACACAGGTGACCACAAGGGCTCCTCTTCAGGGACTTGATGGCATCTTTTACTTTAGAAGATTGAAGTCATTACCCTCTCACATGAAAAGATCAAATTGAAAAAGTAAAATGCCCCCTTATGTCATCCATGCTAATACATTCTGTATTTTCTTTTTTCGAAATCTCAGACATTCAATTCTTCTTAGAAATGTCATGTTGGACCCCCATACCAAAAAACATTGTCCCTGTTACTTTCATCTCATACCCTTCCACACACACTTGAGAAGAAAAATTGTCCCGCTCTCACACACGCCTGAGATTTTTCCATTCTCTCACATACCCTCACGCTTAGAGTCACTTAAACTCCCTCCTTTTTATGCCGGGCACAACCTCTCGTACCTTTTTCCTCACTTTACTTTTGAATTACCTTAGATGGGTTGTAGCCCTTGACGATTCAAGCAAGAGGGGCTCGAAAGTCAGTGCAGGGGCACAATCTGAACCGATATAACACTTGGTTCAGGGAAAGAATGTTTTTACAGGTTTTGAAGATTGACCAAACATCCGTAAAGATTTTCAGCAAAGCAGTAGAAGTGAAATTGTCCTAGGCAAGGGGAGGCTAAATACATCTAGCCACCTGGACTCCGACGGCTAAACTCAACAGGTAAGTTCTACTGGTCTAAGGGCGGCTAAATCTAACTAGCCGCCCCTCACTGGGCCGCTAAATACAAGTAGCCACCCCATACCTGCTACCTAAAATCTGCTGTCAGTCCCATTTCAATCAACTCTTCAATACATCAAATACTTATGAAAGACATTTCATTCCAAAACCTGTACTTACACATTTCCTGCACATATACATTTACAAAACCAACATAAATACAAATCAAAGACATTTGTATTTCAATTTCATACATCCATCCATAAATCGAACTTACAAAACCAAAATTATTAATCACACGTACACACGCATACACCAAATTCAAATCAAAAGACCTTTCGAAAACTAAACATCCATGCTTAAATACATATAACATACATGAAAGGCATAAAATTGTCCCCCAAAAAAAAAAACATAGAAAGCTAGACTAAAGTGTCTTATAAAAAAAAGAGAGAAAAACCATTAAAAAAAAAGAAACAATGAGAAGTAGATCCACAAAAGAACTCCAACTCCAAATGTCTTGAGTTGTACATCACCAAAATAATTACCTGAGCCAAGAAAAAAAAGAAGAAAGCATGAATTCCTTGCATATATACGATTCTTCTATAAAAGCCAAGACACAAAAAGCTATACCTTGGAGTGTCATCCGCGGGACGTTGAGTCGAAGGAATGTCTTGACTTGGCTGGGATGGCAGTGGTGGCTGAGGGGAGGACTGGACCTCAAGGACATCCTTAGCCACGAAAGTCTCCCTCATTGAAAAATCAGCCCTCGCATATATCCCGCGACTCCGAGTCGCTGATGGGCGGGAAGCTCAGCTAAGGGTGGCTCCGTGGCCAAGGAGGTAGAGATCCAATGATTGGGCTCGAGAGGGAGAAGGTTAAGATCCGCCTCCGTCATGGACCCTCCCCCAACCAACTTCCCTCTCATAGTAGCCTCCCAGAGGTGGACTTGCTGCATATCTCGATCTCTTCTCTCCAACCTTTGATAAAGATGACTCTCCATACCTTTTGATCGATCCTCGGCCGCCCTCAATCTCTCTTCCATCTCCCATGCCCTCACCTTTGCGGCTCTTAGCGTTTCCCGATCTCTATCCCCAACCGCTTGGAGAGAGCGGACAAGATCTCCCATCAGCCCACCAGGCACGCCAGCCGACGACTCCAACTCTGACACCCTGGCTTGGAGGGAGTCCTGCTCATGGCGTAGGGTGGATGACTCCCCCTCTCTCGACACCACCTCGGACCGCAGCTGGTCCATCTCCTCCTCCCTCGAGGCTCTCTCGGACCTCAACTGGTCCACTTCATCCTCGGATCTGGTGACCCTCTCCCTGGCAAGATCAAGCTCCATCCGAGTAGCCAAGAGCTCGCTCCGGACCATGCCTAGCTCGTTCATCAACTCGATCTCTCGATCGGAAGCACTGGTCGGAGGAGGAGCGGAGGAGGAAGAAGCGCCGTCAGCCCTCACTCTTGACAGAGCATCCACCTGAGCCTCAAGGACCCGAACCTAGTCCGACAGGCGTCACCTCTAGAACTGCAACCCCTCTACCTGTCCGGTTCTCGCCTAGAGATACTCGTTAGCAGCCTTGAGCTTCTTCTCCAACTCATTCAGCTCAACCTACAAATGAAGACATCATTTAGAACACAAAGAGAAGAAGCAAAGGGAGAAAAGAAAAGAAAAGAAGGACTTTTCTTACATAGGCGTCCGGGATCTCCTCCTCCATAGTCCTGAGGATGCTGACGTATTCCTAATGATACCAAGCCATGTACTCCTCACTGCTGGTCACCTCGGGACGACGCTCAACCAAGGTCCCTCTCGCATCCCATCCCGCCATGTATATTGCATAGTTCTTCGGGAGGTTCGTGTCTTGAGGAATTTTGGCCACCGGGATTGGGGGATGCTTTGGTAGAGGATCAGGCACCCAATGATGGTACCTGAGCTGGCGAACGACCCGGCTGATCGCATGAAAGACCACCTCGTTGAAAAAGATCAGCCAGATGTCCCGCGACAGCTCCTCGGGGACTGCCTCCTCTGTGTAGGGCCTCCAAGTCATTTACAAGTCAATAGACATAAAGAAGAGAGCTTAGTCAAAAGAAAATCCTATAAGAGCTAAAAGTCAAGAAATACCTCTTCTTCCTTCAAAACACAGAGCCTCTCGGAATTGCGCAAGACGACGCAAGCGAGAAGACCCTGGAGGCGCCCACCTCATAGCTCGAGGAAGGGTATGGTCTCGGGGCATCGGGATGGGATGATCGATGGTGAAGTGCTCGTACCCAAAGACCTGCCGAAGTACTATCAGAATCAAGGGAAACAAATAAAAAAGGGAGACATTTCTTTTTCACTGACTTATACCTGAAGGAAGATTGCAAAGCCACCGAGGTTCATGCCCCCGGCCCTCTTCACGTTCTTTGAGAGCTCCGCGAAGAGGTGGGCGAGCATCGCAGCGCCCCAAGCAAAACGTCCCATGGTCCCCAAATCCCTCATCAGTAGCAGAAAGTGTGAGGAGAACTTGTTCGAAGCCGTCGAGAAGAGGACCCGAGCAAAGAAGTAGAGGAAGAATGCTCTCAACTCCCTCCGTGCCCTCTGTGGGCACGCGGCCGCCTCTCTCTCCTCGATCATCGACCTCCTCCGCTCATAGCTAGCCGTAGCCTCACCCTTCTGGCGCTGCGTGAAGGAATCGAGGCCATACCACCTCGACAATTGCCCGAGAGGGATCCGGTTCAGCATCCTCTCCCGCTCCACGAACTCCCACTCTCCAATCAGTACTGAAAGAGAGCCATGTAGTCGGCACGGGTAGCCGCGATCACCACCTCCCCTAAGACTGGAAGACCGGTGATTCGCTAGATATCCTCCAACGTTGGCATCACTGCACCCGTGGGGAGAAAAAAGGCGCAGCTCTCCGGATCTCACCTCTCTGCCAACGCCTCCAGATATGGGCGGTGGACGTGGAACGGCTCGATCAAGAAGAAGGAGCGGAAGCCCGCTCCATCCACCAAATCCCGCTCCTCTCGACCCAAGGCAGAATACCACCTCTTCGTCCCGTGCCACAGCCCTCACGCGATTCAGTCTCTAAGAGAGACGAGAGAAAGCGTTAATCAGAGGTGAGAATCTCTATTTTAAAATTCCAAGATCAAAACCATGCTTAGAGAAATAAATATACATATACAAGCATGAAATATTCAAAGCATGAATACACCTCTTTTTACCCCATAACACTCCCACCGTGGTCTATCTCTAAGAACAAATCGAAATTATTTAAAGTTCACCATGCTTAAAACTGCATAAACACACTTTCTTCTTGTCATGTAAAGCATGCTTATAACACTCCCACCGTGATCATAAACACATGCTTACATACCATTCTATATCACTATCACCTCTAAAACATACTTATTCAAAAAAACAACAAAATTATTATTCCTTTTACCATCTCTTGTATTAAAACCAACACCACATCTACATATAACATAGAGCATCGTATAAATCATAAGAATGCATGCTTATAAAAACTCCCACCATGATCATTCTATATCCACAACAAGCATGCCTATTTAACCACTCAAACACATTTCTTATTTTTCCATACTACAAAAAAAAAAAAAAAAACATACATGTATATATAAATAAATAAAGCTAGACCAAGGGTAATATAAGGCATGCCATGGCTCGTGTAGCCCCGGGAGCCTCCACCTTAGCCTCGTCGATCGCCCATCCCATCGTCATCTCCCTCCTCATCATCCCCCTCCTCCTCGACCACAGCCTCCTCGGCCTCCTCTGCACCGATACCCCCGGCCTCTGTGACCTCAACCCCAACACCCACAGCCTCACCTTCCTCTGTGCCCACCGCACAGGAAGCCAAGACCTCGTAGTCCCCTAGAGCCCTCATCTCCTCCTCCTCAGCCCTGGCCTCTCTGGCCTCCCTCTCTATCATCCCCACAATGGCATCTGTAATAGCCCGAACCCTCTTATGTCGAATTATGCTAATATTTACGTGTTTGGATTGCAAAATAATAAAATTTTATGTTATTGCAAAATAGGATAATTTTATGTTATTGAGCTTTTGGTCCTTATTATTCTTGAAGCCTTGCATTTGGTTTCATTTTCAGAAAACACTTTCGAGGCATATTTGGGTTTTACGCTAAACATATGAAGTCTTCATTTTTGAGTTATCTCTCATATAAAATTAGTTTGGCGTCATTTGGAGCTACATTAAAAAAGTTAGGGCTGTTTTACCATTTCTACCCCTAGAAGAAGAAATCGCAAGGTCTTCTGTTCGTCGCCCTTTTTAATATAGTTGGAGGCTTCTTTTGATCTTGTCCTAAACATAGAAGTTGTAGATATTTTCGTTACCTTTCCAACAGAAATTGTATCATCTGAAGTGTACTCTCGTACAAGAAGTTATAGCGGTTTGAGTTGAGGCTGTGCAGGTTAATAAGGGTACTTTGGTAATTATAGCGGATTTATCAATTCCATTTAAATGATAGGTGAAGTCGGTGGAGGCATTTATTTGGTGAGTGCGTGCGTACCGAGACTCATTTTCACGGGGAAAATCAAGAAAAATTAGGAAAAGCTTTGTGGAGTATTTTTTGTGGCGTACTGGGTAAGGATTCTTGTTCTTCTCATCGTTATTCTTCGTCTAGGGTTGTTCTATTTTAGTTCTAAATTAAAAATTATGATTTGGGGCTGAAATATGAATTTGTTTTGGGGCTGGGTAAATAAGAATTGGAGAGTTATTTTTATTGTGTTAACTTAGGGTTTGTATTTGGGACATCGTATTTGTTTTGGGGGAACTGAGAATTTCTTGATTATTGGGATTATATGTTAGTATCTGATTGAGGTTATATTTTTATCAGTGGATTTCTTCTCTGCTTGTTTTAAGAGTTGGAATAGGGTGAGTCCAGTTTGAGGTGGTGAATTACGAGGTAAGTAACCCGATTGATATTTGTTGGTTCCATTCCATTCCACGTGGTATTGTTATAAGTGACCCAATATTGTGTTTGTTCTTTCCAATTCCGTGCTTCATCGTTGTTTCTCATCATCTCTAATATTGTTTGGGATTCGTAGCTGCTTCAATCACTCTTTATTCAAGACATTTACTATTGTTGGTTACTCTATTATATTGTTGAGACCTAGAATTCTTCGTATCACTTTTACTAGTGAGAATTGTTTTCATTGAGAACTGTTTCATATTTATTCATTATTATTCAGTTATCACTCAAAATTGTGGTTTATATTATCCTGATTCAAATTAATCATTGACGTGTCATCTTTAAAGTTTATTTGTTATTCATCATTATTATTCAATCATTGTTATCTATCATTGTTCTAGATAGCTTTCAAGAGTGTCCATTGTTGATAATTCTAAAGCTAGAGTTGATCTGTAAGCATATTGTGAGTCTTCCTTTGAACCTGATGTATCCATCCCAGCGGCTTTCAATTGACCTATGATCTGCATGGTCGTGCTGTCCGACCATGAAGCCTTGTAGTGTGTCTGTTTCGCTGCTTCTATATTACCTCTTGCGTACTTGGAGTTTGATGACCATAGACCTTACAATGAGGGTTGAGGATTACCTCCCCAGCGTGCATGAGTACGTACGGTCCAGCGAGGGGGACTTGAGAATACCCTGCCGTGCCTGGACATTCCAAGGTTTAGGTAGCGATTCCGCGGTGGACGTTCCGAGGGCCACACGCAAGAGGTATAGATGTTGTGGACATCTCGGACATAGGGGCCGAGATGGGGTCATGTAGATGGTCTATCCAGTGCTTTGGTCATTTAGGAGCTAGAGTTGTGATTCCCTTATCATTCTTGTAGAATTGTGACATCTCGAGTGCCATCAATGAGTTAATTGACCTTCTTTGATTGATGGGTGATTTCAGAGTATGTGCCTTCAGTCCAGTGGTGTTGCTTCTTGATGATATTTATTGGTCCTATCACTTGTGATGTGTTCGTTTGAGCTATTCATTCCTATTTTTATATATCAACGATGTTATTGTTCTCCACTGATTCACTGATGATCATAAAGTGTTTCATGTGTTATTATGCTTTGACCTGATGTTGACTAAGCTTGACTTTGATGTCATCATTGTTTTCTTTATGCGTGGAATGTATGGGTTACTTACTAAGCATCTTTCACTCATTCTATTCTATTTTCCTATTTCTGTAGAGTAGAGGCGAGGGTTTCTGGGCGTTGACTTTGTCTTCTTTTGGGGGTCACGTCCAGCAGGTGATAGGTACATATATATATATATGGATATTGTTGATGTTTTAGATCTGTATATAATTATTTTGGTAGAGGCTGGTCTAGTAAACCATGCCTATGTTAAAATGCTCTGTATATATATATGGATGACTGTATATGAGGTGTGTTAGATGCTCTATTGACTGCTTAAACTTTCCTGGGTGAGTTTATATAGGTGATTATATATATCTTGATGATTATATGTTATCCCAGGGTTATTACCAGATAAGATTATATAGGGTGGTTATTTTGATCTTTTTTTTAAAAAAAATGGTGAGTTTTAAGGCACGTGACGTGCTTGTGCCGATATTTTTGGGCTTGGGCCATCACAGCATCCAAGGACACCCTCTCCTCTACGCTAACCCCCTCAACCTCAACCCCTCCTGCCTCACCCTCGGCCAACCCTCCAGCCTCCAAACCTATCTCTTCAACCACTGATAAGCATATTAATTATACATTAAAACCCCTTAATCTAAGTTTCTATATCCTTATTTTATGTATAATAATAACTAATATTAAGAATTCATGTGTTATTGCAGGTAATTGACTTAAATGATGATTATCAATATAAGATATGCTACAAATCAGTTAAAGATGTGAAGGAGAATCAAGAGTTTCTAGAAGATCCTTATGGAAAAAGATTTGGTTAAGATTGAATAAAAATCAATCTAATCAAATATATTCTTCAAAATCCCGTCCCACTGTTTTGATCATAACTTTTGCCTCAAGTATCTGATTTATTCGCATGATATGGCGTTGGAAAGATAATTTCAAGATCTACAAATCACTATTTCATGAAGATTTCATAATTCCATCTTATTACGGGTCAAAAAGCCATCTGAAGATTCTGCAGAAAATCAAGGACGAGAATTAAATCTAAACTTCATATGAGGAAGGTTGAGGCCAATCTTAACTACCAAATCTTAACCATCTATTATATTGCAAATAAATGGTTGAGATTCAAGAGCTGGAGACTATAAAAGGAGCACATGTGAATAGAAAGTGGAGGCACAAAGACAATCAAAAGGAGAAGAAGAATTCAAGAGTTTTACTTTGTTTTTGTTTTTCTTTTCATCTCATATATTTTGATTCTTGTATTCTATTAGATCTGAATTTTAATATTAATTTTGTGTTTTTATTTTCAAGAATTTTTTAATAATATGATGTCTTTTATTTTTCTTTTCTTTTATTTGATCATGTTTTCTAGTAGCTAAATCTTCAACTAGGGTTGAAGATGAAACCATGCAATGTTAGTTTAGGATTTTATATTTAGATTTGAATTCTCCATATTGTTTGCTTTATTGCTTATCAATCTCTCCTTCAATTCTCTTTTGAAACCTTTTGTGTGAATTTTTAATACCTTCTTCAAAAATCTCTTATATTTGATTTGATAAAATATGCTTTGATTAAGTTCTATGATATTTTATGCTCTTCTTAACATGTTGAATATTGAGTTGGTAGATTTTATAAAGGGAAGGGAGATAGATCATTCTATTGGATTTTCATAAATCAAGGTTTTTAATTGTAGAATCATCTTCAAGGATCTCTTATTTAGGGTTTGATAGGGTATGCTTGGTTAACTATTTGATATCTTATTCTCTTCCTAATATGTGAATGTTGAGATGATTGTTTTGATTTCAAATCTGATTTTATGAAATAATTAATATGATTTTAAATATTTATTTTCCGATTGGTATTTGATTAACGTCAATATTGATTGAGTTATATGGTGGAGTTTCATATTTGAATATAATCCCTAAATTGGTATTGCATGGTGGATTCTAAAACCCTAGTTATCTTTTCATATTAATATTCTCTTTTTAATAATAATAATAAATAAATAAATAACTTCATCAATCTTTCTTTCTAGTTCGATTAGTTAAATTGATTAATAATCTGATTTAAACAATTCTCTGTGGGTTCGACCCGTATTTGCTAGATCTATACTTCTGTAACGATCCGTGCACTTGCGGTAATTAATAACAACTTAAATATTCAATCAAGTTTTTGGCGCCGTTGCCGGGGAATTGTTTCAAATTAAATTTGATATTGATTTATCTTTCGGATTAGTTTCTTTCTCTTTGTTTTTGCTGATTTTTTTTTTCTTTTTATGTTTTGTAGGATATCTAGAACCTACAAGAACACAACAAGGAATGGTGTAAGGCTTAGACCATTCTTTCTCTAAACGAGCATCCAAAAGTGTTCAAAGGCAACCCCATAAGGTGAACCATTTCATCACGGCTAAAAAAGTGGATTTAATTCTTCCCTCACTGTGTGTGAGTTGTGAGTATTTCATTCACCCACGAATCTTCTGTAAGTGGGTTATTTTTGGGGTTGATCGGGATTTTTGTGTGTGCATTTTTCAATTAGCATACATTAACTAATCCATCTAAGGGTTGTTCCATATAACATAAGGTGGGGATTTCATCACCCTTCCTTGGCCCACAAATCATCATCTTGAGCATTTGTCAAACCCATGAGCCTAATTAAATTAAAATGAATTAGACTTGGCCCTAGGTTTTTGAGCTCAATAAGACAAGAGACGCCAAGAGATACTCCAGTGAGCAATTAACCATTTAATGATGTCTAGGAAAGTGATTTCATAAGGTTTCTACCTTAAAGGACGTGGTTACTTAATTGAGGAACACGCGAAAGTGTGGAAGACCCCCCACTAATCCTTTACACTTTCCTGGTTGTTGGGTGGTTGATCATAAACTGGTAAACTTGAGGTTTATCTTGGAACAGTTAGGAGCTGTCCATTTAGGGAGGAACATCCTCAAGAACTAGATCTCTTAAAAATCATCTTCCCTCACTTAACAAGATAAATCCTAATGTGTTGATTGTTGAAATATGTCTATGATTTGGGGTATTTTGATTTATGAGCATTTGGTCTAGGGATTCTAAAAACCGATTGATTCGTATTGATACACTTGATTATCCCGTGATTTCATCTGAACCAACCATCACTATGGATAACACAGGAGCTGCTATTCCAAAGACCTTGAAGGATTACATGTATCCATCTAGAACTACGCAACCCTCATGCATTGTGCTACTAACAACCAATGCTAACAACTTTGAGATCAAGCCTGGGATGATTAATATGCTTCCAAAATTTGATGGATCTGAAGATCCATATCTTTTTATTAGGGAATTTGAAGAAGTTTGTTCCACACTAAAACTTCAACAGCTAACTGATGATTCCATCCGGTTGAGGTTAATCAACTTCTCCCTCAAAGATAATGCTAAAAAGTGGTTGTATGCCCTACCTGCAAATTCTATCAACACTTGGGATCAACTAGTTATGATATTTTTGAAAAAGTTCTTTCCTAATCATAAAACTGCTAAGATTCGCATGAATATAAATCAATTCATTCAAAAGGATGGAGAATCTTTATGGAGATATTTAGAGAGATTCAAGGACTTGTTGTTGCAATGTCCTCATCATGGATTTGAGGTTTGGAGGTTAGTGCAAATTATATATGAAGGTTTGAATTACACCACAAGGACTATGGTTGAATCAATGTGTAGTGGTGAATTTACTAATAAAAATGAAACTGAGGCATGGACATTTCTGGAAGAAGTAGCTGAAAAATCCATGCAGTGGGAGACAATTAGAGAGCCTGAGAAACCCATACCTTCTAAGGGAGGTATTCATTTCATTGATAGTAGCTTTGAGTCTGAAGCTAAGTTTGCATCTCTCATTCGTAGAGTAGAGGCCCTAGAGATGAAACCAAATCAAGATTCTGTTAATCAACTCTCCACCTCTACCCCTACTACTGTCTGCATTTTATGTAAATCTTCAAATCACCTAGTGGAAGACTGTCCTTCCCTGTCATCCCACAAGGAAAGTTGGGCCGAACATGCCAATAGCTTACAATGGAGGAAAAATGATCCATATGCTCAAACTTATAATCCTGGATGGAGGAATCATCCAAATCTGTCATGGACTCAAGGCCCACATCAGGGAGGCCCACAGGGACCTCCTCAAGCTCTCATGAATCCTAGACCTAACATAGGACCCACTGTTACTCCATTTCCTCCGCCTGGTTTTCAAATAGAAAACGAGAAGAAGTTCTCCTCCTTAGAGAAAGGGTTAGATGTTCTTATGAAGTCCACTCAAAATTTAACTCAATCATCCTCCCAGATGTCTGCCACTTTGAATCAATTTATGCAATCTACAGGGCAAATCCTTCAATCCACCACCCAGGCAATCTCCCGTCTCGAGATTCAAGTTGGTCAATTGGCCACCACCATGAGTGAGAGAGAGAAAGGAAAGTTTCCTAGTCAACCTGAACCCAACCCTAGAGGACCCATTCTTCAAGGACAAATCCAAGATTCTTCTAGTAACCAGTCCAACCAGGTTAATGCAATCACTACTCTTAGGTCTGGTAGACAAGTGGACAACAAGGTTATTATGCCTAGCAATGATGTTGAAGATGATAAGGATGAGCCCAAATTTATTCATGAGGACCCAGATTCTGAACCCATCCCGCCTAGCCCATCCATCCCAGAGAAAGCAAAGCCCAATGATTCTCCTGAGAGAGTTTATGTTCCCAAAGCCCCATATCCTCAGCGATTAGGTTCAACTAAGAAATCTGCCCAGCTAGATAAAATTTTAGAGGTGTTTAAGCAAGTTCGCGTGAACATTCCGCTCCTAGATGCTATCCAACAGGTACCAGCCTATGCTAAATTTTTGAAGGACTTATGCACCCAAAAGAGGACCAATAATGTACCCAAGAAAGCTTTCCTAGCATCCCATGTAAGCTCCATTCTTTCATGTGAAACTCCAATCAAGTATAAGGACCCAGGTTGTCCCACCATTTCATGTGTGATTGGAGACACTCGTATTGATCGAGCTTTGCTAGACTTAGGTGCGAGTGTAAATCTACTGCCCTATTCAGTGTACAAACAGTTAGGCATAGGAGAATTGAGGCCTACCCCAGTGACCTTACAATTAGCAGATCGATCTGTGAAAATTCCTAAAGGAGTCATTGAGGATGTCTTGATTAAGGTTGGGGATTTCATCTTTCCTGTTGACTTTATAGTTTTAGAAACCCAACCTGTTCTAAACCCGAAAGGGCAAATTCCTGTAATTTTAGGCAGACCATTCCTGGCTACGTCTAATGCTTTGATTAACTGTCGAAATGGATTGATGAAATTATCTTTTGGAAATATGACAGTTGACCTAAATATCTTCCACATTGGTAAACAACCAGGAGATTATAATGATGAATTAGAGGGTGTGAATTCTATTGAGGAAATAATTGAAGATTTGAAATATCATTCTATGAGCACGAAAGATCCTTTAGAGTTTTGTCTTGCCCACTTTGGAGAAAATTTGGATATGGAAAAATCGATCATGGAAGTAAATGCTCTCCTAGATTCAGAAACAACCATCCCATTTAATAAGTGGCAACCAAAGCCTGAGCCCCCTCCTCTGTCACCACCCCTTCCTTCCATTGATGAGCCTCCCAAGCTAGAACTTAAACCATTTTTGGAGTTACCGCTGGAGAAAATGGAGGTCATTCACCTCCATGATTCCATCTATCAAGATTAAGCTCTCTTGATAATTGTTTTGTACCATATTTTTCTGGGTTGCCTTTCCTCCCGAATCATCATTTTCTTGTTCATGCTGCAAACTAGGTTTGGGGGCGTTAGGGTAATTTTCCATTTTCAGTCCAGGTTTTGTGTTTGTTTGCATCCACTATCATCGAGTCATTGGATGTAGTCTTTATTTTGAAAATGATGAACTAATGAAATTGTTTTGATGTCATCATATAGCAACAGTTCAATGGTGATCACTTGATATGGTAAAATTCTTCCTTTTTCATTCTCCTTTCTTGATATTTCATGTGTCCAATGATATGAACATTGAGGACAATGTATGGATTATGTTTGGGGGGGTTTTTGACATTTGATTCATCATTCTCAGTATTGATAGATTATTAAAAAAAAAACAAATAAAAAAAAAAAACCTAAATCCCTATGATGGTAGGATGAGCTCTTATGTTAACTTCTATTTTAGTTGGTCTTAAATGCTTGATCTTCAAAAATTCACTACACATCTGGATGCATTTTTGAGTTAAGATGAATTTGTGGAGTTGACTTAATAATTGTCTAGAATGTTAAGAACTTCCTAAAACCTGTTGAACCTAAAAGTCTAGTTCATTGGTTTGCTTGATAAGGAGTTAGGGTTTACATCAATTGAAAAGCAACCATTGAATCACAAGTACAGTGGAAAAGGGCTACTTATCATTAGGTCTTGAAAAAAAATATATATATATATCGATAGAGTACTTCTCAAAAAAAAAAAAAAAAAAAAAAAGAAAGAAAGAAAGAAAAGAGAAGGAAAAGAAAAATATCTATGGTGCTCTTAACAAAGAGCTTAGCAATCATTATGTGAAGTTTAAAGACCGATTCAATAATGATAGAGTGAAAGCCTCCCTGTAAAAGATAGTAAGTAAGCTGGAATATCACATATAAAGCCCATGAGGTAATAAAGTGAAAATCCAAATCTCTTGCTGGCTTAGTAGACTATTTTGGTTTTGACTCAGTGTCTAACGGAGAACCGACCATTCGACAGCAATTAGAAGGAAAATTCTTACTTATGAGTCTGAACCTCTTGAGTGTTGTCCAGATTTTCACGAGCACACCATGTCATTAAATTAAAGATTTTTCTGAAAGGAATTTAATATCTTGAGCTCTACGATATTATCATGGGATTATGGCAAAAAAAAAAAAAGTGTGAATCATGAATTTTGTGGGTAGATTCGCTGCAAACCCTCACGAGTCAAACTCGTCCACTAGGGGTGACCTAGGGGTTTAAGGGCTTGTTGCATACGCTAAATGCAACCGTGAGAGCCTGCGAAAGTGGCCTTATCCTTATTTTTAATTTTGTTTAATCACTTTCATTGCTAGAGGACTAGCAAAAACTAGGTTTGGGGGTGTTTGATAAGCATATTAATTATACATTAAAACCCCTTAATCTAAGTTTTCATATCCTTATTTTATGTATAATAATAACTAATATTAAGAATTCATGTGTTATTGCAGGTAATTGACTTAAATGATGATTATCAATATAAGATATGCTACAAATCAGTTAAAGATGTGAAGGAGAATCAAGAGTTTCTAGAAGATCCTTATGGAAAAAGATTTGGTTAAGATTGAATAAAAATCAATCTAATCAAATATATTCTTCAAAATCCCATCCCACTGTTTTGATCATAACTTTTGCCTCAAGTATCTGATTTATTCGCATGATATGGCGTTGGAAAGATAATTTCAAGATCTACAAATCACTATTTCATGAATATTTCGTAATTCCATCTTATTACGGGTCAAAAAGCCATCTGAAGATTCTGCAGAAAATCAAGGACGGGAATTAAATCTAAACTTCATATGAGGAAGGTTGAGGCCAATCTTAACTACCAAATCTTAACCATCTATTATATTGCAAATAAATGGTTGAGATTCAAGAGCTGGAGACTATAAAAGGAGCACATGTGAATAGAAAAGGGGAGGCACAAAGACAATTAAAGGAGAAGAAGAATTCAAGAGTTTTACTTTGTTTTTGTTTTTCTTTTCATCTCATATATTTTGATTCTTGTATTCTATTAGATCTGAATTTTAATATTAATTTTGTGTTTTTATTTTCAAGAATTTTTTAATAATATGATGTCTTTTATTTTTCTTTTCTTTTATTTGATCATGTTTTCCATATTAGATCTGAATTTTATATTAGGGTTGAAGATGAAACCATGCAATGTTAGTTTAGGATTTTATATTTAGATTTGAATTCTCCATATTGTTTGCTTTATTGCTTATCAATCTCTCCTTCAATTCTCTTTTGAAACCTTTTGTGTGAATTTTTAATACCTTCTTCAAAAATCTCTTTTATTTGATTTGATAAAATATGCTTTGATTAAGTTCTATGATATTTTATGCTCTTCTTAACATGTTGAATATTGAGTTGGTAGATTATATATATCTTGATGATTATATGTTATCCCAGGGTTATTACCAGATAAGATTATATAGGGTGGTTATTTTGATCTTTTTTTTAAAAAAAATGGTGAGTTTTGAGGCACGTGACGTGCTTGTGACGGTATTTTTGGGCTTGGGCCATCACAGCATCCAAGGACGCCCTCTCCTCTACGCTAACCCCCTCAACCTCAACCCCTCCTACCTCACCCTCGGCCAACCCTCCAGCCTCCAAACCTATCTCTTCAACCACCATCGATCTACCCCCACGCCTCCTCTTGCGTGTATACCCTATCATACCACTCCCAACCCCGGGGCAGCCCCCAAAGGCGTGCCCCCGACTTCACCCCCGCCCGTCGATGGCATCTCCACCGTTTGGGTCGTGTCCCGCACGGCCCCCCCTTTCCGACCCATCATTCTTCGACGAGCGCAACCCCGAGACAGCCCCCTTCTACTCTCGGGAAGACCTAAGGCGCTTCATCATCGAAGCCGTCTTCTTCTCCTTTGTCATCTCCCCCAATTTCACAAAAAAAGGAGAACCCAAAAAGTTTTAGGGTTTCGAAATCAAGAAGAACGAGATGATCTAGGGCAAATCCAGGCCAAGGAAACCAAGTTTTTTCGGTTTAAAATGGAGAAGAAGAAGAAGAGAGGGAAGAGCAACCATTTCAAAAAACGTGCGGGAGAGAGAGGGTCTCTTTTTGATTATAAGGGACTCAGTCGGGCAGCGGCTACTCACGACTAGCCACCCCTCCCTGCTGGTTAAAATCAATTAGCCGCCCTCTGCCAGCTTCTCAAACACACTTATTTCCAAGTTTTCTAAACCAAAACAACCATGTATTGGTTTATTTCCAAATCTTACTTGATCAAACACAACTCTCTTGAAGTTTTATCTCATTTCCAGTACCATCCAATTCTGGTTCTTTTCCAGAATTTTTATCCTTTGGATGATTTGATTCACCAATTCAAACACTTTTTACCTGCTTTATGTCAGCGATAGCCCCTTGGTTCGCTGAGTTACCCAAGCACGGGTATGGTAGGCACAAGGAAACTGACACCGTGCTGCTCTGTGCACGATGGCTAAGAACCCCATCCGAGGGTTGGATCACTCGCTATTTTACTTTTTCATCTTCCACCTGGATCATCCTTTCGGTTGAAAATTCTAGTCAAGACCTAGCCTCTAACAGTCAAAATCAACTCCCTGGATAGTATTGGTCATGTTACATAAACTTCTTGAAGGTCGGACCGACCAAAATAGGGGTCTCTTTCTTTATCATCTATCGAAGTCTTTCTCCTTCGCACAAAGACTCCGTCCGATGAGGAACAATTGTAGATATCCCAATTTTGACTGTCCAAAGAGATGAAAAATACTTCAAGTAACATTTAGAAATAGCCACATATGGAAACCATAAAGAAAACTCCCTTAGAAACCAAAACCGGAAACCCTAGTCCAACACTTAGAAGTTTCCAAAACCTGGACAGGGGCGGCTACTTGGAAGTAGCCGCCCCCCACTGGGCGGCTAGTTTTAACTAGTCGGCCCCCTAGCCGACCCCAAATCACTTCCCTTTGATGGGACATGAAGCAGCATTTAATGCTGATGATTGCGACGGTTTGTTACCTTTAGCCGCCCCCCTCTTGGCCGGTTCAACCCTAATAACCGACCCAAGCCACCACTTCTTAGAGATGGGACGTTTGTCAGGCCATCATAGGGGCGGCTACTTGAAAGTAACCGCCTCTCACTGGGTGGCTAGTTTCAACTAGCCGCCCCCCTCCTAGACAATGTCAGAAGAACAAAGATCTAATAGGAGTCAAATCAAACACCTTATTATCCATTTTGATCTATTGTCCATTGGATATTCCCCTGCCTCTTTCTTACTATAAATAGAGTGGGTCCAAAACATTTCTAACAAAATCCAAGAATCCCCCAATTCAAATCAACACATACATTTCATTCCCAAGCCATACTCAGAAGCCCATGCCCCCTCCCCCTACTTAAAGCCCTAGAGAGAAAGACAGAGAGAAGACCCATTTCCAAGCCAAATCTACTCTCCAAAACCCAAGTTAAACCTAGTTTAACCTCAGCCAAATCCTAACCCATTTCCTACCCAGGTTCTGCCCAAATTGAACCAGACACCAGGCGGCTAATTCCCACTAGCCGTCCCCCTTTAGACATCTATTTCCCACTAGCCGACCCTCACCTACACCCTGACTTTCTAAACATCCCTTTGTCAAGTCCCGAAGCAGAAAAGGATTCATGTTTTTCACCTTTGTGTACGGCAAGCCCGTATCTCAGAGCGGAGACTCCACAAACTCCCCCACGAAGGCGATCAAATCCAACCCCAACTTTTCCTGCTTTTTGAGAAAGCAGGTGGCGATCACAACCACCCCATGAATCCTCCTGAGGAGCTGTCGGGCACCCTCAGCAAGGAACCAAACCCCTTCCCCCTTCCGAGAGACGATCCGACCGAGCCTGCCAAGGTGCACCCCGTATCCGAATCCCCGAAGAACCCCACACACGCAAAGGAAGATCATCTTTTTCGGAGGCCTCCCGACCACCGGGAAGCGGCACCTGTCCAAACCCCCTAAAAAACGACACCGATAACAGGCACCTGCTGCCTCCCCTCCTAGTGTGCTTGGCCTTACGCAGACCAAGCCGGACCGGGTCTAGTCGCGCATGCGCAACGGGTCGAGCCGAGTACTAGCTACTCCCTCACCCCCAGTACGCGTCCTCGGATACATACCGTTCTTCCTCCAAGAGTGGTTAAAATTATGCCTCTAAGGGCCACGCCGTCCGGACGGTTCAAGCCAATGAAACTCAGAATGATCCCCGTAGGGCCATGCCGTCTTCACGGTTCAAGCCAGGGGGCAACGTGTTATCCAGTAGGTGACGCCATTCGGTGGTTAAAGCCAAAAGGATAACATATCACTTAGGGATGTGCGGCTCACCATTGACCCGTATTCCGTGAACCTATCCCATAGGGCGTTGCCGCAAGCCGGCTCAGGCCCGAGAAAAATCAAGTCTCACGAAAAGGCGCCGTAAGACGGCTCTAACCTAAGACACAGACTGACTCCCAAAGGGTGACGCCGTGCTACCGGCTCAAGCCAGGGACAAATCAAACCCTCGTAGGCTAACGCCATACAATCGGCTCAAGCTGGGGTCGCAGATCGAGTTCCTTGGGGCTACGCTGTTACAATGGTTCAAGCCAATGGACAAGCAAATTAACCCCCACAAGGTGACACTGCGCAGACAGCTCAAGCTGGGGGCAAATCGAAATCCCCCTCAAAAGGCAACACCGCAAGTGCAGTTCGGCCTGTGGACGATTCAAATTTGTCTTTTGGGATAGCGTGGTCCTCATGGTCCAGGCGACCAAGACATGGTTCAGCTCCCACATGACTACACCTGGAACGGGTCACGTTAACGGGATGGACCAACCCCACAATGGGCCATGCTGATGAGATGGCAAAGGCTTGGGGGCAACTCATCATCCTGAAGGAAATGTCACGCAGTGGCTAAAATCGAAAGGATGATCGACTTATCTAGGGGTGGGTCATGCTCGACATTGACCCACCCCACTCTGAATAGCGGAAGAGCCATGTCACACAAGTGATTCAAGCTATCCGTCTTGCGGACCCATTGGGAAAGAACCACCCCAAGTGGTAAAAACCCTAGTCTTCTACAGTCCTCATACACCATCGTCACTTAGAACGTGCCGAAGGGTAACGCGACTAAGATCAAACAAACAAAGGGTTAGGCACGATTAGTTTGATTCAAAATACGGCTATCAGGATCGAGCATGCAATGGCGGGTCGGGACAGGCACCTGCTAACCCCTCTCCATGCGCTCAATCGAACGTAGACTAGAACAACCAACTACCGGTCCTATGTGTGCAACCGGTAGTGCGAGATACATCTCCCTATCATCAGTACGAACAGACCGACGCAAACTAGTCTCCCCCCCCCCAAAAAAAAAGGGGGGGCAACACCTTAAACAGTTCAAGCCGGGGAAGAGAGCTCGCCCTGCTCGGCCACGTCGTGCCAACGGTTCAAGTCGAGGGTAGCTCAAAAAAACAATCTCTAAGAGCTACGCCATCTGACGGTTCACGCTAGTGAGACCTATATCGACTCCCACATGGTGACGCCGTCTCAACGGTTCAAGCATGGGGGCAACGCTTTATCCGGTGAGTGATACCATACAATGGTTAAAGCCAAAAGGATGACTCACAATCTAAGGATATGCCACTCGCAATCGACCCATATCCACACAATTAACAAGGCCACATCTCACGAATGACTCAAGTCTATCGCGAAACTGACCTCTATGGGTTAATGCCATCCTAATGGCTAAAACCTACCAAAGCGTCATCTCGTCACAACTCACGAACGTCGAGTCCTTTGAAACTCAACGAGCCGACACAATTTAGCCCGGCAGCGTATAAGGAACGACGTGCATTGATCAAGACCGGATCTGCACCAACCGACATGTGTCGCCTCAGGTATGTTTTTTCCACCCGACAGGAGGATCTTCGATCCCTATCGGATGGACAAAAAAAGGGGAATCTGTAGGGCTCAAAAATGAGGCCCACCAACTATGTTCCACGTACCGGCGGCCCACGACCCGATTGGCGAGGGCCCACGACCCGGATCGCTCACCATGGTTAGATCCGGCCAGTCAAACTCTCCATATCCGACCACATGAAAATATTAAGTCAGATTTAGAGTCAAATCCCAACAGAAAATATGATTTTGAGATCATCAATGCAGAGATCTCATATTATATATTAGATTTGGAGCTATCCATAACTGATTTTTCAAATCCCAACAATATATATTTTTAATTATGGACCATCATAGTAAGCCTGTCAATTATCCGAAAAATATCTAAATTCGATCCGAATCCGTATCCGAAAAATCAGAAATATCCGATATTCGAAGATTCGAAGTGCGGATATGGATATCAGTCTATCCGATCTGAAAAATATCCGTATCCGACATATATTATAAAAATATATATATTTGTATTATATATTGCCCATATTGTTATCTTGTATGATTAATCACAATGATAATATATTATAATACTATTAAATTTTTAATGTATGATATCTGAAAGAGATAATAAGCCTTAAAATCTTAATTTTAATTTTGATATCTCTCTAAAAAATCACTTGATTATCCAAATGAATGTTAATATTCAAACATGTCAATTATCCAAAAAATATCCGTATCCGATCAGTATCCGAAGGAATCTGAATCCAAAAATTAATATCCGTATCCGAATCTAAAAGTTAGGATATGGATATTAACATATCCGATCTGTATCCGTCCGATTGACAGGTACATCATGGATGATTCCCAAAATCCCAACAATATATATATTAGATTTGGAGTTATCAATAATTGATTTCCAAATCTCAACAATATATGTTAAATGTGTAAACTTCATTAATTGATTCCATAAAATCCCAAACAAAATATGTGTATTTATCAGGGATAATCAATTACTGATTATGCAAATCCCTGAATATACATATATTTGATCACCTAAATTAAGGATTTCTCCTTATCCGTCCGATGAGAGAGAGATCCACTATTGATTCTAGGGCACCCATCAAAGTACTATAAATAGGGAACCAGTTCTCCCTATTGGGGGAGGAGATTTTTTCAATAAATCCCTACACCAAAAAAGGAACTACGTATGACTTGATCCCTTTATAAGGGTACGTAGGCAGCCTAAAAGGTCACATCAGGTTCAGTTCAAATCAAACCAAACCTGGACCGCCCTCGAGCCGGTCTATTCAAGGAGGAGGATTGCTGGCAACCAGACGGTACTCATCGGAGAAGACAGGAGCGGACGGATTCTGACGACCCGAACCCAATATGTCATTTTTGCCCCTCCATACACCTAGACTGGGATAAAAATGGTAGAAACATAAATTTTCTTTAAAATGAGATATATAATTCAATCAATTATATGGATGCTCTTAGCACTATTAGGGTAGAGCATTTGGTTATTAGGTTATTTGTGATATAATTATAGTAACAGAATAAATCATCTTCTGATTAGTTGTTATTTAATTATTATGATTTCAAAAAGTAAACTGTTCTTTTAACCATGGATAAAATATTGATATGAATAAAATGATTTGACATGTGTTCTCTGATTTATAATGAATTCTATAGAGAGGAGGAATTGCTATATTGTACTCATCCAACCATGTTTATTCACTGTTATATCACCCCATCTAACATCCATCCTTCTAAACATGAGCTTAGAAAACAATGAAATTATGGAATGCCCCAATATATCCCAGTATATGGGTTCTATTATAGTATATAAAAGTTAATTTTTTTTTCTAAAATGAAAAAAAAATATTATTATATCTTAGCATATATTTCATACTGTAACCAAGTATATCTTTTTTGAAATTTTCAGTCATTTTATGATCCGAAATAAAGTATGTATATACATCGTTAATTTTTTTTTTACATTTGTTATATTAAAAATAAGTTCATTTAATTTAAAATAAAATAATATATATTTTTTATCATAGCGTGTATGTGTATGTGTGTGTGTGTGTATATATATATATATATAGATGATGTTTTTATTATTTAATAATAAAAATAAAAACATTCGCGGTCTAAGTTTTGTACAGGAAAAAAACTCAGTCTAACCTTTGGGCAAAGCTATTCCCACTACCCAACTTAATCTTTTTCACTACCCAAAATTACCAAACTGCCACTATTTATTTATTTTTATTTTTTCTCCCTTTCCCACTACCCAGTTTAACAGCGCTCAGTCAAAATCTTCTTCACTGGGATGACAGAGGTCTGTTGAACTGTCTAAACAAATGTCGATAGGGACCCAGTCAAACTTTGCTTCACAGGGACGACAGAGGTTCGTCGATCTGTCTGAGTAAGTGTCGACTGGGACGTGTCGATCCTTTTAAAACAACACATATCTTCTAAAAATAAATTACTTATACAGACATTTAAGTTTTTACAAAAAATAAAAATTCCATTTAAGTCATTTAAGTTCTTCTAGAAATCGTTTTTCAGAAAAAAGTTCTTCTAAAAATCATTCACCTATTTTGTCATTTAAATACAAGGTGTAAAAATAGAAAAACAAACAGTTATATAAATGAAATAAACATTAAACATTCTATATACACAAGTAGAGTATTAAGAAACATTCTATATACTTTCTACATAAGACTCTACTTGTTTAGAAAAGAATATAATGCTTCTTGTCTATATGAAATGTTTACTGTTTATTTGATTCAAATAACTATTTGTTTGATATTTTTGTTTCTTATACTTAAATAAATATATATGTGAATGATTTTCAAAAAGACTAAAATGACTTAAATGACATTTTTGTTTTTCGTAAGAACTTAAATGATTGTATAAGTGTTTGATTCTTAAAAGAGAGTTGTTGTTTTGAAGGGTTCGATACATCCATATCGACACTTGCTCATACAGATCGACGGATCTCTATCGTCCTAGTGAAACATAATTCGACTCGGCCTCTGTCAACACTTATTCAGATAGATCGACGGACCTCTGTCGTTCTAGTGAAGAAGACTTTGATTGGATGCTATTGAACTGGGTAGTGAAAAGGGAGATAAAAAAATAAAATAAATAATGATATTTTGATAATTTTGAATAGTGGGAAAGATTAAGTTGGATAGTCTGTATATCTTTGCCCTAACCTTTTCATTGTGCAATCAAAATTTGGGGCTCTATTTGACTTGGAATTTGCAATAATAAAAAAATAAAAAATAAACTCAAAGTCCTCCTATTCTCTCTTTATATTTGCCTTTTCTTTGAGAGATTTGTTTGCAGTTGGCCTTCAATTTCTTCTCCTTTCTCTGTCTCCTCTCATTCGATTTGATTCTTTTCTTTTCTCGGCATCGACGATGACTCATATCCTTTGAATTCTCCAATTTCTCTCATATGTCTTTCCCTTTATTTTTGCAAAGATTATTAACAAAATAAAAATTCGAGTTTTGTTTGTTTGTTTGTTTTGTCTTTGATTTTGATGGGGTTCTTGATTGCCTTGACTTGGAGTTTCGATTCGATTACGGGGCAGCCAGAGAGAGCGTGATCGGGAAAGGGCACAGGCTCGGAAGGCCGGATCCAAAGGCAGCGACGACGGTCTGACCCCCGAACAACGCCGCGAGAGGTCCCTCTCTCTCTCTCTCTCTCTCTCTCTATAGATTATACATCCACGGTGGGGCTAAGGATGCCCCCTTTTTTATGCTTCAGAGATAAGAAGGCGCTTGAAGAGAAGCTGGCGAAGAAGGCTCAGGCGGCATCGAGTGGTGGGACTGCCGGAGGGGTGGCCGATAAGAACGCTAGCAAGAAATAATGGGAATTTGGATCTTCCTCTTTGAGGTGGTCTCTGTTTCTTTCTTTCTCTTTGTTTAAGTTGGATTGATGAATAGCACTTTGAAAAAAAATGTGAGCTTTTGACATGTTTATGGATATATGGTCATGGCCTATATGAATTTCTTGTTGGAAATCAAGGATCTTGGAATTCCATTTTGGGTTGCCCAAAGTTTGATCTTTTCTTGATGGATTTGTTTTTTTTTTTTTTTTGCTTTGGAGTTGTCATATGAGCGATCTGTTTTTTTTTGTTGTTGTTCAATTGAATCTGATTGTTGTCCATCTTCTGAGACTCTTTAGTTGATAGAATATTTTGTTTGTCCACTCTTCAAGAAATTTGGTTGTTTAGGTGCAAATTAGGCAGGAGGATTTTTAGTGGGTAAGTAAATTTGTATGTGCGTTGAGAAATTGGTATTCATTTTGGTATTTGCTTGGATGATATGAATGCAATATATTTCTGTGTTTTGTCTCTGAAATAAGAAAATTCAAGAGATGTATTTTATGGAAACATTGAATCCTATTAGATATATGAGTATGTAATCTATGCTTATGGGTTTTGAAAATAAGGGGGAAAAGTGTTCAGATATGCTTTACTTAAGTCTGTGTCACTCACTTCTGTATTACCAGCTAGCATTTGTCCTATCTAATATGGTGTAGGACACATGTAGCTTCTGAGTACATGAATCATATGGAAGTTGATGTTTTGAAACACAGTATTGATTGCTAAACATGTTTGAGGCACCCTCATTAAAGAACCGTGTGAGAAATTTTTGAGGAAAAATTGTCTGCATGTTGGATTCTGAAAGTCTGAAACATTTTGCAACCCAGACATGTTTTAGGTAAGGAGGCATGATGGATCTAATGTGTGAAATTTTACAAACTTGAGTGTGTTAGAATTGCACTCAGTACAACAATCGCAACTAGTTATCACCAAATATTAACGTACTGTCTAATAATATGCAGAGTTTAAATTTTGGGCATTCTATAGAATTTCAAGTTCATAGCAAATTCTTTGTAATGGTGCAGTGAATGTATTATTAATATACTTACAGAAAAGCATAAATGGCATTAAGAGAATACTTGGCATTCGAAATAAATTTGGGTGGGTATTATTGTAAATGCTATGACCAACACTTCTTTTTGTTCTTACATATAAATATTGATGGTTCTAAGCATCATTTATATATGAGTAAAACATTATTTTTGTACTTACCAAGTAAATGTTTGAAAAAGGGCTAGTCTCAGCTCTCTGTTTCATATTTTTAATTAGATAATTTAAATTTAAGAAAACTCATTCTCTGAGGGGGTGAACATGCTGTCATTCAAAAGTTATGTTCGATTAAGTGCAAAGGTATGGTGAATTAAAAGGTTTTGCTTTCCAAAAACATTTTAATTGATGTCCAGTTCTTATGTAGAGAGTTTACTTTCTACATCAGAAAGGATGTATCTTTTTTTTTCTTTTTTATTGATTAGTTACTTGTGATATAATTGAAATTAAAGAAAAAAAAAGAAGTAATCTATTTTGTCGTGTAATTCATATCTAGATCCAATGGAACATAAGGCTTTCATTTATTTATTGGAACCATGTTGCCTTATGCTTATATTTTGGTAGGCAATGACAGCCATACCCAAACATCTGTCCTGCAGAATCAATGCCTGTACACCTGTATTAGGAGCGCTTTCAACTCTGTAACAGATTGGATTTCTAAAAACCGCCGTTGAGACTATCTTGGACATGTATCTGGTGTTGGTACTTTGTGGTAATATCCATAAAGGTGAATTAGCCAACATATTTTCTGGCGCATTGATAAGAAAACCAACTTCTTGAATGGTTAGGTTAATGTTGATTTGAGTTTTTTAGGGTTGGACCAATCCATTTTGTGTACAAAGAATACAATTTGATAAACAAGTTGTTTTTAAACACACAAAGATTTGGGGTCATGAGTTGAACTGCTGTGTATTTTTTGTGTGGTTGTACCTTGCATGTAGGCTTCCGGTCAATAGGGCATATATGTATGGATGTGATGAGCTGGGTGTGTAAGGTGTTGGAGGTTTCTGTATAGACTTTGCTTCAAAACAAGCTGTGGGTATATGCTAAATTATTTCCTACATATTGATGATGATCTGGACCAGCTGTTCAAGACATGGTTTTGAAAAGATTAGGTATACTTTTGTGAGAGGTAGGCATTGAAGTAAGTATTACCATCGGATACTGATACGTAACTGAATACTGATAATGCAAGTTACAAACTATACATGAGCAGTTATATGTGGTTGTAGATGAAATGAAAATGATATTTTGTTGATGTTATATTATTGATATGTCATTTTTGCTGCTTTGTTGCATTACCAACTCTATAAAGTGAAAAACTGATTATGTTTACAGTTAGTTTCGTTAGTCTTTAAGCTTTATCTAATTGTGTTGTTATGTGAACTCATGATCTCAATGGATTGATTGGTTCAAATTGTGCAACTAAGTCCAACCCAAGACAGCTGGAAAGGATTTATTTTTGTAGTAGGTGTATATTGACCATTAGAGAGTTAAAAAAAAAACTTCCAAAGCTGGCTGAATGGAACTGACCTGACTTATTCTTCTATTTGTTTTTATTTTTCTTGTCTTTTGGTCTAATCTTAAGTTGGGAAACGTAAGATTAGACCAAAAGACTATATATATATATATATATAGATAGAGAGAGAGAGAGAGAGAGAGAGCTTTATATATTTTTATATATAAAAATAAAAATATATGTAAAGACATATAGACTAGCTGACTTGGTAGGCTGGATGATGGGCTTGAAAGAAGTTGTGCAATGCAGGGGAGGTGTATAAGCTGGATTGGGGAGGAGGGGACACAACAGTTTCCTAGATTCTGAAACCAGAATACTAAGATTTAGGGCATGATCATATGATTTTGAAAATCCTGACTCAAACAAAGGAATTATTCTAATATAGTGTTTGAAAATAAGTTTGACTTAAAATAACTTTTGAAATTAGTTTTTCAGGATTAAAACTATTTTTAATAATTAAATGATGTTTTTTGTTTTCTTGAAAACATTTGAACTGTGTGTGAGAGAGAGAGAGCACGCATTGGGGGACCTTGTCGCCCTCTACTGGCCGCCTCCACCCACGGCCGCCCTCTCTCTCTCCCCTACTCCACCGCCACCCTCCCTTGTCACCCGCCGTCGTCCCCACTCTCTCCCCTCCTCCCACTGCCCTCTGCTGCTATCACCCTCCTCCGCCCACCACTGTTGTCGCCCGCCGTTCCCTCAGCCCTCTCATTCTCTTTCTTCTCTCTACCTCTTTTATCTTCTCCCTTGCAATCCCACCCTTAAATTTTTTTGAAATGTGATTGCAACCTAAGGGGGTTTATTTAAACAACAACACCCCCCCCCCCCCCCCCCCCCCCCAAACACACAACCAAAAAAAAAGAGGAAAAGAAAAGGAAAACGAGTTTCAATTATATATGATTCCATAAATTTAGAATCTCAATATCTCATTTCCAAATGCCTTCTCAATCATCAGCCAAATCCAATGGCTCACACAAGTTTTAAAAATCATTAAAATAAAATATATTTAAAAATCTAAAGTCAAGTAAAAACCATAACGGAAACATCTGACTTTCGAACATGTAATTGAAGATCTTTGGATTAATTTTTTTCAACACCACCAGAATTGCTAGAATCTGACTGGTACAAAGTACTTTGGGAGCAGTTAGTGACTTGAGAAAACTCATTTATTAATTGTGAAGCCCGAATTTTTGTCATCCTAAGAAATGAAAATTCTATTGAACCGATGAAGTTAAATGATAAAACTCATTTATTTTTTCAATGAATTTTAGATAAGAAAATTAACTACGGGTTAATTTGATGTTCATTTTCATTCTCATTCTATTGGGGATTATTAAAAAATATTGTATTTGAAAATTGGAATCATTCATTCATGAGCATTCTAGATCAAATTTTTTCTTTCATAGAATCTATTAAAACTATATTTGAAAAAAAATCATTTGAACCAGAGTTATCGGACTGGTTTTTAGTAAAGTATGAATATATTTTCACATCTCAGTATCAAAAAGTCTTGCCTATGTTCCGACTTCTGAGAAAGTAATTGTATGATATTTTTTTGCATGAGATATGATTTTTCTTTTATTACATATTTGTATACAATTGATAAATTTCTCATTATAAATGTCTTTTATGAATTTTTTGACTTGATTGATGAAATCTTACCTTGTGGGAAGTGGCTGAAATTAAAATTGCTCAGGAATTTAGAATTCTTATTCCAGCAATTGGATGGAATTGAAATTTCCACCTAAGGATGGTTTGGGTAATTTTATATATTTCTATTCTTCTTAATAGAGATAATATATATATACATATGACACACCTATAAATCATTAATGAGTAATTGCTTCAGCAATAGCATCTGCAATACAACTTAAATTTTGTCCGAAAACAATTTAAAAAGAAAACAGCTTATGGTGTAAGTTGATAGCCATGTTTGATTCACCGACTTTTAAGCACTTATACCACTTAATACAGATAATTCAGCACTTAAATGTGTGTTTAGTTCGCACCCTTTTAAGTGCTTAAACTGTCATTTTTTAACGCCTCCACCTTTTTGGGAGTGAAAAGACTATTATACAACTGCTCAATATCACTAATTACCCTCATTATATAAGTCTCTTCTCAACTCTCTCTCTCCTCGCGCCTCCCCATTTCCGCCGGTTAATAGGGGGAAAGAACCCAAGCAGAGCTCAACCGAACTGCTTCCAGCACCATTTCTACTGGTTTGTTGGGACGGGGAGGTTGGTCGGCGGAGGAGGAGTGGACAATGATGACCTGTGTTACAACGGCAGCCAATGGTGTTATGATGGTGACGGCAGCAGTGGTTCTTGGTGGTTGTGGTGACCGGTGTTACGATGGCGACGGTTAACAATGTGGCGACGGACCGACAATAACGGCCGCGGTGGTGGTTCTTGGTGGAGCTGTTGATGAAAGGTGGTGGTGGTGGGTCAAGGTGGTGCTGGTGGAGCTCCGAATGGTGTAGTGGAGGTGAATGTGGCCTTTCGTGGTGGTGGTGATGAATGGTGCAGAGGTGATAGGTATTTTTGGTGGTGGTGGTGATTTATGTTAATGGTGGATCTGGTGTGGGGTTTCTTGGTGGTGGTGCAGAGGTGATAGGGTGTTTTCGATGATGGTGGTGATGAAAGATAATGGTGGATCTAGTGCTAGTTTCCTTGGTGGTGGTGGTGAAATATATTTGGTGGTGATGAAGTATTCAACCAAACATTAAAACATCAAATTGGTGGTAATGTAACGAGACAAACAAAATATTTTTTATTTTAAGTATTCAATCAAACATTAAATAACATTCAGCACTTATAAAAAAAACTCAAATACCCTTGTATAAACATTATTGTTAAGTGGAGAACTAAACACACTTTTTTTGAATAAGTGCTTATTTTTTTTTGTCGAACCAAACACGTTTTTTTTCTCTTGTAAATATCAACTCTTATAATTTCTTCACTTAATAAATGAACACTTAAAATCAATATTCCGCTGAACTAAATGCAACCTAAGATGACCAATTCTAAATAAATTACTTTCAATCAATTTTATGTATACATATATAAAAGCTTTTGTTTTCTTATGGTAAATTGGCCTCCCTGAGGCAAGTTATATTAGCAGAGTTTCTGAAGTTGTTTCAAAATGCCCCTGGTCATATACATGCTTTATCAGCACCTCCTTTACAATATTTATACATACATGCAAACTTGATAAAAGTTTTAGTGGATGCAAAATACGGCGTATAATATCAATTTTTTTTTTTTTTTTTGAAAAAAAGATAAATGTTTGCTATCCGATTTTATAAATAAATTCAAATTACAAACTTTAAATGAAAAAAAAAACAGAGAGGAAAAGTAAAAAAACAATAACAAATAAAAGCTAGTGTTGCCAAAGAACTGGGTAGCAGACGAAGAACTGAAGACCAGGACGGCGTATAGTATCATACATTAGCAATTTAGCATTATTGTAACCAGCACTGGTGCAGTGTATAAGAAAATAATTTTTTATTTTATTATTTTATATAATTTGCAATCCAATGAAATATTTTCAGATAAAAGAGAAAAGAAAGGAAAAGAAAATCAATTTGATAGACGCAGGATAGGTGGGTGGTCTCCAAGGCCACACGAAACTCATCGGCAACCACACGTGAAAATAATAAAAAAGGTGAAAAACGAACGCATAATCGGCATCAGGACCGTCCGATGCGCGAATCTTGTTCGCTTATCGGCAGTGTCTGCGTTTTCCATACCGACTTTCGCGGCTATCGCTCGTGCGCCACGGCGTAATGGCTTTCGTAAGCTCGAGACCCTGCCTTCTTCGCACGTGCGGAGCCTTCCCCACCAAATCCACCAAAGCTCCATCACTTCTCTCCTCCTCCTCTCGACTTCCCCATCACCCAAGAAGAATAGGAAGAAGACTTTCTGTTCGCTCCATGGGTTCTTCACAATCTTCCTCTTCGACATCCGACAACGTTCAAGGTTTCTCTCTCTCTCTCTCTCTCTCTCTCTTGTTGATTTTTTTTATTCAATTTATGATAGGCAATGGATCTTGAAGTACGGGAGTATATATTAAGGTCATGTTTTTTTTTATTGAAATATGTGAGAATGTTATTTTTATCGTTTAATTTTTTTTAAAATAATAAATATTATTTAATGAGATATATATTTTGATAAAAAAATATAATTACTCTATTTCAAATCATTTTAAATTGAATGAATTTAGTAAGTGTAAGAAAAAATTTAACGATGTATCTCCTGTTTGGTTAGATAAGTCTTATAACTTGGAGTTGGGCCTATTTGCGATGCCTATGTTCGCTTTGTTGCTTTTATTGTATGGATGTTTCTTCCTTCTCTTTGCTTTGGGTCTATATCTACTCTCATCCCTTTTGGAATTTGTAATTCGAATTCAGCAATGAAATCGAGATAGCAAACATCTACAATTTCTTATAAAAAAATAAAAAAAATTTAATGAGGTATATACATCGTTTAACAATATATATGTTTCATTGAATTTCTAATGAGGTATATAGGACATGATTGTATTTTGGATTATAAAAAAAACTGAGTGTAACAACCCCCTTTTTTATTATGTTAATCTCTTCCTCCAAATGTGTTTTTGGCACTTTTGGGGTTGATTGTATGAGCTCACACTCTTCTCAACACGTGATGAAGTATATATTGTTGCAATGTTTTCCGTGTCATTTGTTCCATGTATTACTATACCCACCATAACTGTTCTTAGTTTTCATTTATTTGTTTGGGTGTTCATGTGCTATCATTCCTGCACTCCTAACCTAATACATATTTGATCTGATCTAGTATATACTAGGTTAAGAAAATTGTAAAATGGTATGCATTCAATTCATTATAATATATATTTTCATATTTTGGGAATGTACGTATTTCGTTAGATAAGTATAGGAAATATTTATAGCATGTTAAGACAGTAAAAGTGACTTTGAGGTATTTCTACCCCTAACATTTTCCTTCATATTTTAGGAATTTAAGTGTTTTTATTGCCTAGTTAATATTATCCTATAATACGACAGGGACCCCGCAATGAAGGAAGTGCGTACCTCTGCCAACCTACTAAGATGTGTTTTAGTAGTTTTGATTTAGTTGGGTGTGAGTGTTTTATGAAATCTAATTTGATGGATTGTTAAATAACCAAAGAAGTTTGCGCATGAAAAAGACCAAATTTGCCTATGTATGATTGCTTTTGATACCTGATATTTATTTACACTTTGTTATGCAGTTTGGTTATTTTTTCAGCTGTCCTCTTTGAAATTACTTCACCAATGAACTTTTAGCTCTGAATCTATACATGGTACCTTATTGTTTTGTGAATTTGCATGGAATGGATAAACATGTAATGATTGGGGAAGAGTCATTATGTTTTATATTGTGTATGTTTTACTAATGGAATTCTTTGTTTGCAAGATAATAACCAAAGGATGCTTGCATGGTTTGATTATTTTTGTCTATTTCTTTTTGTACTTGAGGTTCTTCTTGATAAACATCGTGCAATTGACAATTGGCCCTTCCCACTTCTGCTGCAGAGGCTGGCAAGGGAGATTATGGTTCTATAAGTGATGAAGAATGGAAGAGACGTCTCTCTAAGGAACAGTATTACATAACCAGACAAAAGGGCACAGAGAGGGCATTCACTGGGTATGTTTTTACGATTTGGAGGTGTTTGAATAAGATGAGATTTTCTTATTATATACAGTTGTTGACGACCTGTATTATTTGTTGCATGAAAGCTATGAATCACCAATCTAAACCTTAGTTCTGATAAAATTCTCACATGTCTTGCATTACTGAGATTTTTGCTATATAAAGTATTCTCAGTTTTCATGATTGTGGCCTATGCTAGCACCCATAACATAACACGTCCTCCCCCCCCCCCCCCCCCCCCCCCCCCCCCCCCCCCCCCCCCCCCCCCCCCCCCCCCCCCCCCTCCCCCCCCCCCCCCTCCCCCCCTCTGACACACATACACTCACATATGCATAATCTTGTTCTAAGTTGGACTTCTATTTTTGTATTTCAGGGAGTACTGGAACACTAAAACTCCTGGAGTATACCATTGTATCTGTTGTGACACACCATTATTTGAGTAAGTGTTCCTGAATTCTATATTGGTTTTGGTGGTACTAAACTGTTCTAAAAAATAATGAATGTGTTTTCAACCAGTGGCTGTTGATTGTTGACACTAGATAGAGGCAGTTGCTAAATCTCTTTGGATATTGTTCTTCAGATCAGCCACAAAGTTTGATAGTGGAACTGGCTGGCCATCCTACTATACGCCAATGGGAAACAATGTGAAATCAAAGTTAGATATGTCGATCATCTTCATGCCACGACAGGAAGTTCTTTGTGCAACTTGTGATGCTCATCTTGGTCATGTTTTTGATGATGGCCCACCACCAACGGGGAAGAGATATTGTATAAACAGGTAGATATTTGTTTTCTTCTGCTATGCTTCTCTGTTCATTTCTCTTTGCACATCTGTTTTTTTCTTTTCATTTTGTATTAAGAAACCACTTGACACTTATTGGATGAAATTATTATGGCTCATCTGCAGTGCATCTCTTAAATTGAAACCACAGTAGGAATCGGTCTGCCACATGCCTACATGTACGATGAAAAGTAAGTCACAAATTATCACTTTATATCCTCAGAAAGGAGATGTATATTCAGCGTTCTTCAGTCTTTGCACAGCTTCTGACTTCTTGGTTCGTACTAAATGTAATATTTGTACCATAACTGTTAAAAGTATGAGCAACACTTTTCTGAGGCAGTCTGTTTATATAATTCATATCTTCTCTTAATTGTTGGTTTCTTTGTCATCCATCTTATGAAGCTGTAGCGTTGTTATGGGGGTTTGAAAAGGTTCTACCAGTGTAGGATTCCCTTTTAGCTCGTAAATATTATTCATCATCATAGAATAATATTAATCAGATCTCCCATTGGTATAGTCTGTTCCATACTTACATATAAAAGCCTTTTATGGATGAAGTACAATTACTTGGTAGATTTCTTGACCCAGCCTCTGTGTTCGATTTCAAATAATTGAAATGTTTCTTTTGGGTGATGAGGAACCTCAACATCAGTTGGGAAATACCCAAATGCACAATAATTGAAATGTTATGATTTGTCAATCCATTTTTTTTGTCAAATAGTGGAATTATTAATTGACAGAATTCTGTAGCTTTATGAGTTTATGAGGTAAGGAATGGAGGAAAACAAGCTTTGATAGGGGTGATGTTGGGAGGAATTGATAATAGGATCGTACAAGGGTATGGCTTGTCAAAGATGATAAACCTCTGGCTCTCTAAAAGAAACTTATCCACAGCCATGATGAATCGTATATGTTCTATATACATTGATACATAGATATGCCACATTAATGTTATTGCTCTTCTTCAGTGGCCAAAAAGATCTGAAACTCCCTTCTTCCAACCATATCCTGGTGATTTGTTAAGACAAACTCGACCTTTTGGATTCCTGCCCTTACATTTTGTGAATGCCACAGACATATATAGTTTTAACATTTGAATTTCATTGGAAAAGTGTATTCAGACAAGGGTATTTAAAATTAGATATTGGATGTGGTGCTTGACATGGAAAATGTTCTGGCTGCCAATGACAGGGTGAGATGGTTAGAAGAGGGGAGTCATACAATGGTGTAAGAATGAGAAGGAATAATGAATACTAATAAATAATGCGTGAATGGATACTAACTCATGAGGAAGTTTCTGATACTTTGTTTCTGCATGTAAGAAAGGCCCCAAGATTGGTGATTAATTGTTTCACAAGTCTTAAGAATGAGTTTGGTGAATAAAATTTGTAAAGAGCAGTCTTTATTGACTTTATAATTGCATCAAACGGTTTCAACATTGCTCTCAGTGTGGGGGAAAATCTGGATAATAATATGTTGTCCTTCATTGCAGCTTTAATAGGCTTTATCCAAAGAAGTCTAAGCCAGCCAACTTCTGCTACTACAATTCAATGACCATAAGCAAGGAAATCTACAAATTATTTGTAAAAAAATATATAAAATAAATCAGAGGGGAGTGGAAGAGACATGTATTGATTGCCTGTTAATTTGCCATGATCATGCCAGTTCACATGAAGATGTGAGTTTGATTGGGGTTCTTCAGGGCTTATTCTTCTCCAATTTACTTTTTTTTTTCCAGAAAAGGTAAAACATGCTATCATGTTGTATTAACAAAAACTTAGTAAAATGTCAAAGCAAAGGAAAAGAGAGAACAAAAACAAACTACAGAGAGAGAATGTGAATGCCACTTGATTAAGTGTCAGCCAAATTCTCTCTGTACACTTTTATGAGAACTCTGTCTTGATACATGAGCCATAGGAAGCTTTGGAACTTCAATGGTAGTTTGATCCTACAAAGTTTGTTGGATTCTCTTTCATCTCCAAACAAGTCGTTCAATCTTTTTTCCACCAATTATAACATCCCCTGATAGAAACCCCTCATTAGGCTTCAGACTCCACCTCACATGATAGAGTTTCAATTCATTTTATTGAAGCATCTACATGAGAAGGAAAAATTTTCCAGAGCCTCTTCTATGCTAATTTTTGTTATATTTTAGTTAGAAAGATTGATGGTTTTAATTGGGTAGAAAAATGAACTCAGACACTTGACAAATTATAGAAAAAAAAAATCCAATTCACTGATACATTACAACAAAATTCACACCAACAACAATTTACATCAACAAACCACTCTCAATCACTCACTCTTCCTCACTTCCCGGGGACAAAGTTGGTGGCGTAAGCCCAAGCATTGTTGTTAACAGGATCAGCCAGGTGATCCGCCAGGTTCTCCAATGGACCCTTCCCGGTGACTATGGCTTGAACAAAGAACCCAAACATAGAAAACATAGCCAATCTACCATTCTTGATCTCCTTCACCTTCAGCTCCGCGAACGCCTCTGGGTCATCGGCCAACCCAAGAGGGTCGAACCTCCCGCCGGGGTACAGCGGGTCAACCACCTCCCCTAGGGGCCCACCGGCAACCCTGTACCCCTCAACGGCACCCATCAAGATGACTTGGGTGGCCCATATAGCAAGGATGCTCTGGGCGTGGACGAGACTTGGGTTGCCCAAGTAGTCCAAACCACCCTCGCTGAAGATCTGGGCTCCAGCTTTGAACCAAACGGCCTCACCGAACTTGACACCGTTTCGGGAGAGGAGCTCAGGGAAGACGCAACCGAGGGCTCCAAGCATCGCCCACCGGCAGTGGATCACCTGATATAGTGACAAAGTTCATGGTAAATATTCGGTAAACGGTACAGTACGTTTTGTACATAAAGATATCTAATTAGAGTACTCTAACGAGTATTTGAAAAAGCAAGGAATATTTTGTTATTATGATTACCTCGAGCTCGCGGTTCTTGGCAAAGGTCTCAGGGTCGGCGGAGAGGCCGGCTGTGTCCCAGCCATAGTCACCGGGGAATTCTCCGGTGAGGTATGATGGGGCCTCGCCAGAGAATGGGCCTAGGTACTTGACGCGGTCTAGGCCGTACCACGGGCTGCCGGATGAGACGGGCTTGGGCTTGGTGGTCTTGCGCATGGTGACGCGGCCATCGCCGAGGATGTCGGAGGCGGAGGGGGAGAGCTTGACGGCCTTTCCGGCGAATGATGGGGAGGAGAGGGCCATTGTGGAGGCAGCCATGGTGGTTTGAGGTTGTTGTGTTGTGTTGAGTTGTGGGTGGTGTGTTTGTTGAGGGGTTGTGTTTATATGGGGGGGTGAAGGGAAATGAAGTGATGGATGTGGTTTATCTTGTGGAGATCCTTTTCTGTCTTCCTATTGGTTGATGGAGTTTCAAAGATTTTTCACTGGTGGTTCTCCTTCATTGTTTGGCTGGCTGCTTATTTCTGACCATGCATTTTATAATATCTAAGATTTTTTTTATTTCTGTTTCTAGCATCGCAACAGTCACTCACAGTTGCATGTCTTATAACCACACATTTGGAGTGGACCACTTGTGTGTGGTCTTCATTCCATGAACCCTAAATGGAATAAAAATGGAGCCTAGTTGGGAAGGATACAAACGTTTGTATGTCTGGGCCTCACAGGCTTTGGACATGTTGGTGACAGATTGTAAGAATTAAATTACTTTGACAATCCCACAGACATGTTATTCAGGTCCATCCCTCTGCTGGGGAAGATATAGAATACCAAATACCTGAGAAATGTTATTCATTACATGGTGGAGGACTAGAGATTATAACTGTTGGAAGCCGAATACGAAAATGCAGAATTAGTGAACTTACATTTTCAGAGCCTTCAATTACTTCTTCCAGGATCTTTAGTTGACTAGAATTACATGCCCTTTCAATCACGAACACACAACTAGGGGACTCAAATTATTTGAAACAATCACACAAATCACCCAAATATCTCTTGAGATATATCTTTGTTTGATTCTTCTATATCTAGGTGTGCGAGTTCACACCCAGTCATTTTCTACTGCATGTTCTTAATGTGTAACTAAGTTGTTATCACTGAATTAATAATCGACTTGAACTGCAATGTTGCACTATCGTTTACTCGCCCTAGCAGGGCAGCTTGTGATGCAAAAAAATTATTATGTATATATTTGAGCTCTATCTATGGAGCTCAATTGGTGGATTAGGAAACCTACCTTACTAACTACACACACACTTTATTACATAAACATTTTTTTTTTACTTTTTTTAATTGGAAAGAGACCACACTCAAATTTCATTCATCACAAAGTTTCATATATAATTTGTTGGAAATAATACGAAAGATTGATTCTGGTATAGAGCATTCAGATTACTGAAAGGTCAGTTGCTTAATCCATTTCCTTGCTAGCAAATGAAAGACATCTCCATTGAATATTCTGGGCTTGCTCACACCACCATATCAAAATTCAGTATGTCCTGTAGACACAAAAACTTTGAAATTATGTGCAGATCAAAATCCACCTAGCACTTGAGAAGGAGCTCTGAAAACTCGATCGACGTATCTATAATGTAAAATCACTTCCTGTCATCTAATTAAGTCTGAAAAACTGATCATTTGCCTGGCAGGAGATAACCCAAAGCATGGGTTGGAATAGATTCGAGGTAAATCTTCAAGATAAGCAAGTCATAAAGATCCAAGGGACCATAAAAACCAGATCAGATATACATGGAATGAGCAATTGATGCATGTGATGGTTTGGCCTTTGTACTCAATGGTCGATTAGATCAGTCAGTGCAGATGTTTGGGGGAAGAAATTTCTGAAAATCTCTGCAAGGTGAAGTTCCACAGGGTGAGGTAGAGACATCCACAAAAAAAACCTGGGTTTGAGGAAGTCCTGGTTCAATTGATACTAGTCAAGATAGAGATTGTTGAGATTATGTTTCGGATCCGATATACCAACACTGAACAACCATGATAAAATCTTATTAGGGTAGTCACAGTTTCTTTTTTTAATTCAGATTTGATCTTTGTTTAAATAAAGTTTCTCTAGAAAGATCCAAAGAGAATTTTAGAGGGATAACTTAAGTATCGCTGACTATAAAACTTTTGGAGACTCCTTATGTGAAGGGATCTTTAAAAACATCTCTCAAGCTTCTCAAATCTGAGGAGTTAGCCAAACCTCCCTCATTTGCTAGCTAAATCTGAGAGTATGATTGGAGACCCATTTTGTTCTTCTATATTTTTTTAATTATTAGGATCCACTTTTGTTGAGACATAGGAAGCATGATTGGAGTACACAAGGTTCCTTAATTAAATTTTCTTCCATGCTCACCAAATTTGTTAATGTATTTATTGAGCATAGTTGGAGATGCTCTGTTAGAGTAAAAATCAGTTGGGGTTTGTGCGTTATATAAATTTTATATCTCACATATAGGGAGCATGATTGGAATAAACAAGACTCTTAAGTTAAACTTTCTTTCATACTCAACAAATTTGTTGATGTATTTGTTGAGCATAGTTGGAGATGCTCTCAACAGTAAGTGGTGTCAAAACTATTAAAAAGTGGTTCAATGAATGAGCTCAAGTTCGAGTGACACACAAATAAAGAATGCATGTCATCGATCCAGGCTTAAGAAATGCATGAAGCCTGAAGGTGTTTGATAACCAGAAACTTCAGTTTCACAAATTAATTCACCTTAAAGTCTTTCACTATCAAATCTTATTCCTCTCAAAAAAATTAACAGGTCAAGTAAACTGGCTTATTGTAGAATTGACACCAGTCGGTGCAAGTAGCCCCCATCATAAGAGATAATAGATATCCATATAGATAGAGAAGAAATCAAGAAGCCAGCCAAAACAATCTTCCTTTCCAAATTGTGTGGTGCATAGAACACCAACTCTTCCTACTCAAAAACAATGACCCCCATTCAACCAATGAACACATATAAACAGATTTCCTTGGATAAGGACCCATTCCCCCACCACATTTGGACTACAAATACAACTCCCACAATCAAACCTTCCCTCAGAACACACAGCCTCACAAAACACATACATTCTTCAAGTGTGTTCTCCAGTATTCCCAACACCTCAAACAACCATGTCTGCCTCCACAATGGCTCTCTCCTCCCCCTCATTGGCCGGAAAGGCCGTCAAGCTCTCCCCCTCCGCCTCCAACATCCTCGGCAATGGCCGCGTCACCATGCGCAAGACCACCAAGCCCAAGCCTGTCTCATCCGGCAGCCCGTGGTACGGTCCAGATCGCGTCAAGTACCTTGGCCCATTCTCCGGCGAGGCTCCATCATACCTCACCGGAGAATTCCCTGGTGACTACGGCTGGGACACTGCCGGTCTCTCTGCCGACCCAGAGACCTTCGCTAAGAACAGGGAGCTAGAGGTGATCCACTGCAGGTGGGCCATGCTCGGCGCGTTGGGCTGCGTATTCCCCGAACTCCTATCCCGCAATGGGGTCAAGTTCGGCGAGGCCGTGTGGTTCAAGGCTGGTGCCCAGATCTTCAGTGAAGGTGGTTTGGACTACTTGGGCAACCCAAGTCTTGTCCATGCCCAGAGCATCCTCGCTATATGGGCCACACAAGTCATCTTGATGGGTGCCGTCGAGGGGTACAGGGTTGCCGGTGGGCCCCTAGGGGAGGTGGTTGACCCGCTCTACCCGGGCGGGAGCTTCGACCCTCTTGGGTTGGCCGATGACCCGGAGGCGTTCGCGGAGCTAAAGGTGAAGGAGATCAAGAATGGGAGATTGGCTATGTTTTCTATGTTTGGGTTCTTTGTTCAGGCCATCGTCACCGGGAAGGGTCCATTGGAGAACCTGGCAGATCACCTTGCTGATCCTGTTAACAACAATGCTTGGGCTTATGCCACCAACTTTGTCCCCGGGAAGTGAGTGATGGTTTTGACTACTTGTTTGTGACCAACATGGAGTTCATGTGCGGCTCATCGTTTTGAGATTGCTGTTTTATGTGAATTTGTATTTGAGTTGAAGCAGTGGAACCTGAATTGTTTTTATCTTATATTGTGCACTGCTTGAATGTGAGATTTTCAAACCATGGCAATCTTTTCTCACAAAGACACAACTAGCTGCAATTAGGACAACCATTGCATCAAATGGCATCCATTACAAATGTTTCCAAGATTGCACGTCTCCATATGATAAAATATAATGTTCAGGAGACCGAAATCATCCAATGCTGAATTAATGCAAACTTATCCATGAAGAAGGAAAGTGGAACTCAAGGAACATATGGAAATTTTGGTGTCAGGCCATATAAGGAGAATGCCTTACAAGGTCATGGAACATTGTCCATTACCCTGCCCCTGTGTTATTAGCACACATTAATTATTTGCTAGTTCAAGATTCAATTGAAAATCAAATGTGTTTCGTTTAGAAATGCTGAGATCCCTCATTTAAATGATCAGAACAATAAGCACGTGTAACCACAAAAGGAAGGTACTTTCAAAAAAAAAAAAATGTACTAAGCAACAGATTTTGGCTGAGAATCATCTCTGTGTAACAAGAAGCCATTTAAACAATTTTTAACTCTGAATTGATCCCAAGATTTACCACCAAATCGTATCACTCATGGATAGAACCACACCCCCCCCCCCCCCCCCAACCAAAAAAAAAAAAACCAACTTAACTTGGATAGTTGTATTAATTTAAATCATGAAATTAATCATATTTTCTTTCATTTGAACTCTTTTATGGCACACTTATTATTTTTATAATCCACAGCCATTCTTGTTGATAGTAGTACATGTTGGAATTTTACGTGCATAACAAATAAATATTAGGTTAAACACAAATTCTTATAATTATTACATCAACAATATAAATGTCAAATATATATGAAATCATGCATACTCTAAAAAATATATAAAAGCATGAAATAAAAGAATAGGGGATTAGAAAAGTGTATCCGGAAATGTGGAAGCGAGTGAGGACACTCTCTCCTCGGTGAATAAGGTCCTCTCACGCACAGGGTTGAATGGCTCCTACCACTGAGAGATACGACCACAATAGGTTTTGTTCTTCCAGGGTGCGAGCAACGGAAGAACCACGATGAACAAACTGCGATCCTTTCAAGACATCCAGATAGATTGATAGAGAGTCGAGCATGGTTGGCCACTTAATAGATTGTGTATGCATTGTAAAGAAGAATTAGAATCCTCTTTTTTTTACACACACCAGTTAAATAGAAATTGCATACACCTTTATTTATATAGAGGTAGTGGTGGAAAGAAATGTCCACATATTTAAATCAGACATATGTTATCATTCCCATGATAAATGTTTTTAAAACCAACATTTCATGCAATTGATCCATTCATTTATGCAATTATAAAACATTAATAAGCAAATGTAACCTTCATGCATTGGCATTTATATGTGAATGAATCTTTGAAACGTTTTTTATTAATGCACCCCACAAGAACTTTATTTCAAACAAATGCACACTATTTGTAAAGTTTGGGTGTTTATTAGGAGTGAAAAACATTCAACGTTTGGGTTTCTAGCTCCCAAGCATTTAATATCTAAAACATTATAATAATCGGTATTGACAAATGTTTGAATATGGAAAACAAATACAAAGTATTTTCAATCATAATTTAGATTTAGAATAAAAATCTAACAATCCCCCACTGATTGAAAATACACATGACACAGTAAATTCTTTGGAGGGAAGGAATAAATTATTCTGGGATGGAACAAATTGGTCTGGGATAGAACAAATTGATTTGGGATTAAATAAATTTATCTGGAATGGAAGCAAATAATTTTGGATGTCTTATACCATGTAATAAGTGAATGTACCTTCTGGGTTTGAACATTCACTTAGTGTAAACCATATCCCCCGGAGAAGTCTGAATAGAACAAATCCTTGAATTCGACCCCTTTAGCCCGGTTTCACTAATCACACACATAGTACAGGATATGAGTCATGTTCTGCGGAGTAGCACGTTACGGCCATGTGCTCGTATCCTTTCTTGAGTGCCTTAGAGATTTAGCCCGAATCTTAAAAGACGCGGCCCCATGTCCGTGCACTCATATAGATGAGTTCTCCAGGGTGCCTGCACGGACCACACCCTGTCCGAAAAGGACTTGAACCCATTAAGAGTATTAACTCAACCTACTTCCGCTACAGTTAGCATTATTACCATAGGGATGGGTTAGAGGAGTTTTTTCCTCTACAATACTCACAAGTTTACCAGTACAGCTTCGTTAACCCCTTGAAAACCATCTTCATGGGATCTCCAATCACAATGGTAGGGAGCCCGATGCCGGTAATTAAATAATAGGCTTAACCCGTATCCCCTTCGGTCTCGATATTAAGGATGAGTCATCTCGTAATTCCTTTAGTGAAGTTCTCTGCAATCTCATAAACTCAAGTTATATTCCCTTATATATAAGGTGAATCAACTCAAGTTGATTCACCTTTTAGATATTTTTTTATTCCCTTAGATATAGTTCTCTCAATATTTTTTTAATTAATGTGGTATATGTCTCCCCCCACATTCTAAGGTATATAAATTACCACTGTAATATTTTATTTTCACAAAATGCCCCCACATTTAAAGACTAAAAAAATAATTTGAGAAATATATACATGCATGCAAAATATTCTCTACAAGTCACATGCAATTTTTATTTTCTAAGCATGCAAATAATAAGACTTGGTCATTATCACATTAGTATACAAACATGTTAATTATAATAACATGCACATTAACATGATTATACTATAATAGTATGCAATTGACCAAAACAAATATATGAGCACAATTACCACAAAATAATTTAATATGACCATTAATAATTAAGGTAATCAAAAGTTAAGTTTGTACTCACGTGCCTCGGATAAACCATTTGTCACTTAATATTCTTCTATAATACCATAATATAATACACACAATATGAAAACTACATGAAAAATATATTCAGATAGTTCTTCAGATAATACCTCAAGAAAAACCAGATAACATATATATAGATATCCCACAAACTGAAAATTGATTGACATAATGAACCTTTCTCAATAGAGCGTGAAACTGGTTCATGGAGACCACTGAGAAAACCATTATACGCCGAATTTGAAGATTTTATGCTGATAGATGATTGCAATTTTGTGGTCGTCGAAAGCCCAACTGATGTTATGCATGATATTAAATATAATACCGGAGCCTCATAAAATAATAATTAGAATATCTCGAAGACATGAGTGATTCATGAGAATTTTAGAAAACCCAATAGATAATAATAAGCTCCATGATCATCCTAATCAGACGGGCTGAGACATTAGCACGGGCATGATGAGTGGGTCGTGGAATATGGCCATTAATAGCTCCACCATACTATGATGTTCATGGCACAGTGAACCATCTCGACGTACATGAATAACGTACATGCAAACAAATCAAACGGTTAGAGAGCATCAATGCTTGATTTATTCATGCTTCTTCTAATGCATGCACAAAAGAGAGCCTGTAAATGTCATTTAAAATGTTGAATATAAATATTCATACAACCGTTACATGTAGAAGTCCATAATGTCGTTTTATATGCAAATGTTTATTCACATGAACATTAATATATATGTAACGGCAGTAACGCATGTTATATATGTGTCACTTTTTGGCCTATTGGCAATCATTGGAGCATTTTTAGCAGTTTTAAAATTTTTAGTGTTTTTCGATCGGAATCGCATAATTTTGGACTGTTAGCTATCGTCCGAGTTAGAGGACTCCGATTGAAAATCTAACTGCATATTATGTGTCCTGATGCCATTTTAAGCCACTCATGAAAATTTCATCGAATTCCGGCATCGTTTGCAAAAATTTCGCAGTTCCGGGGCGTATCCGGGTTTTTAAGTCGCGCACTATATAAAAGGAATAATAAAAAATATCTAATCACTATTCATCATCCCTACGACTTGCTCTCTCTCTCTCCTCTCCTCCGTTTTTCTTCCGTTTGAGCCCCCTACACCCCTCAAAACCAAAAACCCAAAGCACGGGAAGTGTAGATCGGGTCCCGATCTACGCTCCGGTGTCTTCAAATCCGAGTTCCGACGATCCTAGCCTCCCCGACCTCCCCTTTTCGTCCTCTGATTTGGCCCATTTCGAAGGCCAAGCTAGATCGGGGCGTGAGAAGGCCGTTGTGAAGGGTTTCGGTGCGTGGAGAGCACCCGGTCACCTCTTCCTCCCCCTTGGTAAGCTTCTTTTCCCCGTTTTTCTTGTCTAGATGATTGCTGGGGGGGGGGGGGGTTTGGTGTTTGGGGGTGGTCGGCGGCAGTGGGGGTCGTCGGAGGGTGGTCGGAGGCGGTTGGAGGTGGTCGGCGGCAGTGGGAGGGGTGGTTGGAGGTGCTCGGCAGGCAGGGGCACTGTCCCGGGCAGCAGGCAGCGGCGGCAGCAGCCCAGGCCGCGCGTAGGCTGGGCGCGTGCGGGGATGCGCGCGTGCGCGCGCGGGCGTGCGTGCGCGCGGCATGCGCGCGGGTGTGCGCGGTCTGGGGCTGGCAGTGCTGGTCGTGCTGGGTATGCTGGAGGGGCTGGCAGTGCTGGCAAGTGGGCTGGTGGCCTCGGGTAGCCCAGGCGCAGGAGCTGGCGGGGCGCACGCATGCGTGCGCGCGGGCGTGCGCTCGGGAAGAGCTGGAGGCCAGCTAGGGAGCTGCGCGCGAGGTGCTGGTCGCGCTGGTCTGGGCGCGAGGAGCTGGTCGCGCGGGGTGCTAGTCGTGCGGACAGTGGCGGTGCGTGCGCGAGGTGCAGGCGGACAGTGGTGGTGCCGTGCGCGAGGTGATGGCCGAGCAGGGGAGGTGTGCGCGAGGAGCGGTGGGGCAGGCGAGGTGTGCGCGAGGTGCTGGTCGAGCAGGGCAGTGCGCGCGAGGCGCGGCGAGGCGGCGGAGGTGCGCGCGGGGTGCGCGCGGGAAGGTGCTGCTCGCGGGGGCCGTGCGGGGTGCTCGCGGGGCGGCGCGAGGTGTTTGGGGCGCTCGGGCTACTGCTGCGGGGCGCAGTGGATGCGCGGAGCCCCGGGGGCGGTGCGGCGGCGTGTCCAGGCGGCGGGCAGAGGGTCCGGCGGAGCACGGGGTGTGCGGGCTGAAGCGCGGCGGTGCACCCGGGCGGTCGGGGGCCGTGCGGGTGGTTGCCGAGGGTATTGGGTGTTTGTTGTGGGTTTTGGGTATTTATTGTGTATTATTGGATAACTGTGGATTTATTCTAACCAGTTAATAACTTGTCTTGCAGATCCCGACGGACGGTCGCGCGTCGACCCGATTTTCGGTGAGTGGGATAACCCAACCCAGCGTGGGAGGCGCTACATGCTTTGGGCGTGTACCGTCCTCCCCTGGGGCTTATAGTTAGTATTAACTGCTTGATATAATCCATGTATGCATGATGTGTGTGTAGAATTGCATGCCACCCTAGATTTTGTGATAGGGACTTGCACCCTTAGGTTTGTGCATGAGCCGTGCATCCTGCCACCTCGCTATCATGCTAGGAAAGCCCGACCTGTGCATGCGTCCTATTAGTTTGGTTTATTTAATTAAATGCGAACTGTAATAATAGATAGCATGCTTAGGGAATATAAGGGGGGCCTTGCGAGGTTAACATTGAGACCCGGGTTAGGGTACTCCGTGTTCCTCGTTTGGTTGTCGGATGTCCTACATCGGGACCTCAGGTTATCCTCCCAAGGTCTCTATTTTTCCCATATTGGTTTTATTTATTTTCCCCGCATCCTGGTTATGCGCGCTGGTGGAATTCTGAGGAATTCGAGACATTAGAGTCGTAGAGATGTGCTGTCAGCGGATCCGAGTGGATCATATGCGATGGATAGGCTGTTCTGTTCCCCTCGTCGGATCCGTGTAGAGACTACCTCGGCGTTAGACAGGTTGTCCCGTGCAGGGGCTCCCACTAGTAGGCGCCTCCTGATTTGGGAAGGACTGTGCTGAACATGGGAGTGGCCAAACGACCTACGGAGTGAGGAGAGACTATCGGTGGACCAAGGGTAACCAACAGCCTATTCAGTCCCAAGAGCCTATGTCACCTGGCAAAGGTGAGGGTGAGGGTATGGTGGGCCGGCAATGCGACGACCCACAGGATTAAGTATGGATGATTATCTACCCACTAAGTCCCAATATCCTAGGTCACCTGTGGAGGGTGAGGGTGAGGGTATGGGGTTCGGCGATGAACGAACCCCCGGATTGTGATACTATGCCACTTGTGGCTTATGAATTGCTTAAATGTGGTTAATATGAACTGTATGCATGGGTTGTGCTATTCACTGAGCGTGTGGCTCACCCCTCGCATATTGTCTTTTCAGTGATCTCTGAGGGAGGAGCTTCCCGAGCGACTACACCGGCAGAGGGTAGCGCCGCGTCCCACGAGTTTTGAGGCCATCAGCACCCTTCTTTCTGTTGTACGTATATGTTCTGTGCTTGGGCACTTAGTTGGATTATGTTTGGGATTTTATTTGTGTATATATGGGCATGTTGGCTCTCACAGGACTTATGATTATGTATCGAGTCTGTAGTATGTTTTGACTACAGACTCAGTCTTTTAGCTTCCGCATTTGGTGTATATATTATGTCAGCCCTGCTTTTATCTGTGTTGTCATTTGTAGTTGTTTGTGGTATATTATTGAACTCTTGTTACTGATATCATATATACACTTGCCGCGTCCCGGGGACGGCCGCCCTGGGGCGTGACAAACGCATGCATGAAAAGAAACAATTTAATACACCCCTGCATATCAGCCCTGTCAACCATGTTGATGGTTATGGATACTATAATCTAGCATGGTATTTAATTAAATAAAATAAATATAAATAAAATACCATATGCAAAAATATTTTACTAAATCATCTAACTTGAAATGTTGAGGAACATTTTTTTTAATTTTCAATATTCCACACACACAATACACACATGTATAGTAAGAATGAGACCCCCACATTAAAATTGCTTGAATACAAGGCATATTTTTTCATAAATAAATTAGAAAAAATGCCACCGAGATCCTTATGTATTAAATAATCATGAGACACTGGCTGGTCTACATATATATGAGGGCGCGTCTATCCCCACCAATCTTTTTTCTTACCCCACCAATCAAAAAAAAAAAAAAAAAAAAAAACGGTGTTTGGCTGTTCCCACCAATCCAGATCGACCGAAATTGGTCGTCATTTCAGATTTTGGGCGACCGAACTTGGTCGCCATTTCAGGTTTTGGGCGACAGTAATTGGTCGCAATTTCAGGCTTTGGGCGACTGTAATTGGTCGAACAAGGTTTAAAACTATATCTACCTATTTTTTTTTAAACAAATAAATTTTTGGCTTTATCCATCATATTCTACATTTATTCTTTTATCCAAACAACAGCTAAGGGGTCGAAAAAAATGTAAGTAGGTATACTTTCAATTAATTCAAATTTTTATAGAAAAATATCTTATTAGACAAATATATATCATTTTTAAGCTTCGTGTGAATTCGTAGTTAAGAGGATTCTTGATTTGAAAACAAAAAAACCTATCAGTTGATCCAAACACATTATATATTTGGCTTTTGAAAATTAGTCTGTCACTTATGTAAAAAAAATTGTTCTTATATTCTACATTTAAGAATAATAATTGATTCTCCTTACATTACAACTCAGACTTGAAGTGGTATGAAGGATTCAAGAAAGATATACGTCATGGGATTATGTTTCCAAGAAAAAAATTATAAACTTTATTACAAATCCTGTTCGACCAAGTTCGGTCGTCCGAAACCTGAAATGACGACCAAGTCCGGTCGCCCAAAATCTGAAATGGCGACCAAGTCTGGTCGTCCAAAACCTGAAGTGGCGACCAAATCTGGTCGACCTGGCCGGATCGGTGGGAAAAGATAAAACACCGATTTTTTTTTTTTCGATTGGTGGGGTAAGAAAAACCCTCGGTGGGGATAGCCGTGCCCTATATATGATCTCTGCATATATTATATTATTACAAGAGGAACTCATACAACTAATGTGTTCAAATATACTCATCCAATAAAAATTGCAGCAATTAAGATATCAATAAAATGACCATTAATTATTTCATGCATAAAATAATAAAGGATCCCACTAGCAGTTGGAGCACAAAAGAAACAACATGTATTAATTATTTATATATTTCTCGGCTATGCTATCAATAATTGAGCATTATTTCATGCATACAATAATACGATCACACCATGAACCTATTTATTTATTCAGTTTAATAACTAACCAATATATGCATGATCACAAAATTTTGCATACCAGCATATTTTCCTATGCAAGCAATTTTTCCATTATCTCAAATATAATAAAATTATAGGGATTTTTAGTTTTAAGTCCCCACAAACCATCATATTTAGTGATCGATTCCTCCCTTCTTCGTATTTAGGTTTTAGTCCCCCGATTTAAAGGATAATTCATGGATAGGTCCCTCACAGGGACTAAAAAGTAAATTAAATAATTTATGGATAGGTCCCTCTCAGGGACTAAAAAGGAATTATCATTTAAATCTGGGGACTAAAACCTAAATACGAAGAAGGGAGGGATCGATCACTAAATATGATGGTTTGTGGGGACTTAAAACTAAAAATCCCAAAATTATATTAGCATGTATTCATTTCAAATATAAGAGTTTGTGTGCTTATTCACCGAGTTGTTGGAATTTTATGTGCGTAACAAATAAATATTAGGTTAAACACAAATTCTTATAATTATTACATCAACAATATAAATGCCAAATATATATGAAATCATGCATACTCTAAAAAATATATAAAAGCATGAAATAAAAGAATAGGGGATTAGAAAAGTGTATCCGGAAATGTGAAAGCGAGTGAGGACACTCTGTCCTCGGTGAATAAGGCCCCCTCACGCACAAGGTTGAATGACTCCTATCACTAAGAGATACGACCACAATAGGTTTTGTTCTTCCGGGGTGGGAGCTACGAAAGAACCACGATAAACAGACTACGATCCTCTCAAACGCCCAGATAGATTGATAGAGAGTCGAGCATGGTTGGCCATTCAATGGATTGTGTATGCATTGTAAAGAAGAATTAGAATCCCATTTTTTTACACACACCGGTTAAATAGAAAATGCATACACCTTTATTTATATAGAGATAGTGGTGAAAAGTGTCACACCCCAGGGCGGCCGTCCCTGAGACGTGGTAATATAAATAATATCAATAATCAGTACAAGAGGTCAACAAAGACGCCAATAAAACATACAAGGCTAACAATGCAATGATAACTGATAGCTCACTGAAAAGCGGAAACATAAAACATCACTAAGTCTGGAAACCAAAACATTATTACAGACTCGAATACACAATCATTGTCCTGTGAGAGCCAAGTCTAGTCCAAATAAAATACAACCAGTGCAACACGCACGATTAACAAATACATGACTCTAGGACTGCTGACAGCCTCGCACTTGCCAACCGCCGAACGGAACGCTTCACGCACGCAAGACCACGCCACAGGAAAACTCTAGCTCCACGCCCAACACCGCCCCTGTAAAAGAAACAGTACGCGAGGGGTGAGCTACAAGCTCAGTGAGTGGTTGGAAACCAAAGACCATTACAACAATTCAATACTAAGGCAATTTCCTTTCAAAGAAAAACATGGGTAGAAACCCAAAGGATAACAAGGTCACGCGACGGCGCGACCATACCTCGCCCTCGCCCTCACTCCCCGGAGGGAGGCTTTTAGGACACTTGGGGAGGAACAACTGTTAACCATAACACATGGTGTTACTGGATAACAAGATACAACGAGTTCATCCGCTACGAGGTAGAGATATACTTTGATACCTCAAGCGTTAGGAGCTGCATACCCAAAGTATACTCGATGGGTAAAAGAGTCACGTGATGATGTGACTTCAACTCATCCTCACCCTCGCCCCTAAGGGTGACATGGGACTGTTGGAAGAAAATCTTTTGCTCTACACCATTCATCATCCGGTAGCCCTCTCCCGGGTAGCATCAACCTGATATACTCCCATGATCAGTACTTCTGCCGAACGCATCGCTAGTACCTACAGGTGGGAGCCCTCTGTCAGGACAGCTTCAACTTCGGGCAGCTTCAACGCGGATCCGATGAAGGGGAGAATGATTCCACGCTCGCAATATCGTTTGGTAGCCCTCTCCTGCGTAGCCTCTACCTATCGGCCTTCCACGATCGGTACATAAGCCAGATGGGTATAGCAGTATGCATCGGTAGCACTTACAAGTGGTGGCACTACACAGGACAACTTCGACACTGGGCAGCTTTGGTGCATGACTGTAATAGCCCGGACCCTCTTATGCCAAATTATGCTAATATTTACGTATTTGGATTGCAAAATAGGATAATTTTATGTCATTAAGCTTTTGGTCCTTATTATTCTTGAAGCCTTGCATTTGGTTACATTTTCAGAAAGTACCTTCGAGGCATAATTGGGTTTTGCGCTAAACATATGAAGTCTTCATTTTTGAGTTATCTCTCATATAAAATTAGTTTGGTGTCATTTGGAGCTATATTAGAAAAGTTATGGCTATTTTACCGTTTCTGCCCGTAGAAGAAGAAATCGCAAGGTCTTCTGTTCGTCGTTATTTTTAATATAGTTGGAGGCTTCTTTTGATCTTGGCCTAGACATAGAAGTTAAAGATATTTTCGTTACCTTTCCAACAGAAGTTGAATCATTTGAAGTGGACTTTCCTACGAGAAGTTATGGCAGTTAGAGTTGAGGCTGCGCAGAATTCTAAAGGAGGGCACTTTCGTCATTTGGCGGAATCCAAAGTTTTAAATAATTGGTGAGTCGGTGGAGGTGGCGTGGGTGATATGTATGAGAGAGAGAGAGTCGCCCGAGACTCAATTTGAAGGGAAAATAAAAAGGGGGAAAATTGGGAAAAATTAGGAAAAGCTTCGTGGAATATTTTTCGTGCCATACTAGGTAAGGATTCTTGTTCTTTTCATCGTTATTCTTCGTCTAGGGTTGTTCTATTTTAGTTCTAAATTAAAAATTGTGATTTGGGACTGAAATATGAATTTGTTTTTGAGGCTTGGTAAATAAGAATTGGAGAGTTATTTTGATTGCGTTAACTTAGGGTTTGTATTTAGGACATCGGATTTGATTTGGGTGAAACTGAGAATTGATTATTGGGATTATATGTTAGTATCTGATTGAGATTATATTTTTATCAGTGGACTTCCTCTCTATCCCTTTTAAGAGTTGGAATAGGGTGAGTCCAGTTGAGGTGGTGAATTGCGAGGTAAGTAACCCGATCGATATTTGTTTGTCCCACATTCCATTCCACGTGGTATTGTTATAAGTGACCCAATATTCGTGTTTGTTATTTTCAATTCCGTGCTTCATTGTTGTTTCTTATCATCTCTGATATTGTTTGAGATTCAAAACTGTTTTGATCCCTATTTATTCGTGAAACTAACTATTGTCGGCTACGATACTATATTGTTGAGACCTAGAATTATTCATGTCACCTTTATTAATTAGAATTGTTTCTCATTGAGGCTTGCTTCATATTTATCCACTATAATTCAGTTATCATTCGAGAGTGTGGTTTATATTATCCCAGTAGATTAGTCCTTGAAGTGTCATTATTGAGGTTTGCTTCGTTATTCATCATCATTATCTAATCGTTGTCATTTATCATTGTTCTAGACAATTTTCGAGAGTTCTAAATCTATAGTTGATTTGTGAGCCTTCCTTTGATCATGATGTATCCATCCCAGTGTCTTGCCATTAATCTATGATCTGCATGGTCGTGTTGTTCGACCATGAAGCCTTATACTGTGTTTGTTTCATTGCTTTTATATTACCTCTTGTGTTATATATGTGTCACTTTTAGCCTGCTGGTAACCGTTGGAGCGTTTTGGCAGTTTTTCATTTTTTTTGGGTTTGCGATCGGAACCGCTAATTTTTGGAATGTCAGCTATCGTCCTGAGTTAGAGGACTCCGATTGGAAATCTAATTGCATATTTGGTCTCCTGGTGCCATTTTAGGCCTCTCACAAAAATTTTGTCGAATTCCGGTAAAGTTTTCAAAATTTCACAGTTTCGGAGCGTATCCGGGTATTTTAAGTGACTTGCTATATAAGTGAGATCTAATTTTAGCTTGGCACTATTCATCATCCCTACCAAAATACTTTCTCTCTCCCCCCTCTCTCCTTTTCTTCCATTTGAGCCCCTTAGAGCCCTCAAACCCTAAAACCTAAAGCATAGGAAGTGTAGATCGGGTCCCGATCTACACTTCCCGATCTACACCCCGGTGCTTTCAAATTCGAATTCCGGCAAGTTTTGCCCCTCCATCCGCCCTCTCTTATCCTCTGATTTGGGCCATTTCGAAGGCCGAGAGAGATCCGGGCGTTGGAGGCCTTTGGGGAAAGGTTTCGGTGCGCGGAGAGCAACCGGACTTCCCTTCCTCCCCTTGGTAAGCCCTTTTTCCTCTCTTTCCTTGCATAGATGTATGTTAGGGGTATGGATTTGGGGTTGGGTGGTGGTCGGCGGCGGTGGGTGGCTGTTGGAGGGCTGTTGGTGGCGGTTGGGGGCCGTCGGAGTGGTGGTTGGCTGTCTCGGGCGGGCTGGCAGGCTGTCCCGGGTAGGCTGGCAGGCAGGCAGAGCAGATGGCAGGGCGCGCGCGCGCGTGCGCGCGGATGGAGCTGGGCGCTGGGCGCTAGGCGCTGGGCGCGGGTGCTGGGCGCTGGGCGCTGGCGGGCGCAGTTGGGCTCGCAGTCGCGCGCGGGTGCGTGCGTGCGGGTGCACGCGGAGTGGTCGCGCAGGTGCGCGCGGGTGCTAGCGCGAGCGGGGGTGTGCGTCAGAGTGCGCACGGGCGTGCGCGCGCGCGGCAGGGCACCTGGGCACTGTGCCTGGGTGCGGGGCAGGGCGCCTGGGCATGCGCCTGGGCGCGGACCTGGGGACCAGTGCGTGCGCGTGCTGGGGCGTGCGTGCAGTGCGCGTGGGGGCGCGCTGGGCTGGACGCGCGGTGCGCGCGGGCGCGCGCGAGCGTGCGCGTGCGTGCGGCAATGCGTCGGGGCGCGCGGGCAGGCGCGAGGCAGTGCGCCGATGGTGCCGGGGTGTGTGCGTGCGTGCGCATGCGGGTGGCCGTGCGTGCGGCTGGCCGGGGGGTTCGGGAGTGAGTTGGGGTGCTCGGACTCGCGTGCGTACAGGCCGTATGTACGCTTGTCCGAGTGTTGGGTATTTTAGTGTATTTTTGTGTATTTATGGATTTTACTCACCAAGTTGTTACCCTATCTTGCAGATCTTGGCGGACGGTCGCGCGACGACCCGATCTCCGGTGAGTGGGACGATCCAACCCAGTAGGGAGGCGTTACATGCACTTGGGCGTGTACCGTCCTCCCCTGGGGCACCATAGTAAATATTAACCTGTTAATATGAAAAGCTATGAAAGCATGATAATGTGTAGTATGCATGTCACCCTAGACTTTGTATGCTAGGGACTTATACCCTTAGGATTATGTATAAGAGCCATGCACCATGTTATCATGTTTCCATGCTAGGAAAGCCCTGACCGATGCATGTTCCCATTTAGTTTATTTATTTAAATAAAATGCGAGCATGTGATTATTAGCCTGTCTTAGCGAATATCATAGGGGAGGGGCCTCGCGAGGACAGCGGTGAGACCCGGACTAGGGTACTCCGTGTTCCTTGTTTGGTTGTCGGGATGTCCTATATCAGGACCTCACGCTGCCCTCCCAAGGATTTCTTTCCCCGTTAATATTCCAACCTTGTTATAACTATTATGCATGTTCCCCGCATCTTGGTTATGCGCCCTGGATGAATTCTAAAGAATTCGTGACACCAGAGTTGTTAGGATGTGTTGTCTGCGGATCCGAGTGGATCATATGCGATGGATAGGGTGTTCTGTTCCCTTCGTTGGATCCGTGTAGAGACTACCCCGGCGTTGGAAAGGTCGTCCCGTGCAGGGGCTCCCATCAGTAGGCGCCTCCTGATTTGGTAGAAGGACTGTGCTGAATGTGGGAGTGGCCAAACGACCTACGGAGTGGGGAGAGACTATCGGTGGACCAAGGGTGACCAAGAGCCTAGTCACTCCCAAGAGCCTAGGTCACCCATAGAGGGGTGAGTGTGAGGGTGTAGCGGGTGGCGGTAGCGGCCCGCTGGTTTTGTGTATTTAGTCCCAATATCCTATGTCACCTATTGGAGGCTGAGGGTGAGGGTATGGTGGGCCGGCGATGTGGCGACCCATTGGATTGTGTAAGGATGATTATCAGCCTATTAAGTCCCAACATCCTTGGTCACCTATTGAGGGTGAGGGTGAGGGTGAGGGTGAGGGTGAGGGTATGGCGGTTCGGCGATGTGACGAACCCCCGGATTTGTGTTGTTTATGCCATTTTGTGGCTTGAGTAATGAGATTGTGGATTAATAATATCTGGTTGTGGTTAATATAAGCTGTGATGCATGGGTTGTGCTATTCACTGAGCGTGTGGCTCACCCCTCGCATAATATTTTTCTCCAGTGTCATCTGAGTCGGATCTGGAGGAGGAGCTCCCCGAGGGACTTCATCAGTAGCGGAGTAGCGCCACGTCCCGCGAGTATCAGAGGCTATCAGCATCCCTTGTGCTTGTATGTATTATTTTCCGTGCTTGGGCACGCGTTTGTGTTGTATTTGGATGTCTTTGTATATATTGGCTCTCACAGGACATATGATTATGTATCGAGTCTGTAGTATGTTTTGATTACAGATTCAGTCTTTTTAGCTTCCGCATTTGGTGTGTATATCATGTCAGCCCTGCTTTTGTCTGTGTTGTCATTTTAGCTGTTGTGTGAGTATGTTATTGAACTCTTGTTACTGATATCATATATACACCTGCCGCGTCCCGGGGTCGGCCGGCCCTGGGGCGTGACATCTTGAATTCGTATTCTTGGAGTTGGATGACCATAGACCTTACAGTGAGGGTTGAGGATTACCTCCCCAGCGCGCATGAGTACGTACGGTCCAGTGAGGGGGACTTGAGAATACCCTACCGTGCCTGGACGTTCCGAGGGCCAGGTAGCGATTCCGCAGTGGACGTTCCGAGGGCCACACGCGAGAGGTGTAGATGTGGACATCCCGGACATAGGGGCCGAGATGGGGTCATGTAGATGGTCTACCCGGCGCTTCGGTCATTCAGGAGCCAGAGTTTTGATTCCCTTATCATTCTTGTAGAATTGTGACATCTCGAGTGCCATCAATGAGTTAATTGACCTTCTTTGCTTGATGGGTGATTTCAGAGTATGTGCCTTCAGTCCAGTGGTGTTGCTTCTTGATGATATTTATTAGTCCTATCACTTGTGATGTGTTCGTTTGAGTTATTCGTTCCTATTTTTATATATCAGCGATGTTATTGTTCTCCACTGATGATCATAGAGTGCTTTCATGTGTTATTATGCTTTGACCTGATGTTGACGAAGCTTGACTTTGATGTCATCCTTGTTTTCCTTATGCGTGGAATGTCTGGGTTACTTACTGAGCATCTTTCGCTCATTCTATTCTATTTTCCTATTTTTGCAGAGTAGAGGCGGGGGTTCCTGGGCGTTGACTTTGTCTTCTTTTGGGGGTCACGTCCAGTTGGTGATAGGTATATATATACATATATATGGATATTGTTGATGTTTTGGATCTATATATGATTATGTTGGTAGAGGCTGGTCTAGTGAACCATGCCTATGTTAAAATGCTCTGTATATATGGATGACTGTATATGAGGTGTGTTAGATGCTCTGTTGACTGCTTAAACTTTCCTGGGCGAGTTTATATAGGTGATTATATATTTCTTGATGATTATATGTTATCCCAGGGTTGTTACCAGATGAGATTATATAAGGTGGTTATTTCGATGTGTTTTTTTTTATAAAAAAAATGGTGAGTTTTGAGGCACGTGGCGTGCACGTGTCGATGGTTTGGGACACGGGCCGTCACAATGACGATATTGGGAGGAAGACTTCGCGTTAGCAATGCGAACCCAATGGAAAATCAACTATTCTCAGTAATCCCATACCTATGCTATCGAAATACGCTTAAATTCCCATAGAGATGCATTACTCAGACGCAGGGAGTCACCTCTGCTCTCGCACAGAGGTAAGCCCTAAGGCATAACCCAACAGGCGGTTCATACACTCGCCTAACATGGGTAGGCCTGGCTTAATGCCATTACCACCGGCTTAACAAAACCGATATGACAATGAATTCTCCTGAATTCCATTGAGCGCATCACTCGAATGCAGGGTAGTGATTCCATCGCTTGCGCTTTAACTAATAAGGTACAACCCGATAGCGGGTCATACCCACACCTATTTCAGATAGGCCTAATCAGTTTTAACATGCACATATATATTACAGGAGAATTATATCATAGTTATGTACATGAACTACATGCACGATAACATAACAATTAATTATAGGGATACTCCCTAACATGGATAAAAAACATAAACAATATATATGCAGCATGCATAACCAGGCATGACCTAAATAATGTGCATACAAGCATACAAGATATACCCTAACATGCGTTGGATATATCACCAACTTAAAAGGGAAAGGTCAAGCGCAATCTCGCGCACTAACAGGTGCATGCCAATATTCCCAAACGAACCTGAGTCAAGTAGAAACCATATCTACTTACTCAGTTCGCGCAAGGAGAGAGGGCAAGAGAGAGCTCATCATCTCTAGAAGTTGGTCATAGCTTTGCCCCATTAGCATAGATGCAATAACTACACCATGCTCTCAAGTCTTATAGCAAGGGAATATTAGGCATGTGCTCGTTTATTAACCCAGGTTTAATCATGCTGGATATTACTAATGATAGGGTAGTATTACTAGAAGGGACTACCTAAGTCATACCATATTCTATACACCCATATAAACACACAAGATACATGCAAGCATAATCATTCATACATGAATACAATACATAGGCAAGTATATAGTAGAGGAGGGGTTCTACACAATATTCGAGCTATACGGGCCTAACATGCAAGATATCTAACATAATATGGTTTAAACATGACCATACTACTCAGCTAAACAAGTATTATGGCTAGGGTGCCCAACGGATGCGTGATGCATGACTACATGCATCCAACGCTTTCTGAAGGGTTGGATCGAACCATTCACCGATATCCGGATCGTCACGCATCCCATCCGATAAGATCTGCAAGGTAAGGGCATCAGAATAGTGAGTAAACTACATAATAATACAAATAAAAATGACTAAACGGGCGAAGAGCTTAGACATGCACACATACGAGCTCGGACGCATGCAAGCATGCACGCACGCACGCATGCCCGAGCCCCCGGACCCACACCCAAGTGTGTCGACCATCAACACACCCAAACCAGCCCCGGGCACCCCGCATGCGCCTGCTACGCGCAGACAGCGCTCAGACGCGCACACCGAGTGCACCGCGCGCAGACACGCTCACCCACTCCCCCCACTCGCGCGTACGCGTGGGCGCCCCACGCGCCCAACCACCCAAACCCTCCCCCAAGCCCCCACATGCACCCAGCACCCAAACTCAAACACCTCACATGCATGCTCTCCCAAACACCCAAACATGCATAAAAACCAGCTAAAGAAGAGGGAAAACTCACCATAAGAGAGGGGGAGGGAAGGGGGAGATGTAGGAGCTCGCAAGCGCACCCTTAACCACCTTGACCGCCGCCACCACTACCACCACCTCCATCCTTGCTTCACTTCTTCTTGGTTGGACCAAATGGGGAGGGGAAACCAGGGGATCAGCTAGGGGAGGAGGAGAGGAAGGAGAAAACATCAACAACCTAAACACACACTAACCGTGATCACTTTCTCTTCTTACTCCATCTTTTCCTTCTTTTTGCTTCTTCCTTCTCCTTCTTCACACACAAAAGAGGGGAAAAAGAGACCAAGAGAGGGGGAGAAAGAGAGGTCCACGAAATGGGAAAGAGGGGGAGAGAGAGAGAGGACAAAAATGTCATTTTCATGCTCAAATAGTGTCTAGGAGTGACCATAAGGTGGTGGTGAGGTTAGAGTTAGGCTCACCCTCACTCAACCACTTATTTTTTGTTTATTGGGAAGCGTGCAGAGAAGTACCACACTAAAAAATATCTCACCCACCGAAACCCAGTAACGGCCAAATCCGGATATGATTCAAAACTGCATATTTTTCAAAACGTTACTGGAATTCGATAAAAATTTTATAGGTAGTACAAAACGGTATCAAGACCCATAATATGCAGTTATTTAATCAATCAGAGCACTCCAACTCTCGCAGGTAGCTAAAAACCAAAATTTTAGATACTCTAATAGAAAAAAATAAGGCTCCAAATGACACAGGCATAACAGAAAGAAACGTCCACACATTTAAATTAAGCGTATGTTACCATTCACATGATAAATGTTTTTAAAACCAACATTTGCAACTCATGCAATTGATCCATTCATTTATGCAATTATAAAACATTAATAAGCAAATGTAACCTTCATGCATTGGCATTTATACGTGAACGAATCTTCAAAACGTTTTTTTATTAATGCACCCCACAAGAACTTTATTTCAAACAAATGCACATTATTTGTAAAGTTTGGGTGTTTATTAGGAGTGAAAAACATTCAACGTTTGGGTTTCTAGCTCCCAAGCATTTAATCTCCAAAGCATTGGTAATAATTGGTATTGACAAATGTTTGAATCTGGAAAACAAATACAAAGTATTTTCAATCATAATTTAGATTTAGAATAAAAATCTAACAGTAAAAAATAAAACATTAGGGACGTCTCCATTTAAAGTCCTGCGCATTGTCCATACATTTTGAATTTTTTAAAAAGTGTTGATACACTTCATCATGTTTGATGTATCATATGTAATCTGAAGGTGATCCTTCAATACACTCCACTAGTGAAGTTAATTTGTGTATACTTCAATTAAATTTTCAAAAAAATAAAAGTAATTATTAGTTTATGTAGATATATATATGTTATTTTCCATAATAGTATGCCATTTTTTAGACGAATATATACTTTTAATAAATAAATAAAATATACATTCAAACTAATTGTATATACTCATTTGCGGAAATTGTTAAAAATTTCTAATGAACATCTAACGATATACACACACACACTTTTTGTTGGATAGCGATTCACTGGATTTTGCAATACTAAATCTACGATTGATATTTCTCAATAACAATATACAATTTTTTTTTGTGCGAGACACATGGGTTTAATCTTGGGAGGGATAATTCTACTGTCCATATTTTTTTTTGGATGGTGGGGAGGAGAGAAAGAGAGAAAGGGGGTAGGGGAGAGAAGAAAAACAGAAGAGGGGAAGTAAAAGAGAGGCAAGAGAGGGTTTGGTCGACGCAATCCACCCTCCGCCTCCCACCTCCCCATCGTCCGCCCTTTGCCGCTTCCTTCGTGCCCTCACTCTTCATGTCTCTTTTTTTTTCTTTCATCTCTCTCTCTCTCTCTCTCTCTCCCCTTCTCTGACCTCTGGCCGCAACCCTCATCTATTGTTCCATCCGTTCATCAATTTAGCCGCCCTCCTCCACCCGCATTCACCTCTCCTTTTTCTCTCTCTCTCACTTTCATCTTTATGTTATTCTCACCATTTTTTTTTTTTTTTGAAGTAAAGGTTGGCATTCGTCCTTGTATTAGATAGAAGAGGGAATGCCCAGGCAAGGGCTACACAGATACTTGCCGACAGAACACAAACATGAGGGACAAAATACATATAAAATATAAGGGCATCCTGTAGAGAGAGAACCGGAGTAAAAGAGGATTCTACCATCCAGTATCCCTAACTAAGCCCCTATCGAAGACAAGAAATAAACTACCCCAACACACAAAGACGCCCTTCCCTAATCACCACCCCACCTGCCCCCGCACAGGAACATCCCCAATCCACAATGAATCTCAACGCTCCCTCACAAATATTCTCCACATACGGATAGCAACCACGGAACACCATGAGATTTCTAGTCAACCAAATGGACCATAGGACAGCCGGGATGAAGGATTGTGACACTTTCGAGGCCACGCTTCTATCTCCCGCAACTCGAAGTCTCCTCCCCGACCTCCAGAGCTCCTCCAAAGAGGCGAAGTAACCATCCATTCCAGTCGCCGAACATAACCACCTCCAAACCTGATTTGCTATAGGGCACAGGAGGAATAAGTGCTCCACCGTTTCCTCTGATTCCCCACATAGGCCACATGCGAGATTGATGGTTGTTGACCACTTAGCCAAGTACACCTTTGTAAGTATGCGTTCATGATAGACCAACCACATGAAGGTCTTTACTTTCAGCGGAACATGGCATCCCCAAATTTCTTTATGTTTCCGAGCCACTTGCGGAGCCCCTAGTCTTGAACGGCTCAACCACTCATAGCAACTCCTCACACAGAAACCATCAGCAGGGGCTGGTTTCCACACAACTCTGTCCCTCCCAGTCGGGACCAGGAGAGCCCCCTGTAGCAATTCTAGAAGACCCAGGTAGTCTTCCATTTCGCTATCGTTCAAATTGCGCCGAACCAGGACCTCCCAGAACCCATTATCGCCTTGCCTCGACCAGAACTCACTAGCTACACCACCAGAGATCAATGCAATACGATGAATAGATGGGAATCGCACAGCCAAACTAGAGTCTCCTAGCCATGTATCCTTCCAAAAATCAATAATGTCGCCCGCCCCCAACTCCCACCGAATAGCCTCCATAAACTCCACTGTCCCCTTAAGAATGCCCACCCATATACGTGACATCCGACTCGACACTGTCAAGAGACATTGCGATCCTCCAGCCTCCCCAAAATAACGCTCACGGATCACCCTACACCACTGGAGAGAGGGGAAATTCAGCCACCGCCAAAGCCATTTGCAGAGGAGCGAAGAATTCATGATATCAAGGTCAAGGATCCCCGCACCTCCCTTCTTCTTGCTGCAGCATACAGTCTCCCACCTAACAAGATGCACCCGCTTGTGAGGCTCCTTTGCTCCACTCCAAAAGAACCGTCTCCGAATGCCATCCAAACGGTGGAGAATCCCCTTGGGGATCCTGAAGATCGAAAGGAAATATATAGGCAGATTTGAGAGGACCGATTGGAGTAGGATGATCTTACCCCCAGAACTGAGGAATCTACTTTTCCAGCCCTCCAATCTTGATTCGAATCTGCTGATCAGGGGCGACCATTCAGCCTTCGGCATCCTCCCTAAACATAAGGGAAGGCCTAAGTGTCGAATGGGGAAATTTTGCACCTCACAGGCCAGGATATCCGCCATCCTTCCCATAAAAACCTCCTCCACATTGATTCCAGCAATTGAGCTCTTGCTAAAGTTAATCTTCAGCCCGGAAGCAAGCTCAAAACATTTGCAGATAAACTTTACACCCCTCACCGCTTCCTCATCCGCCGCACAAAGAATAATAGTGTCATCCGCGTACTGCACATGCGTGACGGAGGAACCACCAACCTTGCATTGTAAGCCTCTGACCCACCCATCCTCCTCAGCCAATTTCATCATTCGGTTAAAAGCATTCGCGACAATCACAAAGAGAAGGGGAGACAGAGGGTCGCCTTGCCTTAATCCTTTGTTCATATGGAAAAATCCGCATGGAGCTCCGTTCAGCAACACCGACGCCTTGGCAGAGGAAACACATGCCTTGACCATCCGGATCCAATTTGGCTCAAAACCATGACAGGAAAGTAAGTGGAAAAGGAAATCCCATCTCACATTGTCGTAGGCTTTGGCGAAATCTAGTTTGATCACCAATCCCTGTCTCTTGTCTTTGTGAACTGCTGTGATACATTCTTGGATAGTCATGAACCCGTCCTGTAGCAATCTGCCTGGTATGAAGGCTGTCTGAGCGTCACCCACCAAGAAACCGATCACTTCCCTTAGCCTATTAGCCAAGACCCGAGATATCATCTTGTAGCAGCCATTGACCAAGCTTATGGGACGATAATCCCCAATTTCCACCACCCCTTCTTTCTTCGGGATCAAAGCCAAGAAGGTCGCGTTAAGACCCCCAATGCCTTGAGAGGAATGCAAGAAAACACGAAACATATCCATGACATCCTCCTTTAGGCAATCCCAGAATTCCTGAAAAAAACGGAGACCAAAACCATCCGGCCCCGGCGCCTTGTCTGCCTCTGCCCCGAAGATCGCTGCCTTTACCTCTTCTTCTCCGAAATCCCCCTCAAGCCTCTGTAAACAGTGATCCGGAATTCTGCCCAGCTCCTCGTCAATCCACACCGGGCTCCAAGACCTATTAGTCCGATACACATCAGTGAAATGAGACACCAAGGCCTTACTGATTTCCTCCTCACTGTTCAGCAACACATCGTCCACCTGCAGATGTTCAATCAAGTTCATCCTCCTCCTCTGATTAGCTATTTTATGGAAAAACTTGGTATTACAATCTCCCTCTTTGAGCCACACTGCACGAGATCGTTGCCGCCACTTTGATTCCTCCAAGCGCATAATACCAGCCCATTCTCCCTTTAGCCCAGTCCTTAGCTCCCTCTCCTCCTCCGACAATAGACCGGCCTCTTCAAGGTTATCCAAAATCTGAAGGTGCGTTAGGAGCTCAGACTTCCTTAGCCTCCTCCTTGCCGATTCTTCCTTGTTCCATCTCTTCAAGACCTCCTTTAGGCGTTTCAGTTTGAATGCCATCTTCTCCGCCCCACTTAGGCCTGGAACATCACCCGACCAAGATAGCACCACGAGATCTCGAAAACCTATACAGTGCAGCCACCAATTCTCAAACCGGAACGGTGGACGTTTCCTCCTAATCTCCCCTCCCGAAACCAGTAGGGGAGAGTGATCCGAGCAGGTCCTAGGAAGACCATGAAGGGTGCAGAGCGGAAAGGCCTCTTCCCATTCCGGATCAACCAAAGCCCGATCCAATCTGGCCAAAGAAGGGGATTCCCTGAGATTGCTCCAGGTAAAAGACTGATTCGCAAGAGGAATGTCAAGAAGACCCTCCAAAGCTATCCATTCAGCAAAAGCCGACATTGCCTCATCAATGATCCCCTCCCTGTTTCTATCTTCAGCACCTTTGGTCACATTGAAGTCTCCAACAATGCACCACGGTTGGCCCCAAGAAGCCTTTATTAGGCTCAGTTCCGACCATAGTGTAGCCCTTTCCGAGTCAATGTTTGGCCCGTACACTGAGGAGCAAATCCAACGCCAACGAGAGGAGATGTCTTCCAGCAGAACAGACACTGAATAGGCACCCACATGTACATCAACCTTGCGCCACACCTCTTCCTTCCAGCATATGAGAATGCCCCCCGACGCTCCCCTCGAAGGTTTGAATACAAACTCCTGAAATCTTCCCCCACTTAGGGCCCTTATATCCCCCTGGCTGACTGTCTCCATTTTTGTTTCTTGGAGGCAGCATATGGAAATGTTGTGGATCATAATAAACTCCTTGACAGATTCTTTTTTATGCCGGTCATTTAGACCACGAATGTTCCAATTGAGGACTTTCAACATAATCAAACAAGTTGAACCCCTCCCCACACCAGAACAACCTACCTCAAACCTCCTCTTCGGACTCCACCACCCGAGCAGAGTCGAACATATCTTCTGACACAAAGTCTTTAAAACGTCCTCTATAGCTGCCTTCTTGTAACTGAAAACCGACCTTGTCCCCCTTTCTACAGGCCGGAGATCCTGAAAACTTTGCCGCCAAAGCTCCGGAGTCATTCCTCTCTGCTCGAGCCCCCACCAGGTCCACGCTCCCCTTTCTGACCTCCACATTTGACATCCGAGCAGGAAAAAACCGCCCCTGCTCCCCGCAACATCGATGATCTTCCCCTGTGGGGAAACCGACAGTTCCAATACCCACAGACCCTTGGACCCCCTGCGTAGAACTCACCAACAGCCGACAAAACTTGTCGTCGGATCTTCTCTTGCTCAACTCATGTGAGTCGGATAAGACAACCTCCGCCATAGGAGCCTCACAGGGTTTATCAAGGGATCCCACGATAATCGATTTTAGTTTCCCAGGAGGGCGGACCCTCTTACCACGAAGACCCTCCGATGGGCGCCCACTAATCTCAAACAAGGCCGGAGAGATCCCATCCCGACCAGAAGAGATAACAGAGGAGCACGCCGAGTTATCTCTCCTCTCACAATGAGGGGACCAACACCATCTCTCCTTACCTGACTCCTCAACCCTGTTATACCAAGAACCCCCACTAATGGCGTCTGGAGAAAGGCCCGGGCTGGACGATCTACTTATGGACCTTAGATCATTCACCAGTGATGGTCTCATAGAGTTGGGCCCATAATCTGCTTGTGGGCCTGCAAGGAAGTTGAAGCCCAACTGTGTTGGCAAGAAGCGGCCCGGGAAGGCCCACACACCAAGGCCCGACCCAGCACCAAGAGAGACAGACTGGGGACCCAACTCCCTCTCCTGTCTATCCACCAAACACGGTCCTGGGTCCGACACCTGGCGTCTGACCGTCGCCTCACCCCCTACAAAACCTCCACTCACAGACTCATCAACCTCAGCTTCTTCTCCACCAACCCTGAAAAGATCAGAGGATGAACGGTGGGATGGTTGCGTCAGAACAGCAGACATATCACCGCCACGTCTCACCACTCCTCGACTACCACGACGCACTCCCACCCTACACGATCTCTTGAAGGACAAAGACCGTCTGCCACCCCGAGGTACGGACTCTGTCGAACTTTCTTTCCTTTCTGCGGTAGCAGATAAAGCAGGCTCCTGACCAGGACCAGGCACGCCACCTTCTGTCCTGACAGACGAAAGCACCCGAAACCCTAGACCGGGTCGAGGCATTCCCGAGTCACCCGAATCCACCGAGTCCGCCGAGGCCGAGTCTTGAATCGGGCACCTTCCCTGAGCTTGGATTCGGCTGTCCATCCCCTCCTCCTGAACCGCCCTGGCCAAACCTCCGAAAATCAACCCAGCACACGACTTCTCCTTCATGTTCGACGAATAAGCACCTCCTGAGGACCTCACATTCCGGAGAACATCAGCATAAGTAGACGATACACCTGCTCCCACCACTTCCACCTTCACCACCACCCGCCATCCGTCCAGTCGCAACACTATCTCCGGGGGCATCATTTGACCTATATTCATCCAGACTCCAACCTTTACCACTAATATTTCCTCATCATTCTGAATGACCTCAGACATATCTACCAGGTGACCAAAAACTCCCACTATTCTCCGAATCGAATCCCTCGTCCGCCAAAGAAGAGGAATCCCCTTGAGGAAAGCATCCACACGCATACCTCCACCATTAAGAGCCCCCACTCCATTGTCACACGGAGAGAAGCGGATTGAGCCGAAGGGGAGAGACATGGATGCCTTGCAAAGAATGGTTTCTCTGCAGGACTCCCGAGGGAGTCTAAGAAATGCCATGCGGGGGCCAAGGGGCCAGAGTGCAAGGCCTTCGCTATCCGACCATTCTGATTTGAGAGCTCTCCCCACCTCCGACCAGTCCACCTCTCTGATGCCCGTCCATGTCATAAGGAGGCTGCGACCGAAAACCCCCTCCCTTCGGTCTAGCTCCGGCGACCAGTCTATGCTAACCTCCTCCGAATGAGGGGACTCAGCACAGGAAACCACCATCCTGTTTGGCTGCGGCGAGGCCTGACCCACTCCCCTAGGAGGTTTCGCCACTTTGGCCCGTGGGAAACCTCCAGCCGTACAAGCTGCACGCCGGTGACCTACCAAACCACACCTCCAGCAACGCACAGGGTCACGGCATTCCTTAGCAAAATGGCCCCAATCTAGACATCTGAAGCATCTGGTCCTCTCTGCCCCCTTCTGTTCCTGCCTGACCCTCGACCTCGAGATCCCGTTTACCCATTTCCGCTTCCTGTTCACCTCTTGCCACCCTCCATCCTTGTAGCCTCCTCTTGCGCCGTCCGAGCCATTCTCACTTGTTCCCTGCACTTCGCTTTTGCCTCCTGCTCTTGCTTCGCTCACTCCTCCAGCTCCAACCGCTCGATCCATTTTAGAAAGTTCAAAAGGAGATTTGGTGGGGTGCAACACGAGGACTTCCCAGGAGGTCACCCATCCTAGTACCACTCTCGCCCAAGCACGCTTAACTTCGGAGTTCTGATGGGATCCGGTGCATTAGTGCTGGTATGATCTAGTTATTCTCACCATTTTATTAAAGATAAATGATACATTCAGCCCCATTGTAGTTTTAATTGTAGTTCACACCGCTTTTCTTTTTTTTTATATAAAATCATACACTTTTTTTTATTAAAGTGTGTATTGTTATATGAAATGATGTATATACTAAGATACGAGATACAATAATATATTTTTTTCATTTTAAAAAAAGAAAAAAAAAATTTGTATTATACACTATAATAGAACCTTATACACTATGATAACGCGATATATAATATACTATCATAGGGTTATAAAACGGACTGCAAAATGGATTGAGCGTATCAGCGGTCTAAAAAAATGACATTTCGGGTTGGTGGGAATAGAGAGATAGGTGATGGAACTTATGATTGGTAGGGTTAAAATTATGGTTAGTGGCGATAACCCTCCCTTTGTCCCACTCATCCCATATTTAAACCTCCTCTACATATCGATCAGGGTTTTCGAAGCGTCGCAGATCCATAGTTCGCACACATCGCCGCCGCCGCAGTCGAGGAGGAAATGAAATTCATCGCCGCGTACTTGCTGGCCGTCCTGGGCGGGAACTCCAACCCCTCCGCCGGCGATCTCAAAAGCATCCTCGGATCCGGTGAGTCTCTTAGGGTTTTATATGTGATTCACTCTTCTCGGATCTAGGGTTAGGGTTTACTGATCTCTCTCTCTCTCTCTCTCTCTCGTGTTTCGTAGTGGGAGCTGAAGTGGAGGATGATCGGATAGAGTTCCTCCTGTCGGAGGTGAAGGGGAAGGATATAACGGAGCTCATCGCCTCCGGCAGGGAGAAGTTCGCGTCCGTCCCGTCAGGAGGCGGCGGCGTCGCCGTTGCCATGGCCGCTGGGGGTGGTGGTGCTGCCGCCGATGCGGGTGGGGCTGCCTCCGCGGAAACGAAGAAGGAAGAGAAGGTCGAAGAGAAGGAGGAGTCTGATGATGTGAGATTTCTGTAACATTATATATATGATGATAAAGGTTTTTCTTTTTTGGTGCTGAATAGTGTCTTTGATGTTTGTTTTTGCAGGATATGGGATTCAGCTTGTTCGATTGAGAGGGTTTTTGGTACCATTATTTCTTATTGAGCAGATCGGATTTTTGTGGCTAGCTTTAGTTGTTTAGGATATATAGTTTCTGATGGATCTCAATTTTCTTGAGTTTTGCTGGTTCTGAATTGGTATCAATTACAGTTTTTGTTTTGCATTGAAGATCAATGGAAGTCATGGGCTTTCTAGACTTATGTGAATGGTTACAAATTTGAACTTAAACGAGTGTAGTTTGTGCCTTGGAAAAAGCTGATGTGAATTGCTCCTTGATTGTTTTTGTTTTGGCTATTCATATACTGGAGGATGTGTAGGCATTATGTGGAACACAAGTTTTTTTTATTTTAAATCGATATTGATGTTTGCTGTAATCTTACCTAATTTTTTGCTACTGTTCCATTTTGGACTGACACATGAAGATCATGGATGTTGATGAAGTCTTTTTCGTATCTGTGATAGCAGATTTTTTCTTAATTCCTTCTATGAGGTCTGATTACAAATTTATTTTGTATTTATTTCATTGTAGTATTGTAGACATATTTGGATTTAAGAAATATTTTGAATGTGGGAAATTATAACTGAAAAGCAGTGTATCTAAATAGTAGTATATTCTGCTCTGTTTCAAATAGAGATGTGCTATCCTTTGTTCTCTTCTTTCATGGAAAATTGATTTTGTGTAGTTCCACAATAATGCATGAGTTATCTACCAGAAGAATAGGCTGAAAAAGAATTCTCTCTTTCCTTTTCTATGGCCTGTTAAATTTTTATGGTATATATGTCTTCAGATTCGTGCTGGTAATGGTAGATTATAGATATTCTTGGAGCATGAATGCCAAGTTTCATGTTGAGGTGTGAAATGTTGTGTGATGAATTGCCTGTGTAGATGTATGACTAATAAAAAGTACAAGTCAAGTCCATATACAATGCCAATATAGTTGTTACTCTTTTGTTAAATGGGAATTAGTGGATCACACCTCTGACTCTTCTTTTTTGGTTTTTATCTTGTTGGATTTTCTATTAGTAGTAAAATGATACATCCAGTGGGTCATCAAACTTTGTGCAAATTGCTGGATGTCTTGATTCTTGAAGGAAGCATTGAATTGGTATTCTCACTATGTTTTGACTTAAATCACTGTCATCGTGTAAGTTTCAAGCTCACGGAGGTGTGGCGTCCAGTCAAATCTCTTGGTTCGATCTAATCTATTTGTCAATTTCATGCTTTGGGTTTTCATTCCAGTGGTTTTACATTATTCTTCTTTCTCGGCATGTCTGGTTCTCATATAAAGCTTATATATTGTCATCTCAATGGCATAGTGCTGCTATCTGTATACTCCATGTAGTCTCCAGTTTTTTGTTGGTATCATTTATAGTTAGGTCTGTGTTTATATTTGCTATGGTTTGCTTTTTTGGACAGTTTTTTTTTGTGAAAAATGAAATGGTAGACTTGCTACTTCTTTTGATTAACATAAAGGAGTACAAGCCCAAAGAGGGGTGAAACAAAGGGGCAACAGAAATTAGAAGGAAACGCAAGCAACAACTGGTGAGTAGATTAAAAGATTTAATCTACCAACTGGCTTTTTTGGACAGTTATGTTGACAAGGTTACTTTTATATCATCATTGGTTTTGGTGCTTTCATATATGACTGTTTTGGAAAGTTCTTTCTTGTGTGCTTGGTAGCACATTGCTGGAGATTTTATCTGGGGATTGTCATTGGGCGCGATATTTTTATCCACTGAGTTATTCAACCCACCCATTTTAAAAAATAAAGATGTGGTTTTTTTAAGAAGTGAACCCAATCTGACCCATTCGACTATGTAAAGTTATTCATTATATCACTGGTTAACATCATAGAGTCGAGCTAGTCACAGAGACCTAAAATCCTTCATGTGATCTATTTGACTTTGTGTGGCCGTCAGTTATATATTACATTCGACATCACAGAGTCAAATAGGTATCATAAATCTAAGGCACTTTTTGTGAACCATTCGAATTTGTGAAGTCATTCATTATGCATTGTTTTAAAACCCAACCTGATCTGTCTGGTTGAACCGGTTAAGCCTTCACTCACTTTGAATTCCAGTTTGGTATACCCTTATAACCTGATGATATAAAAAACTGATAAAACTCAATCAACCCACCGGTTGAACAAACAGTTTTTGTGAACCGGTTATGGGTTGATTATATCGAATTGTTCTTTATTCGTAGAAATTGTGATTAATCACTTGTTAAAATATGAAATTTAATAAAAATTTTAAATTTTATATACTAAAATCATGTTATGATGTTAAGTAAAACCTTTATGTAAAGATTTTCTAAAATATTTTATATTTTTATTTAATAATGATAATTAAAAAAATTATTATATTATAATTATGTCATGGTTCAAATCCAGTTGAACAAACAGTTGAACTAGTAACCCTTGACTCATTTATTTTTCTTGTTCATTTAAAGGTTCGGTATGTATAGCATTTTCATTATGTCACATATCAACATCACAAAGTCGAACTGGTCACAAAGACCTAAGGCTCTCTCTACGGCCCATTCGACTTATGATATAATGGACAATTTCAAATATATCTAAGCACTACATCATGAGATATGTCCTTCAGGATACTGAACAACGCACCATTGTTTGAAGATATCATTTCATTAATACGCTATGACACATGAACACATTGTTCAAAACACAAAGTCGAATGAACCGTAGAGAGAGCCTTAAGTCTCTACGACCAGTTCGACTCTGTGATGTCGAGTTGTGACAGAATGAATGACTTCACAAAGTCGAATGGGTCACAGAAAAGACATTAGGTTTCTGTGACATGTTCGACTTTGTGATGTCGAATAGAGTATATAACTGACAACTATACAAAGTCAAATGGGCCACAGAGAGGGCTTTAAGTCTCTGTGACCAGTTCGACTATGTGATGTCAACCTGTGACATAATGAACGACTTGATAAAATTAAATGTGATGGGGTGGGTTCACCTCTTAAAAAAACCACATTCTTATTTTTTGAGAGAGGTGGGGTAAATAACTATGTGAGTAGGTATATTGGTGTTGTAATAACTCGAGCCCTCTTATCCAGTTTATGCTAATATTTACATGTTTGGATCGCATGATATGATAATTTTATGCTATTGAGCTTTTGGTCATTATTGTTCTTCAAGTCTTGCATTCGGTTTCATTTTTGTAAAGCACCTTGGAGACATACTCAAGATTTAAAATAAATAGATGAAGTATTTATTTTTGAGATACCTTTCATATAAAATTAGTTTTGCATCATTTGGAGCTTTATTGAAAAATTTATGGCTGTTTTACCATTTCTGCCCTTATAAGAAGAAATCGCAAGGTCTTCTGTTCGTCTCTATTTTTAATATGGTTAGAAGCTTCTTCCGATCTTGATCTAAACATAGAAGTTGTAGATATTTTCGTTACCTTTCCAACAGAAGTTGAATCATCTGAAGTGAACTTTCCTACAAGAAGATATAGTGATTTGAGTTGAGACTGCGCAGAATTCTAATGAAGGGCATTTAAGTAATTTGGCCGGATTTCATAGCTACATTTAATACCATAGGTGAAGTCGGTGGGGGCAGATTATATTTGGCGGAGGGAGAGCGTCCGAGGCTAATCTTCGGTGCGAATTAAAAGGGGAAAATCAAGAAAAAATAGAAAAAGCTTTGTGGAGTATTTTTCATATTGTACTGGGTAAAGATTTTTGTTTTTGTCATCGTTATTATTTGTCTAGGGTTGTTCTATTTTAGTTTTGAATTAAAAATTGTGATTTGGAGTTGAAATATGAATTTGTTTTTGGATTGAGTAAATAAGAATTGGAGAGTTATTTTTATTGTGTTAACTTAGGATTAGTAGTGGGGGGGCATTGTATTTGTTTTGGGGAAACTGAGAAATTCTTTATTATTGGAGTTATATTTAATATCTGATTGAGATTATATTTTTATCAGTGGATTCCTTTCTGCGTGGTTTAAGAGTTTGAATAGGGTGAGTCCAGTTTAAGGTGGTGAATTACGAGGTAAGTGACATGATCGACATTTGTTGGTTCCATTACATTCCACGTGGTATTGTTATAAGTGACCCAATATTGTGTTTGTTCTTTCCAATTTCGTGCTTCATCGTTGTTTTCATCATCTCTAATATTGTTTGGGATTCGAAGCTGTTTCGATCACTATTTATTCATGACATTTACTATGGTTTGTTACTCTATTATATTGTTGAGACCCAGAATTCTTCGTATCACTTTTACTAGTGAGAATTGTTTTTCATTGAGAATTGTTTCATATTTATTCATTATTATTCAGTTATGACTCAAAATTGTGGTTTATATTATCGTGATTCAAATTAATCCTTGTCGTGTCATCTTTAAAGTTTATTTGTTATTCATCATTATTATTCAATCATTGTTATCTATCATTGTTCTAGATAGCTTTCAAGAGTGTCCATTGTTGATAATTCTAAAGCTAGAGTTGATCTGTAAGCATATTGTGAGTCTTCCTTTGAACCTGATGTATCGATCCTAATGGCATTCAATTGACCTATGATCTGCATGGTCATGCTGTCCGACCATGAAGCCTTGTAGTGTGTCTGTTTCGCTACTTCTATATTACCTCTTGTGTACTTGGAGTTGGATGACCATAGACCTTACAGTGAGGATTGAGGATTACCTCCCCAGCGCGCATGGGCACGTACGGTCCAGCAAGGGGGACTTGAGAATTCCCTACCATGCCTGGACGTTCCGAGGGCCAGGTAGCGATTCCGCGGTGGACGTTCCGAGGGCCACACGCGAGAGGTATAGATGTTGTGGACATCTCGGACATAGGGGCCGAGATGGGGTCACGTAGATGGTCTATCCAGCGCTTTGGTCATTTAGGAGCCAAAGTTGTGATTCCCTTATCATTCTTGTAGAATTGTGACATCTCAAGTACCATCAATGAGTTAATTGACCTTCTTTGATTGATGGGTGATTTCAGAGTATGTGCCTTCAGTCCAGTGGTGTTGCTTCTTGATGATATTTATTGGTCCTATCAGTTGTGATGTGTTCGTTTGAGCTATTCATTCCTATTTTTATATATCAGCGATGTTATTGTTCTCCACTGATAATCATAGAGTGCTTTCATGTGTTATTATGCTTTGACCTGATGTTGATGAAGCTTGACTTTGATGTCATCCTTGTTTTCCTTATGCGTGGAATGTCTGGGTTACTTACTGAGCATCTTTCGCTCATTCTATTCTATTTTTCCTATTTTTGCAGAGTAGAGGCGGGGGTTTCTGGGCGTTGACTTTGTCTTCTTTTGTTGTCACGTCCAGTTGGTGATAGGTATATGTGTGTGTGTGTGTGTGTGTGTTGTTGTGGATCTGCATATGATCATTTTCGTAGCGGTTGGTCTAGTGAATCATGCCTATGTTAAAAATGCTCTGTATATATATATGGATGACTGTATATGAGGTGTATTAGATGCTCTGTTGACTGCTTAAACGTTCCTGGGCATGTTGTGATATAGGTGATTATGTATATGATTGATTAAATGTTGTATCAGAGTTACGCAGCGGAAGGTTTACATAGGTGATTGTATATCTTATTGATTATATATTATCCTAGGGTTGTTATCATATGAGATTATATAGGGTGGATATTTCGATGTAAGAAGAAAAAAAAATGGTGAGTTTTGAAGCACGTGACGTGCTCGTGACGGTATTTTTGGGCTCGGGCCGTCACAAGTGCCCATTGTCATTCTAGTTGTAGAATTGCATCTCTGCAAATAGGACGGCAGACCAACCATTATTACTACGAAGTTGCTTGATCTGATGATTTGAAGAAGATTGTCACTGCCGAATACGGTCCATCGTGTTCCAAGGATGCGCAAGCCCTTGACTTGTGACGTGTTCCGCAAGCCCTTATGAATGAAGTCAATGAAGTCTGCCAGACTGAAGTCTAAATGGATGGGGCTATTTGCACCCCTCTATTTACTACGCACACCCCTTGTCTAACCACACCCCACCCAAATAACTTGGGGTCTGTACACACCCCAGTATTTATTTAACATTTGACTCTCCACTGCACACCTCTTTCATCCAAACCCTAAAAATTAAAACCCCCAAATGTGCCTCTCTTCCTCCCTCCCACATTTGGTTATCTCTCCCTCTGCGGTTGGAATCGGAGCTCGAGTCCAAGTCCTCCCGCCGCTGCTTTAAGCTCCAAGAGAAGGACCTCCTCATTCTGTAGTCCTTCGCCGATCTCTTCGACTCCCTCAACTCCTCCCTCGCCGACCTCTCCGACTCCCTCAACTCCTCCCTCGTCAACCTCAAGGTGAGCAAAATTTGAAAAGCTTTCATGATAACAACTATATGATACTGATGAAAGCTTATGACCCCATAGTTATATCAATAGGTAAATAGATATATTTTCTTCATTAATTAATTTATATCAGAATGTAATGTTTTAGAGTGGAATGATGAAATTCAAGGTAAGGAAATGGTGAAGTTCATGCATCATATTTAATTCAATAAATCTTTAAGACTGGTTTATCAAAATGAAACTCATGGTTTCTCTTTCCTTTCCATATAACAAAACTATTTTGATGTTTTACATTTGAAAAGACAACCTAATAATGCTATACATGCACTAATCTGCTAAACTTATACTAATAATTTGACATATTGTCCTCAACAAGCTCAGATCATCCATACTTTCAATATGAATTGACAAGATAAACTATAGAAGAACTCGTGAAACTAGACTTGATTTTGGGGAAAATAATTTTAATATAATCTAGTTTCCTTCACTAATAGTTTCGATATTTACTATAAATAATGGTGGAAAGAGAGGGAAGGATGTTGTTGATAATACTCAAGCAGCCTAGCAAGCAATGTTATATATGTCTAGGGCTTTAAAGTGTTGTATTATTCTCATTATTGCAAGTGGAAGACATGGTAGGACATAGCTTTGTTATGATTTATTGTAGAATGATTTGTTTTGTTATTTTATAGATGTTAGCAAAGGCACTAGTGAGAGGGCGACATACAGCGGGTGTTTGGCAAAGGCATGTACAAAACATATTGGACCACTGTCAAGACAACACACCTCTTCCGTCATCGTCAAGTCGCCCCAAATCACCTATTAGAGAACGTTATTCTAAGAGGGTGGCCAACAGTTGAAGCAGTGGGATGTGATCATTTTCTATATCTTCAACAGATCCTTTTGGTTTTTCTATGTGATCAATTATGTGTTAGATGTGTTTTTGTAAATCACTTCAACAAGTATAGTTGTTTTCTGTCGGAGAACTTGTTACTTGTTGAACAGTGTTTATATGGTTATGTACGGTGTTGATCAGTATTTATACAGCTTTGAATGAAAGAAATGAGTTTGAAATGTTTATCAATGTTTATGTGTTTATGAATGTTGTTAAACCACTGTATGGCTTCTATGGCTTCAACAAGGCTGATACTCTATCAAAGAGTATGTTAAATGAATAGAATTTTTTTTCCCTTATGTTACAATAGGAAAATTTTACTTAATGATCTATGAATATAACTCACAACTTCACAGACTAAGTGCTTCCTTCTTTTAATTGGTTTGGTGTTTTACCTTGAAGCTATATCTTTTTTGGACTTCCATCGACGGAGGCTTTTTCTACATGTTACATATGTATAGATACCTTTGTTGTCTAACCCATTCCTAGTTGCCAACGGGTTTCATTTCTGTTCCTATAGACTTCAGTAGTGTCTAGGGATTACATATTTACATACACCCCAGATGTCTAACCCATTCCAGAAACTACGGGTTTCACTTCTGTTCCCATAGACTGCAGTAGTGTCTAGTGATTCTATATTTATAGACATCCCAGATGTCTAACCCATTCCAGAACCTACGGGTTTCACTTCTGTTCCCATAGACTTCAGTAGTGTCTAGAGATGACATATTGATAGACACCTTAGATGTCTAACCCATTCCAGAATCTACGGGTTTCACTTATGTTCCCATAGACTGCAATAGTGTTTAGTGATTACATATTTGTAGACACCCCAAATGTCTAATCCATCCCAGAACCTACGGGTTTCACTTTTGTTCCCATAGACTGCAGTAGTGTCTAGAGATTACATATTTATAAACACCCTAGATGTTTAACCCATTCCAGAACCTACAAGTTTCATTTATGTTTCCATAGACTGCAGCAGTGTCTAGGAATTACAACTACCTAGACACCTTAGGTGTCTAACCCCTTCTAGATCAACAGAATAAATGGGATTATATACTTTGGGAGGGTGTGGAGGGTGTGCAACAGAATCTAAAGAAATAGCAAATGGATCCATGGGTGTGTAAAGAATGGTTGTACCCACTTATAAATGGATCTTCAAAACTTTACCTATTTAAAAAGGGTGTGAAGAGTAAACAGATGGGTGCAAATAGCCCCACCCAATCTAAATTCACTTCCTTGATATCAATGAAGGTAGGAAGCCTATTAAATAGTGTGTGCTCTGAAAGCGTCATACACATGATGAACTTTGTAGACAACTACTCTTCCAGAGTCCTCGTCCATTTGATATATTTGAATTGAATGAGACCTTTTTGCCTTCAGGTCCCGTTTGAATATGAGTTTAAATAGGTTTTGCGTTTGAGGAGTTAAAAAATTCTTAAACTCAGATCCAAATAAATTTTCAGCTTTTAGTTTTTCAAACCAACATTTTCTTTTTGTAAGCCAAAAAAATCTTGCAGTTAAAAATCTAATAAATAATGCTTTTCAAAACTGAGTTTGAAACACAAAATTCTAAGAATCTTAGCGTTTTAATCTCACGTCCAAACGTAGCCTTTAGTTTTCTACAAAACATGTAAATCACCAGATTTTCAAACTGCAATCTCGCACAAGACGGGTAACCATTTCTGGTCAGATAATGTCACATAAAGTCCATTTCCACCCTCAATTTCAGTCTACATGTATTTTGAATTTATTAAAAATAGTATATCTCATTAATTAGATTATCTAATGATATAAATGTTTTTATAAAAAAAAAAATAAAGAAACATATGCTCCAACAAATTGCATAATTGCCATTCATAGAAAATGTGAAAAATCTCTATCAAAACATATATCTCATTAATGTGAATATATGTTCTAGTATGCCAAAGCTTTACACCAGATTACGAGAGTAACTTATATGATGCAAGCCGAAATCCGGTTGATCCATTTGACTATATATACCTTATTATAGTGAATATGCAAAGCTAATAAGATATATTGTTAGAAACAGAGAATAAAATAATGGAATCCCTATATTCCACTTAGGGGTTAGTCCCTTTATATATACAAATGTCTAAGAGTTACATGTGTAATACACTACACACATTATAAGATAACACATATAATCTAACAGCCCTCCTCAAACTCACGGTGGATCATACAAAGTGAGTTTGCAAAGAAGAAACTGAAATCGAGGAATTGGATGTGACTTCGTAAAGAAATCAGCAAGCTGCTCAACAGAGGAGATATGCGGAAGCGATAATGTCTCTGCAAGAAAGTGCTGGCGAACGAAGTGACAATCGATCTCAATGTGTTTGGTCCTCTCATGAAAGACCGGATTGCTAGCAATCTGAATAGCAGACCGGTTATCACAGTGAAGAGGAGTAGGACCAGTCATAGTAACTCCTAGATCCACCAAGAGACGTCTGAGTGAACAATCTCCTTGGTGGTGATAGCCATGGCTCGATATTCAGCCTCAGTGCTGGAAAGATAAACAACCTCCTGTTTCTTGCTGCGCCAAGAGATGATAGAATCTCCGAGAAATATGCAGAAACCAGTGGTGGAGCGTCTAGTCGTCGGGTCTCCAGCCCAATCAGCATCAGTGTAAGCCCTGAGAACCAGAGTCGAAGAGGATGACAGATAGATCGATCTAGTGATAGTACCACGCAAATATCTAAGAATTAGCATAAGAGCACCATAATGCACTGATCGAGGAGCCGAGACAAACTGACTAACAATACTGACGGCATGAGCAATGTCAGGTCTAGTGATGCAGAGATACACAAGCTGACCCACGATCTGTCTGTATCGAGTGGGATCTGAGAGGAGCTCACCATCCGTAGGACGAAGCTTCACATTAAGCTCAAGAGGAGTATCCGCACTGCGGGTATCGGAGAGGGCAGCACGCTCTAAAATGTCAGCTGTATACTTCTGTTGAGAAAGCAGAATCCCACGATCACTCTGGAGACCAAGGAAGTAGCGAAGAGTACCAAGATCTTTCATCTGAAACTGTCGACTGAGGTGATTCTTGACCCGAGTAATACCAGCGGAGTCATCACCAGTTATAATCATGTCGTCAACATACAGAAGAAGGATTACCCGCCCCTGCGATGAGGATCGCACAAACATAGAGTGGTCCTGGTGGCTCTCAACAAAACCAGCTATCAGAATAACACTGCGAAAATGCTCAAACCAGGCACGAGGAGCTTGTTTCAGTCCGTATATAGCCCGCCGAAGACGACAAACATGCTGAGGAGGAGTGCTGAGACCTGGAGGTGGTTGCATATAAACAACCTCAGATAAATCACCATGAAGAAAAGCATTCTTCACGTCCATCTGAAAGAGAGGCCAGCGACGAACAGCAGCAACGGCGAGAAGGGTGCGAACAGTAGTCATCTGAGCAACAGGAGCAAAGGTCTCCTCATAGTCAATGCCATACTCCTGAGTGAAACCTCTAGCAACAAGACGAGCCTTATGGCGTTCAATGGAACCATCAGGGCGATGCTTGATCTTGAAAATCCACTTGCAGCTGATAGGAGTTACATCATCCGGAAGGGGAACAACATCCCAGGTGTATGTCTGCTCAAAAGCTTCAAACTCCTCAGCCATGGCCTGCTGCCACTCAGGGTACTCGACTGCCTCGTGATAAGATCGGGGCTCACGGTGGACATGTATAGCTGTGAGATAGGCCTGAAATTATGGAAAGTAGGTACTGACAGATGCAAAACCAAACTGGTCTGGTGGCCCGAGTCGTAACTGAAGCGGGAAAGGGGGTGACGCGCACGGTGAGGATAACGAGGCAAAAGATGAGGATCCACAGCAGGAGGAGGCGCGTCAGGCGTGGGAGTCGGAGGACCAGTGGAAGTATCTTCAGTAGGGACAATAGGTGACACACTGGGAGGAGAGGGTGGGTTATCTGCAGGAGTGTCAGGTTGAGACGCAGGGGTAGGAACAGACTCTAGTGCAACAGGTAGGCCAGGAAAAGAAAAAGACGTAATAGGAGAGACCTGAATAGGAGGAGAGGACGGAGTGGGTGAAGAAGAAAAATAGGGAACATCCTCGACAAAGGACACATGACGAGCGATCCAAAATCGATCTCCAACAGGATCATAGCAGCGATAACCTTGTGTTCGAAGCTAATCCCCAAGAATACACACTTTACTGACCGAGCGGCCAACTTGGTGCGTTGATGAGGAGGGAGAAGCACAAAACACGTACATCCAAATGTGCGAAGTCTGCTATAATCAGGGTGAGAAGAATAAAGACGCTCATGAGGAGTCATACAGGAGAGGACAGAGGAGGGGGTGATATTGATAAGATGGACACAGAGAAGAGCAGCTTCAGCCCAGAACATACTGGGGACTGAAGAGGAAAGTAAGAGAGCACGAGTCGTCTCAAGAATATGACGATGTTTACGTTCAGCAACCCCATTTTGCTCATGAGTGTAGGGGCATGATTGCTGAAAAAGGGTGCCATGAGAATGAAGAAGAGAACGCATCGTAGAAGAGATGTATTCTCGAGCACAATCAGACCTAAAAGTTTTGATACGAGCTTGAAATTGGGTATAAATCATATTGGTAAAAATCTCATAAATTTTGGGAACCTCAGAACGTTGACGCAATAAATAAATCCAAGTAAAACGAGAGTAATCATCAATAAAACTAATATAATAAGAAAAACCACTATTTGAGGTTACATGAGATGGGCCCCAAATGTCAGAATGAACAAGCTCAAATGGACTAGAGGACTGATTATTACTAGGACTAAAAGGAGTAGCCACAGGTTTGGCTAATTTACAGCCCTCGCAAACAGAAAGTGGAGAAAAAGAAATACGACCTAAGACACTAGATTGAAATAGTTCTTTGAGACGAGACTCAACACATGACCTAACCTTCGATGCCACAAATCGACATCAGAAGTGACGCTACCACAGAAGACAGATGGATCAGGAATAGGAAGATGAAGATACTCCACGTAATAAAGTCCGCAATCCTACGTCCAACGCCAATCCTCTGCCCTGATCGTGGATCCTGCACAAGACAACCAGAGGTGGTAAAGGTAACAGTGAGACCAGAATCACACAATCGGCTAATAGATATAAGATTCATGCAAAGGTCAGGGGCATGTAAAACAAATGGTAATGAAATGCGTCCTGTAGGGTCAGAGGTGGTAGTGATCGATCCACACTACGTGATGACTAAAGGGGAGCCATCTGCAGTATGAATCGTGGGCAGGTGTGAAGGTGCTGGTGAGCATGCAGTGAGGATAGAATTGTCCAGTGTCATGTGATGTGAAGCACCAGAATAAAAACTCCAATGAACAGGAGTACCCAAAGTAGTAGAGAAAGCAGAGGGAGTAGAAGAACCAGGAGAGGTTGCTGTATGATCAGTTGATCGAGGCTCTCTCGGATACGCCCAAGCTGATCTGTGTATGAAGACGGAGCGTCAGTGGCAACAGCAACAGAAGTATAGGGAGCAGTGGGGCGACGCTGTCCTCTTCCTTTTGGTGTAAAGCGCTTTTCAGGATGAAGCTTCCAACAGTCGGCGATCGGATGTCCAGTCCTCTTGCAGTGAGCACACAATGTATTCTTTCGAGAGGAGCCGGTGAGTGTCGTAGGAGGAGTAGCTGCCAAGACACCCTCATAAGTGGAAGATGGAGTGGACTGGCGCAATGCAATGGTGCGAAGACGAGTCTCCTCAGCAACAACCTCAGTGACGGCGGATTCTAGTCGAGGAAGTGGATCCCGATGTATGAGTTGACTGGCCAATGCGGAGAACTCTGGACGAAGAGCCATCAGATACTGATACAACTCACGACGATCACGAAAAGCTTCTCGCTCAGCGGGAGTGGCCATCGGTCCAGGCTCAAGCGCACGAAGCTCCCTGAAGTTCGCCCTCATGCGGCCATATAGAGTCTGGGCAGATAGATCACCTTGAGTAGCAGTCTGAGTGTCGATCAGAAGTTGATATTCACGAGCACCGCTTTTCTCTACAAAGCGGTCACAAAGATGAGTCCATAGTGCGGCAGACGACGAAAAACCAGTGAGATCTGCACGGATCGAACGATCAACAGAGTTGATCAAATAGGAGAGTACGCGTCTGTCCCGTGTGCGCCAGGTGATATATGTCGGGTCTTGATCAGACGGTTGCACAATAGAACCATCAATATAACCGACAAGATGACAACGATCGAGAGCGCTCCGTACCGTAATGTGCCAGGGTGACCAATCTTCGGCAGAACTAAGAGGAAAATCGGTCGAGTTCGGAAGATTGTCCCGAAAATTCTCAAAACATGCCATCTGAGAGAGAGTAGCAGCCTGAGAGAGATCAGAAACCTTCGAAGTTGGTAACGGAAGAGTAGGGTCGTCGTTGATTTCTGACATTGTGCAGAACCACTTGGATGAGGATCAGAAGCAGACGAGGACGTAGAGCACGAAAAATCGAGCAAAATGGACTCCTGGATCACCTTAATCGGACTTCCGGAGAGGAAGTTATGACCGATTTAGTGATTTTGAAGTCTCAAGGCGGTGCCGGAGGCGGCGGAGGGCGGCCGGAGGAGCACGACGGCGACCGAAGGTGACCGGAGGAGCCGGAGGCGGGCGGAGGGCGGCCGGAGGCGGCGGAGGGCGGCCGGAGGGCGGATTCGGGTCGCGTCCCGGGCCGGGTTCGCGGATCCGGGTCGGATGCTGGGCCGGGTTCGCGGATCCGGGTCGGATGCTGGGAGGACCCGGGTCGGATGCAGGGAGCGCCCGGGTTCGCGGATCCGGGTCGGACGCGCGAGATGATCCGGACAGCTCGAGACAGGCTGGCAGGAGCTGTCCCAGCAGATCCCGGGAAATCCGGGCAGATGCAACCGCGCGGCAGGGCTGCGCACCGGGCAGGGCAGGGCACCGGGCAGGGCAGGGCTGGGTGCGGCAGGGCGGCGCCGGCAGCGGCAGGGGTGGCGACGACAGCGGCACGACGGCGACGGCGACGGCGACGGCAGGGGCACGACGGCGATGGCAAGGGCACGACGGCGACAGCACGACGGCGACGGCAAGGGCACGACGGCGACGGTGAAGGATTCCAAAAAAAATAAAAAACTAGGGTTTTTTAATTTCTGGCTCTGATACCATGTTAGAAACAGAGAATAAAATAATGGAATCCCTATATTCCACTTAGGGTTAGTCCCTTTATATATACAAATATGTAGAAGTTACACGTGTAATACACTACACACATTATAAGATAACACATATAATCTAACATATATAAAATAGCGGCCAAAAAGAACCTTAATTAATTTATCCCATTTTTTTATGAAGATAAAATTGATTGAGCCATTTTTGAAAATTGGTTTTGAGATTTTAATTTCCCAGAGCTCGCACGTGTTCGGAGATAAAACATTATTGCTTCTTCTGTTTCACTATGTACATACGAACATATTTTCAGTTACACCCTGACGTCATCTTGAACGTTCTCAATTCTCATGTAAATACAAAATTTTATTTTAAATATGGAAAAGTGTAATACATTCAGTTTCTTTTACAATTAAAATGTAGTTTTATATATCTCATTTAAAATCTATAAAAACATATATGTCATTAGATAATATATATATCTCGTTACACTTTTTATTATACTTACTAAAAATAGGTTTATTAAACTTGAAATAGAGCGATATACACTTTATATCAAAGCGTATACCTCATTAGATGATGTTTATATTTTTTTTTATAAAAAAAAAACATATATAGTCTAAGTTTTGGACTATAAAAGTTACTGAGTCTAACATTTTTCTATGAAAAATTATACATCCAACCCCAAGTACGGCCCATCCGCAGTCCACATAATTTCTATTGTAAATCATAATCTCATATTGAAGTAAATGTCGTTATATAAAATAAAGTATATACTGAGATACAACAATATACTTTTTTCACTTTGAAAAAATGAAATTATTTTTATGTTATACACTATGATAGAACTTCATACAGTATGATAATGCAGCATATTGCATTATTATAGTATATGAGACTACAAGCGAGACTATAAAATGGATTGAGATAATTTTTGGATATATATTATATGGGTGCAATTACACTCAATCATTTCTACAATTCAAAATGTAGTATTATATATTTTGTTAGCCATCTAGTGAAGTAAACGGCGTACATATCTCTTTAATTTAAAATTGAACGATATACATTTTTTATTAAAACATATATCTCACTAGACGTTATTTATTATTTTAAAAAAAATATGAAAGTATGTGTGGTCTACTTTTTTTAATGTAAAAAGGACTAAGTGTAACATTTTCCATATTATATCATTGGTAAATTTTATATATTTTTTTAAAAATAGAATAAATAAATGAGCGGACTGTCCCATCTGTTGCCACCTAGCACATTAGGGCAGCATCTCCAACCTGCCTGCATATCCAAGATATGCAGGTCGGCCAACTCCAATGGAATTGTAAGTCTTCAACTTGCAACCCCAAAACCCCCCTCGGCCTCTATATTTGGAAACTCATTTTTAGGTCTCCAAATATCCCATCACCCACTAAAATACCTCAAATACCCTTCAACACATTTTGTATAAATAGCATTTAACTCCTATGTTATTACAAATCCTCTATTTATGTTTTATATTTAATAAAAAGTTAGAATTTATATTCATATGCATGTTGTTTTTCACAAAAATTTTTTTATTGAAAAGCTCAAAAGCAATGTTTTACATTCGAATCATTCATTAAAAAAAATGAATGATTTAATAGACCGAATCCACCATTGAGTTAAAATGAAAAATTGGATATTTGAAACATAAATTTTAATAAACAATAAACATGAAAAGAAACAAATGGTAGAACATATATTTTATAATCTAAAATAATTATTTGAAAATTCATATAATCAAATTTGAAGATCCACTGTTAGAGTTAATAAACTTTTCAAATTATCAAAATCATCAAAATGAAGGCTCAATTGAGGGGTTTTTAAATATCCAAAATCTTGGATGTCTTCAAAATGATGAACCTTGGAGATGTGTTGGCGACTTGTCTAGAAGTACTTCTACAAGGAGTTTCTTTTAAGTGAAATTACTTTTAAAGAATGAGCTTTTTCTATTTAGAATAAAAGCTGTTTCGAAACGCATATTAATGAATATTTTTAAAAAGTACTTTTATAATAGAAATCACATGAATTGTCTAAAATATATTATACAATTATCTTAATATATCAATATAAATAATAAATATAATCAACTATATATATCCCAAATTTTGCCTACAAATTCTAACAATTAAAATATTGGCAAACTTATTCTAATAATAATTGGTTATAAAATCAAACTATCAAATCTTAACAATTAAAGTACTAACAAACTTATTCAAATTCAAACTAGAAAAGAATTTAAACTAACAAATCTAAAATAAGTAAATTTATACTACATCACCTATTGAGAGAGGCGTGAGAAAATTTATTTTATATAGTACTTAAATAGTTTTTTGAGAATTTGAAAAATTTCATAAAGATATTTTTGTCAAAACATTTTATTTTTTTAACTTTTGTAGAAGTGAAAAAACTTTTACCCACATAAAGTGTTATTATCTACTTTTGAAAAGAAATGCTTTAAATGGTAGTTAATGAGTTCCCTCACTTCTCTTAGACCCGTTTGGATGTGGGGTGTCAAACTCAATGTTTGTAATAAGCTACGTTTTTCAAAGAGGAATGCAAGTGGGTGTGTTGGGCAAGCAATCACATAGCTTGTTACTCTTGTTTGGCCAAACCCATATTACCGAAATGCCCACTTATATCTAACCCCTGCAGGCCTCACACGGGGATGTCATTCCAACAAACAAGCAAAGGCAGATTTGTAATACACATACAAAGACCACTCACGATGTGCCATGCGTTGTTGCTTTCCATGCGACCTGAAACGCATTCAAATTGCACTGTGAACGCAGGTGGGGGTTTCTCACGTTCTAGACGCTAAATGATGTTTGGCACTGGGTTTGAGCGTTTCATTGCATCCAAGTCGCAATCGCTGGTGAAATGCCCACCCAAACGATACATTTCTAATCCTATATTCAAACTAATACTTAAATTTAAATTTAAATTAAAGTCATTCAAAATCCTCTCTAATTATTTACCCATACTCATACCAAATCAAGTTTTTACTCAAACTCTTTATCAAAATCAAGTTGGACTCAAATCTTTATTCAAATTTTCAACATCTCTTTTTTTCTTTTGTTTTCACATTTTCTTCAAATGTGATATTATTTTTTCTTTCAACTCCACCTTTAATTGAATTATATTAGATGTCTTTTCATTCCCCAAAATTTTCACTATCTCTTAAACAAAAAAAAAAGTTTTCTTTCTTAAATCTTCATATTTTTTTTTACTTTTTATTTTTACTTCAATAAAAAATATTATTTTTATTTTAAAAAAGTTAGATAATTATAATTTTTAAATTTCAATATCTTGAAGAGAAGAAAAATCAAATAGTAAATTTTTTGAAGAAAAGAACTTTGAAAATGTTTATAGAAAATAATTAAAAAAAATGTGAATTTTTTAAAAAATTTGAATAAAACACAAAATGATGGTTAGAGACATTAATATCAAATCAAGTTTTTATTCAAATTTTAAGTGAAATTTAAGTATAGCTTAAAGTAAAGGCTAGAGATGGGATTTTTAGTTTTAAGTCTCTGTAAACTATATGATTTAGTAATCGATCCTTCACTTCTTGGTTTAAGTTCCTAGATTTAATGAGTACGTTCTTTTTTAGTCTCTCCCAGCCCACTCTTTCATGGACTAAAAAGAAAATCAAATAATTTAGGGATAGATTCCTAGAAGGGACTAAAAATGAATATATCTTTTAAATCTAAAGACTTAAACTAAAATATAAAAAAATGAAAGATCAATCACTAAATCATATAATTTATGAGGACTTAAAAATAAAAAACCCCACAAGCATTTACGGGATTTAGCAAACGCACAGCGTCTATTTTGTTTTTTTTTATTATCATTATTATTATTTTATATAAAATCACATACAAAATGGTCCCATCTCAGAATTTCCCTTCATCAGAGCCATCATACATACTGGTAATTGGTAAATTCCCTTAACCTTTTTTTTTGGGTGTTTGAGATGCTGTTTGAAGTGAGACGCGTCAATGATTTTATTTTATGATATTGTGGGCAGTGAATGAACTCAAGATCAGAGGCCCAGAAAAGTTTGCGTTACTTCTGTTTAGGTTTTGATGGGCTGTGATTTGAAAATCTCTGATGAATATGTCATATTCTTTTATTGTGTGTGCATGATTTGGGATACTCTAATCTGGAATAGTCAAGTATAGGGTCTAACAAGCACAAAAACATTGTGGATTTGGTGGAGTTGTTTAATTGATTTGTGGCTAAATTTATGGTGTTTGGATGTTTCTCTTTCTTGGGTATGATAATGAAAAACCCTAGAGCAATTAAGCAAAAAAAAAAGGGTTCATTTGATTTTTACTTGTTGGGGATGGCATTGTAGGGCGTCTAATTACATTGTTTCATCTGAAGAAACCAAATTATGCATTTTTTTTTTGTCCCTGAGAGAGGCAATTTTAAATTATTATTATTTTTCTGATTTTCGGTCTATTAGGGTCAGGCTTGCAGCTCATAAAAGGCTTGTTGCGTGAGGTGAACTGACATCTCTTTTAACAGAGCATACCAAGATTCTATCTGGAGTCCTGGCTTCCCAGTTCTCTGCCATGTTGTCTTAAATGGTCTAATGAGGTAGTAACAAATCATTTGCATTGAATCAATCCATGTTTGTAGTTCCAAGTGCTATATATTTTACAAACCCGAAAAAAAAAAAAAAAAAATCCATGTTTGTAGTGTATAAGGCTGATATGGGACACAGATAATTTGCTATGTTCAGTTTTAAAGAATTAATCATTTTTTTTTATTGTTAAGTGTTTATTCTGGTTAAATCTTGTACCTATCAGCAGGAGACATACTTGAATCTAGGAGTACTCATTTAAGAGGTGATTCTGTTGTTAAATGAATTAATCGTGCTTTGCATGATTTGGATTTTTATCTTCATTGTTTCAGTGCCAGGACTGTTTAATTGATCAAATTTGATTGAAACATTTAGACTTCATGTTCTTTAATTTTTCACGATATATAACTGGTAAGGCTTTAACTTCCATGTCTTTGGTTTGAGATCATGCTGCGTCTTACTTGTTTTGGTATCCATGAAGACTCATCTAAAGAGAATAATTTGATAAAATTGCCTCTTATAAGGTTAAAGTGAATTGACTTTCTTGTTCCTTCTATGTTTCCATAAACTTGTGCTGTTGAGCCATAACATACATTTACCACATGTCTATATCTTTTCACTTTGATATTTGTGGAGCAAACATGTGTTTTTGAGTTTTAATCATTGACATCCATTTATATGTTTCAGAAGGTGGTGACCATTTGAAGATCTAGAAAGACCACATGCGCTGCTGATGTCTGAATTCACTCTCTATAATTTGTGATTTTTATGATGATTGACTGATTGTTCTGCATCAACAAAAAACGTGTAAAAATGCTCATGAGCAGTGCACTCATTTAAACAGTAAAATGAAGAAGCAAGACATCCATAAATCCCATTTTGGTAAAGAAGGTGCACATGGCAGTGATCTTTGGACTGATGGACTCATCTGTGCCTTTGAATTCATCAAAGGCCGTAGGAAATCTAGCCCATCTAGGAATTGTTTAAGGGGCCATCACACAAACCCAAAAAATGGACTAGATCCAAAGAAGAAATTGCTGAGTAGAGACAATTGCTTTGCCCCTACATCTCTAATAGAATTAAGTGATGCGTCACCAATATCAGGGACTGATAGAATTACTCTTTGTGATGATCACAAAGAACAACATGACCATTTAGACAACACGCAGATCGTGGAAATTCCTCCTGATAGTCACTGGGTACCTATTGGATGGAGTAGAATATCAGAATTAACCAAGACAGTGCAGTCTGATGCTGATTGGACTAACCAGATGGTTGACTTCAATGTTGATGAGGATGATGTCACAGTAGCTGATATGGCAGCTCCATACTGGGAGAAGCCAGCGGGGCCTACCTGGTGGTGTCATGTAGTGGCAGGTTATCAATCTGTTGATTCATGGTTAAGTAATGCTCAGTGGTTGCACCCTGCTATTAGCATTGCGCTGAGGGATGAAAGCCGTCTAATCAGTGAACGCATGAAGCACCTTCTATATGAGGTGATTATTGTTGAGTTGTTGAATACATGCTTGTTATTTTTTTCTTTTAAAATGTTTCTATTAACTTCTTGTCAAAAAGAGCACCATCATCCTTCTTCATCGATGGTAAAATGTTAGTCTTAGTTTTTGGTCCTTCCTGTAGTTGAGCTGTTGCCTTATCTTGTTCATATGAATAAATTTCCTCTTTTTACATAGATCATTGATATAGCTTAGTACTTTCTCATTATATATCCTTTTGGTTAGTTTTTTATTTTTTTATTTTATTTATTTATATATATATTTCAATTGATGCTTAAATGTTATCCAACACTTTTGTGAATATAATCCTGTAGCTTATATTACTGACCAATAAACCATAAGAAATTATATGTTTGAGTGTTGGTGGTGACACAAGATTTTGATGCCTAAATGAATACAATTGTTTTTAAAACTAGGTATTTTCAATTTATTATACTGAGTAAACATGGTTTCTGTTCTTTACGTTCTGCATTGCTGATCTGATGCTTGTTGTCATGACTCAAGTAGATGTCTTTATAGAAATATTTCACACCATACAAGCTATCTAATATGTTTGTTTGACCAGTGTTGGGATTGACCCCTTCCGGTACTTCTTATAGGCAATGGGGCGTACCAGGCTATTGAGTTGCATTCAGATTCTTTATCCCTTTGATGAGAGTGAGCTTAGTGTTCAGGAATTGGGGCATGATTGACAAAGAAAGAAAAGTAAAAGTGGACCAATAGCCTTTCAAGATAGATTGAGAAACCATGCATTGAATTGTTCAATCATATGTTATCGACTTTTGAAGCACACGTGTAAATTTTTGTTTAGGTTTTCTAACAAATGGATAATGGATTTCTCACTGGGAAAAATTCACATAACCACAGGACAAGATACTTCTCCAATGCTATTGAGGACTGAAGCAACATATGAAATGCTTCGAGTAGTATATCATGTTAGATGTGTTTCTTCAAGTTGAAAATCCACTTATTCATGATAGGTCAAGAGTTAGTTGCTTATGCCAGAAAACTATTATTTCTGTCCATTTTTTTGGTATATGGAAACATTTTTGCATGAAGCAAATGATTTATGCTAAGAAAAACAAATTCTTTGCATAAAAATAATTCCATGTTAGAGCACTTAACAAACATATATAAAAAAACACAAATTCCCTGATTACTCTTTTTCCTATGTACCAACAAAAAAGCTTTGACAAGGCTTATAGTATAATTATAAACTTTTTCAAGAGACCAATGTTGTGGTAGCCCATTGTGTAATTATAAACTTTTGCAAGAAACTAGTGTTGTGTTATAAAGTTGCAATATCTCTCAAATAAGGTTGCACACCATTGCTTGTAGGAACTTTCCTCGTTATTGTAAATTATTGGTGGTGAGCTTCTACAATTGGTCTCAAAAAGATCTGTCCACTTGGGTTGTACCTTTCATGGTAGTGAACATTGATTTTGAAATTTTTTTGTTGGGAGTGAATTCTGTCTCTTATGTAATTCTATCTGGGAAAGTTGTATGATGAACTTGTAGCTAGTTAATTGTCAGATTATTCATATTATTATCATACAGGTTCCAGTGAGGGTTGCTGGTGGCCTATTGTTTGAGCTTTTGGGGCAATCAGTTGGTGATCCTTACTGTGATGAGGATGATATCCCTATTGTTCTTCGTTCTTGGCAAGCACAAAACTTCCTGATAACTGCTCTGCATGTGAAAGGATCTGCATCAAACATAAATGTGTTGGGTATCACTGAAGTTCAGGTACAGCTATACATAATTGATTTTTAGTCTCATGATTAGGTCTTCTGTTGACTTCACAAATTTAAGTCATTTTGGCTGCAGAATTTATTTGCTTATTTGCCAACACAACTTTTCTTCCTTCTAATTTGATTTTTTTTTCCTGATTTAGGAGCTTCTTCTTTCTGGGGGTTATACTGCTCCAAAATCAGTACAAGAAATTATTGCGCATTTAGTGTGCCGTCTTTCTCGGTGGGATGACAGGTAATGAACCAATGCAGTCTTTTATCATTTTGACATCATGGATATTGCAATGCATTCGTTTTTTATGATTTTTAAGATACTCTGTTTATTACATATATGATATACATTATTGCGCATTAATATGTATATTTGATCGTGCTTGGGTTCTTCTTTCCACTGCTTCCTACTTGTACACTGATCACCATCAAATCCTGGGAAAGGTTAAAAAAATATTGACATTGTTGACATGTTCAGACAAAATTTGAGCCGTTCGTTGCCAATCCATAAAATATAATAATCATTAGAGTAAAAATAATAATTTATACAACTACGGATATAGGAATCATTCATGCATGCAGATTAAGAACAATATACCTAATTAGGGTTGTTGAAGACAAGAGCGTGTCTCACGTAGATTTCCACAGAGCAAATGTTCGAATTCTCTTGAGCAACTCTTCAAATATTGGATGTTGACACCAATTATGCTAGAAATTCCTTTCTTTGTCACAACCTCTACCTTCTGCCACGATATCTCTTCCTCTGAGGATTGGTTCTACTTTATGACCTAATCAGGTCCATCCAAATCTAATTTTTAAGTGATATATGATATGATTGAACTGCCAACAGAATGATTATAAAGAGACCCCTCCATGTAAACTTTTCATAAAATCAATGAACCATTTTTTTAAAATCAACTGGAAGATCAGTAGATGTTACTTTTTGGGTTCATTGGTTGTGGATACAATCTAGATATTCTCCCAGTGGAGTGATGGATTCATTGTTGACATCTCAAAACACTCAAAGCCAATTCTAACTATCCAGTATAGCCCATAGCGACCCACCTAGCTCAGTTTGTAGTAGAATGGGAAGCAGGAACTGGACCATAAAGCAGAGATTGGGAACAAAATGATGGACATTTCCATAAATGCAGTAAGATTGCTAGTGAATAGGTGAATGTATCTGGTGGACGAGTACAATCTATATACTTCAGAACATGTCTACCTGGATAGTTAATGTTTTGCCAAACATGTTCTTGATCCAACCAATGAATGTCTATAAGCACTTATAACAGTGATGTCTCTACTCTGATGTTCGAGAATATCATTCCATCTTATGATCATCTAACACTGTACATATGAGTGAATACCTCTGAATTGCACTTCCTTGCATTCCTATGTCAGTCCTAAGCTGGACATCAAAGTTTTCAAAGGATACCAATTCTAACACGGTCAACATGTGGGCAGTTTGTTCAAAAATGAAAAAAATTGAAACATATTGAACCTTTACATGAAACTTTGAGATACATTATTTTATGGAGAAACAAAATCTAAAAATCTAGCAAGAAGATCGTAAATAATGATTAACATGTAAGGATCTGCCAAAGCATACAAGGTAATAATATAAAAATGAATATAATTGAAAATGAAAAGTTAAAAGAGAATGGACTCTAAAGTCCAATATAATTGATGCATTAAACTGATATGAAAATTATCAGACATCCCAATGCATAAAATCTTATGAGTACTAATACTGGAGGAGTTGTTTTTTATTCTTGGGTGGGGGAGTTGATTTTTATTCTTTTGGAAATTTATTTTTTCAGTATTTTTACTGGATTAAATGGGGGGGGGGGGGGGGGGGGGGGTCGTTACTCCATTATTTATATAAGAATAAATTAATTGATGACATTTTCTTAATGTATTACAGGTATATTCTAGATATGTTTTGGAGAATGTATCCATTCATAGTTTTGGCTGCATCATTCCTAGTTTTGGTTGATGACAGTCTGAAAGGAAAAGCAAGAAAGCTTTAATAAATCAAAAGCATGGCAATATATCACTCGAACATGAAATTTTTTTTTACATATCACTGTTCTCTCTAGCGGAGTTTAAATCAGAAATTTCACTGTGCAGACTGCAAAATTGTCTCTCTTCTTTTCATTTATTAAACTACAGCATTTCTCTTTAAAAGAAATGTGTAACCAACATTATTTTCTATAGGATGCCAACTCAGCCTCTTTAACCTGGTATAAAAAAATGTATAAGCTAAACCCGACTCCTCAGCCTCCTAACCCCACAACAACCAAAAGAATACCTCCTCCCTCCTTTCTATCGCGAGATATTGTTAATATTTTTTGGGAATCTAATTGTGACTGAAAATAATAACCGTATTACACACACATATTGCATGTAATAAATATTGAAGTTATTGTATTAGACATTGCCTATACTATAGGTCGAGCTACTATCTGAACAATTGTAATTTGTCAGTCTGTGTTGTTTTTTTTTTTGACAGTATGTTTTTATTCTGAAGTCTTGATGAATGCTTTTTCAGTTTTATTCCTTACACTCGTTATTAAATACCAATCTTGACATTCGTATGCGTTTCAAATATATTGTTGTTGGGGGAGTTATAATGATTATTTTGGCAATAGTGAAGTGATCAATTCTTTTGCTAACGGTTATTGACATTTTTTTTTTTTTTCTCACATTAGATTGTTTCGCAAGTTTGTATTTGGGGCAGCTGACGAAATTGAGTTAAAGTTTGTTAACAGGTATTTTATAGTATGAAGCATCAGTTCAGAATCATTCTGTCTAACGAGATGCATCTGTTTAGGACTCCTTTATCTTTACTTATGGTCGACATGGTAACAAATTTTTTTCACCAATCAGCAGGAGAAACCGTGAAGATTTGAACCTATTGAGCATAATTCTAAACCAAGATATCAGAAGGTTATCTACACAGGTACAAGTTTGAGCTCCTTTCCTCAAAAAATTATTACTCTAAACCATTTGATATTTTCTTTTCCCTTTTCATTTTCTGTTCATGAAGGATAGATGTATACTATTTATACTTATTTCTAGAGCGCAGTAGAAATGATGCCATTTTGGTTTGATGTTTCAACAAATGACACTATTTTACATGGTGAGGGAATCTACCATTCAGAGAACATTTTTGAAGTAAAGGAATGAACATATCAAGGGATTTCCTTGCCTCCTCGGGGATGAACTTGGGGGGGGGGGGGGGGGGGGGGGAAGAAGTTGAGGGGATCCACTTACACCTCCCCTAGCCCACCCCCGGTGGGTCAGATTCCCCATCACGTGGCCCAGTGTGGCAGTTTCTTTTTTCTTTTTTATTTACTGAAACATTAAGTCAAGCACATCCTATGATATGCTTCTATGATTCTATCATCGCAAATCCCATCTTATGCAGAACACGGGAACTCGGATCCATTTTTTTCCAACTTTGGAATTTTGGAAAATCACTAGACATTATCTTTAACCCCAATTGATTTGTTATTAGGGAGACTGAACACTCAACTGCCATTTATAACTCCCATTGAAATACATTTCAGGGTGTACTCAAATCTTACTTGAATGAATTTAGTTTTGAGCTGATTTAGTATAAAAACACCAGCTGATTCTTGCACCTTCCCTTACCAGTGCCATCATTCAACTCTGTGAAGTTTCATCTAAAATTCAGAACAAGGTTCCTACCAATCATCACAGTTTCAATCCATTTGGGAGAGCACCTTTTTTTATCCAAAGAATATCCTAGCACTCCCCAGCTTACTTCTATTCAGCCTACCAGTTTCCACTTCTTTTGAATATACCAAATGTCCTTCCAAACTTCTGACATTATTATTCTTCCACAGTGCAATGGCAATCCAACAACATCCCAACGTTCTCTATAAATAACACACAGGAAAGAGAAGCAACTCCAGGAGGCAGATGATATGCAATTATATCAACAGGAGCAGGTAAAGGGAAAAAATGGAGCCAATCTCCTCTAGCTTTGAACAGCTTGACTGGATTTTCCCTTCCATTAGATGATCTATCGATTGATGTTTCGAGGTTAACCATTTAGTAGAGGCATCTTATTTGAGTAGAAGATTGGGTGTTACTATTTGGTAGCCTAGATAATATTTGAAAAAAGTGAGCTGAGCGAGAAAAGTGAGAGCTGAGCAGGAAAAGCAAACCCCCTTGGCGGAACGCCGGAGTCTGCCTCCTCCATGGCGGGCAGCCCTTATGGGCTTGCTTCAGCCCCTACTTCCTCTGCTGGACCTGCCACTGCTCCTTCATCCACCTCAGGTCCTCCCAAAGCTTCTTCCCAACCTCATGATGCAGCCTTCCCCACTCTCCTGAGGCGAGGTCCGGCTCGTAATGCTGCTCCGGGGAGGCGCTTCACCCCATCGACACCCCTTGACTCAGGTTCGTCTGGTCCCTGCCTCTCAACATGCAATGTCCCGGACCAACCTTTTCTCCAAGCCACCTGTTCATTCATGCTCTCAAAACCTGCAATTTTTTGAAACCACTTCAGATGGCCAAACCTCCGTGGCGACATTGAATCCGCAGGTTTATGAAGGCTCCATCATCAACTGGGAGAGGTTCATAGTGGGGTACATCATCGGTAAGATGCCGGTTTACATCCCATTTTTGCAATTTTAAAAAAGCTTTGGAATCCAAAAGGGGAACTTCTTTTCCTTCATGGAAATGGGTTTCACCTCCAAGTTCGAACTGGAGGAAGAACTTCTTGCAGTCTTTGAGGGAGGCCGTTGGACTATGGTGCACCGCCCTTTCATCATCAAGAAGTGGTCTCCTGATCTCCGGATAGTAGGAACGGTTGACCAGCATTCCGGTGTGGGTCCGCTTACTTAATCTACCGATGCATTTCTGGGATAATGCATGTTTGGCTAGAATTGGGAGTTTGATTGGCAAACCACTGTTCATGGATTCAGCTACTGAACGCTGCAGCAGGGGCACTTATGCTCGAATCTGTGTCGAGGTTGAAGCCAGCTCTCCCCTCCCGGACTCTATTCTAGTTGACGTTGCTCTTGGGTGACGCGAATGTTTTAAGGTTGATTATGATTGGAAACCTGTAGCTTGCAAACATGCTAAACATTTGGTCATGATGAAGACAGATGCTGCAAAAAGCCTCTCAGGTCCATGGAGGTCCAGGTCCTTCCCCTCCCTCAACCTAGCCTACTTATTGGCAAGGGCAAAGCTCCATTACTGCCCTCTCAGGAGGATGGATTTCAATCCCCCGAAAAAAGGGGCAACAAAATTGATGATTGCTGCAATCAAATCAACGCCGCCCAGTCGTCTTGACTCATCCCTGTTCCAACAACCAACAAATTCGCCTCATTGGATGGGGACCTAACTGAATCCATGCCTGAGGCACCTGGACTCAATAGCGCAGTCCCTGAGGCTACAAATCAGTCTAGACAAACAGATCCCGAGCTTGGTCAGCCAGCCAACAAGCCCTACATCAGCAACAATTCCAATCCAAGATGAATTCCTGTCACACCAAACTCCCCCCGAAGAAAGCAATCTCCCTCCAGCTCATTCTTATCAAGGATCTTCCACCACGGCGTCCCTCACAGCAGGGACAAGCACCACCTTACCACAGGCCAATGCCTTGCATACACAAGTCACTGATGATCAAGCTAATTTGGCCCAACCGAATGCCAGTGGTCACACCTCAACAGACTTGCCGGTCAATGCCCCCGTAGTTGACATACTCCACCGAAAGGCAGAGTCCATAGCGCACCCAGACCGTGGAGTTAAGGAGCTGATTCCTAAGCAGATGGCGAAAAAAAACAAGAAGGAAAAGAGGCAGAGCAAGTCGAGGGAGCAGAACAGTGATTGAGATGCTTCTATTAACTCTGGCCAGCGGAAACCTCCCCACAAGAAGGGAGGCTCCCACTGAATCTGGTTATTTTCTTACACCCCCCCCCTCCCCTGTTTCCATGTACTGTCTTTTCTGAAATGTATGGGATCTGAGCTCCAAAACCAAACAATTGGATCTCATGGACTTCCTAACTTCTCGTAGAATTCCTCTAGTTTTTCTAGTTGAAACGAAGGTTGCAGCATGCAATGCTTCCTCTGTTCATGCAAGAATTTGTGGTGACTTCAGTCACATTGCTATTTACTCTCACAGTCCAATGGGTCGAATCTGGATTCTGTGTGATTCCATTCTCTTTGATGTGGATCCTCGAGGTCAGTTCTGATCATCTAATTCACTGTTGTGTTACGATCAAGAACACTGGTCATCAATTCTACATGACTTCTACCCATGCTCTCAATGATGAAGTGGGTAGGCGTCTTCTCTGGGGTGATCTCCAATCTATTGCGCGACACTCGCACAATAAGCCGTGGCTCATTGGTGGAGATATGAATGAGGTTTGTTATGTGAATGAGAAAGTTGGCAGGTGTCTTCCCACTCTTCGAAGACTACGGAGATTCAACCAGTGCATTACCTACAAGACATGAAAGCAACAGGCCACACTTTATCCTGGCAAAACCTCCAGCAGGAACGGATAACATCACGCCTTGATCGCACACTGATCAACTATTTGTGGCTGCCTACCTTTCCGTAGAGCTTCACCGAGTACCTCGCACCCAGCCTCTCCGACCACTCTACCCTCCTTGTCTGTCTTACTCCTGAGGGATTATCCGATCATAAACCATTTAAATGTTTCAAAATGTGGTACAATCACCCCACTTTCACTCACGTAGTTGAATCTACATGGCTTACTGAGGTGGAGGGCACTCCACAATTCCGCTTGGCGAAAAAGCTCCAGTTGGTCAAACTGACTTTGAAAAAGTGGAATGTCGAGGTCTTTGGCGACGTGCACTCCAAGCTCAAACGTGGCCAAGAACAACTTGCCGGGATACAAAATCTCCTTCATGGGTCTCCTATGGATCCAGCCCTCATTCATCAAGAAAAGGAAGCTCGATTGGCTTATGCTAACTTGCTCTCTGACGAAGAATCCTTCATGAGGCAGAAGTCAAGACAGAACAACTTTCAGTTGGGTGATTGCAACTCTGCCTTCTTTTATGCTTCTGTTGCTGCCAGGAAAGCTCGGAACACACTCCGCAGAGTCAAGTTTCCAAATTGGGATTTCTCTGATGATCCGAAAATTGTCAAGCACGAAACAGTCCACTATTTCCAGAAATACCCACCTTTCCTCTCAGAAATACCCTCTCCCCTGCAGGCAATGTAACGATGAGTGCCCCAGTTACTGAGGAGGAGATCTGGACAGCCTTGAAAGCAATGAAAGGGGCAAGTAGCCCTGGTCCGGACATGGCTGAAAATCTTAGCATGTCGCAACTGGGTCAAATTGATGTCCAATGTGTTGTTCTCTGGCACCAATACCAACCTATGGTTTGATCCCTGGGTTGATGGTTCAGCACCTCAAGACCTTCTCCACCCTCCCATGGTGTTTCATTGGGGTCCAGTTGAGACCACCCCAGTCAGTAAACTACTAGATAATGGCAAATGGTCTTGGGATCCTGCCCAAATCCCTTGACATTCCTATTCCACATGGTTGGCATTGAATGACAAGCTCCCCACCTTGCAACGGTTGCAAAAGCAGGGGCTTCTCCAATTGACTCATTGTTCACTCTGTTTGTGAGGTACTGATGAGGTTCACCACCTGTTTTTTAACTGTGGCTACTCCTACATATGGCGTTCTCTTCTTTCTAAGATGGGGCTCCCTCGCACTGTATGCCGAACTCTTCCCGAATGGGTTGAGAATTTGGTGAAATTTCATCTTCAGTTGCCGATGCTAAAGGTGGTCAAGGTCTCTTCTTTGCCGCTTCGATTCGTCTCATCTGGCGCGAGCGATGCTCTAGGATCTTCCAGTCAAGACATAAGTCTGAAGTGTTACATGAGATCATTACCACATCAAGAATTCGGCTTTCCAAGTTTCCTCTCTTTGCCGAACCATCTCCGGAGATAGAGAAAGCAACCCGTAACCTGGGGATCACTTTCCATCTCAAACGATACCAGGACATATCTTTTTCATGGTAGCCGCCTCCTGCTCTTTGGTGCAAAAGCAATTCAGATGGGTCTCTATCGGATGATTGCGCAGGCTATGGAGCCATTATTCGAGATCCTCACAGAAATCTTATCATTGGCAAGATGGCGCGGGTCCCCCTAGCCAGTACCAATCACTTGGAACTCCTTGGAGTCAAGGCTGGTGCTCTTCTGTGTTTGCAACTCAACCTCAGCAATGTTGTATTCTAAACAGACTCTACCACAGTGGTCTGTTGGCTGCAGGGCAGGGGCGTAGTACCATGGGCCTCGAAGCGAGACTTTATTGAAACAATGGACATTCTCAACTGTTTTGAAGATTGGTCGATTACCCACACTTTCCGTGAACCTAACACTCCGGCGGATCTGATGGCGACTAGACAAAGTCCCATGGGATCAAGAACCATCTATCCCCAAGACATTTGGGCTGAACTTGATGAAGCCTTACACAAAGACAGGCTAGGGACAATCTTTCGGAGGAAAAAAGCCAACCCCCAAGAAACTGAGGAGCTCCACGCAACTCAAGTTGTCCAATCCCCAATGTACTGAATTATAAACATGGTGAGCCTTTACCTTTAAAAGTGACAACGTAGTGGGGGCCCCTACTACTCTTTACTTCAGAAGCGATTTTGTTTAGATTCTTTCTTGTACATTTGCACAGATGAAATACAACTGCTCTCTTACTTACCAAAAAAAAGAAAAAGAAAGATAATTGTTTATCTTGTCTGATGACTGTTTAATCTTATTTGCATGACTGAAGTGGCAAATATTCTGTTATACAACTCTTTGTAAATGGTATTATTGTAGTGACCATCTCTAGGGATCTCTATTTTTTATTTGATGTTTCATCACATGGTAGGCCATTGAACAACATATGCATTTTAAACTAAGATTAGTTGTCTCGCTCTATGACAGGTGATCAGAGTTAAGTGGTCACTGCATGCAAGGGAAGAGATTGTTTTTGAGCTTCTTCAGCATTTGAGAGGGTATGCTACCAAAAATATGTTGGATGGAGTCAGGAAGAGTACAAGGGAAATGATTGAGGAGCAGGAAGCTGTTCGTGGCCGCTTGTTCACAATTCAAGATGTAATGCAAAGCACTGTTCGTGCATGGCTCCAGGTACATATTAAGAGTGAATTTGTTGTTTCTATACATGTTTCTGTATTGTGCAAAAGCTTTACACTATCATCTTTAAGCAACTCGGTTGCACATTGTCACGCCCCAGGGCGGCCGTCCCCGGGACGCGGCAAGGGTATACATGATATCAGCAGTCAACTACAGGAGATCAATAATATACCATAAACAACAGCTAAAAAGACAACAAAAGGGCTGACATGATGTATACACAGAAAAGCGGAAGCTAAAAACACTGAATCTGTAAATCAACAACACTTTACAGACTCGATACATAATCATATGTCCTGTGAGAGCCAATATATCCACAATACATCCAAATACAATCAAACTGGGTGCCCAAGCACAGAAATATATACATACAATGAAAGAGAAGGATGTTGATGGCCTCAAAACTCGAGGGACGTGGCGCTACTCCGCTACTGGTGTAGTCGCTCGAGAAGCTCCTCCTTCAAGTCCGCCTCAGTAATCACTGGAGAAAATAATTATGCGAGGGGTGAGCCACACGCTCAGTGAATAGCACAACCCATGCATACAGTTTATATTAACCACATTTAATCAAGTCACTAGCCTCAAAGTGGCATAAATAACACAAATCCGGGGGTTCGTTACATCGCCGAACCACCATACCCTCACCCTCACCCTCACCTCTCAATAGGTGACAAAGGATGTTGGGACTTAGTGGGCTGATAATCACCCTTACACAATCCAATGGATCGCCACAACGCTGGCCCACCATACCCTCACCCTCACCCCTCAATGGGTGACATAGGCTCTTAGGACTGACTAGGCTGTTGGTCACCCTTGGTCCACCGATAGTCTCTCCTCACTCCGTAGGTCGTTTGGCCACTCCCACATTCAGCACAGTCCTTCTACCAAATCAGGAGGCGCCTACTGATGGGAGCCCCTGCACGGGACGACCTTTCTAACGCTGAGGTAGTCTCTACACGGATCCAACGAAGGGAACAGAACAGCCTATCCATCGCATATGATCCACTCGGATCCGCTGACAGTACATCTCTACAACTCTAATGTCTTGAATTCTTTAGAATTCCACCAGCGCGCATAACCAAGATGCGGGGAATACATAAGATAATAATAATGAGGAAAAGAGACCTTGGGAGGGCAACCTGAGGTCCCGATGTAGGACATCCCGCCAACCAAATAAAAAACACGGAGTACCCTAACCGGGTCTCAATGTTATCCTCGCAAGGCCCCCTTATATTCCCCAAGGCATGCTAACAATATCACAAGCTTGCATTTAATTAAATAAATCAAACTAATAGGACGCATGCATAGGTCGGGGCTTTCCTAGCATGATAACGAGGTGACAGGATGCACGGCTCATGCACATATCCTAAGGGTGCAAGTCCCTAACATACAAGTCTAGGGTGACATGCATTCTACACATAGATCATGCTTGCATGGATTACAATAAAACAGTTAATATTAACTATGTGCCCCAGGGGAGGACGGTACACGCCCAAGTGCATGTAGCGCCTCCCAAACTGGGTTGGGTTGTCCCACTCACCGGAAGTCAGGTCGTCGCGCGATCGTCCGTCAAGATCTGCAAGACAGGGTATCAACTTGGTGAGTAAAATCCACAAATACCACAAAATACACAAAAACATACAAATAACCACCCAACGCTCGGGCAAACGTGCATACGGCCCGTACGCACGCTAGCCCGAGCACCCCGACTCACTCCCGAACCCTCGGCAACCACCCGCACGGCCACCCGCCCCCGGATGCACCGCCGCACCTCAGCCCGCGCACCCAGGCGCACCGCCGGGCCCCTGCCCGCCGAGCCACCCAGGTGCACCGCGTGACCACTGCGCCCCATCGCAGCAGCCCGCGCGCACACCGCACGCTCCGCGCTGGCCTGCGCGCACACCACACGCCCCGCGCCCCCAGCGCCTCGCCCCGCGCGCACCTCCGCTGCCCTCGCCTCGCTCCGCGCGCACCCCGCGCGCATCACCAGCTCGCACCATCCGCTCGACCAGCCCCGCACCGGTGCACCCGTGCGCACTGCGCCCCGGCGCAGCGCCCCGCACGCGCACCTGCCCGCGTGCATCAGCTGCTCACCTCACCGCGCGCACGCCTGCGCCTCTGCCCAGCGCCCAGCACCCCAACGCCCAGCACACCCAGCACGCAACACAGCCAGCACGCCCACGCCCAGCGCCACCTGAGCGCATGCCCGCGTGCACGTCCGCGCGCAAGCGCGCGCGCCCTGCCATTGCACGCCTGAGCGCTGCCTGCTGCGCCTGCCTGCTGCCATCCTGCCCGGGACAGACCACCACCCTGTCCGAGCACCTCCACCACCAACCACCGGCCACCCACAGCCGCCAACCACCACCCCCAACCACCTCCGACAGCCACCCACAGCCGCCAACCACCACCCAACCTCAAAATCGCCCTCCTAACAAGCATCTAAGCCAAAAAGAAGAGGAAGAAGAGCTTACCATGGGAAGGAAAGGGTGTTCGGTTGCTCTCCACGCACCGAAACGCCTCTCCAAGGGTCTCCACCACCAAGACCTCTTCCCACCTCCGAAATGGCTCCGATCTGAGGAGAAGAGAGGGCGGAAGAAAGGGCTAGACACGCCGGAATTCGAATCCGAAGACACCGAGGTGTAGATCGGGACCGGATCTACCCTTTCTATGTTTTGGGTTTTAGGGTTTGGGCACTCCAAGGGGCTCAAAAGCTTGTTTTTGAGAGAGGGAGAGAGAAAGCAAAAAGAGGAAGATGATGAATAGTGGGCAACCTTTTTTTTGCTCACTTAAATAAGTCAAACAAGGTTTAATTAGGGTTTAACCAAGATTAATTAGGTTAAGGGTGCTTAAAAAGGGGATTTGACTTGGGTCAACCCAACCACACAAAAAAACAAAAAGGGTTGACCAAGTCATGGGCCCACTTTGACCGAGTCAACTCTCCCAATGACTTCTCGCTCGGTAAAAACCCGGATACGCCCCGGAACTGTGAAATTTCGAAAACGTTACCGGAATTCGATAAAATTTTTGTGAGTGGCTTAAAATGGCACCAGGACACATAATATACAGTTGGATTTTCAATCGGAGTCCTCAAACACAGGACGATAGCTAACAGTCCAAAATTTTACGGTTCCGATCGAAAAACGAAAAAAAAACTAAAAAACTGCCAAAATGCTCCAATGGTTACCAGCAGGCCAAAAAGTGACACATATATAACACACATATTGCATGCATAGTCACAAACTATTCCGAACTTTTCTGAATGTCCAAAAAAGTACTCTAATTGGGTACATCTTGTACCAATCATCTGAACACATTTCTATTCAAATTTCAACATATCCAAATATCCATTTAGTTTGGATGATTCTTCACATTCTCACATAATTTTAAAACTAATCGTAATTGTTGTCGCTGTCTTCACACCTCAGAGAATTTTTTGTACGTTTTTTCCATACTAAACAAAATACATCTAGAGAATAGTTTAATTATCTTTGTGTTTTATTGTATTTATTACATATGATTTACAAATATATGTGCAATGTACCAAAGGAAACACTTATCGAAATCTACCAAACATGAACTTTGTGACTATAGTTGCATGTAAGAACGTTTTTGCACGCTTGGATATAGTTCATAGCCATATAGTATCGAGTTATTTTACTCCAGGGTCTCTTTATTTTATTTGTCTTGGATTCTTTTTATGTGTCCAGGACAAAAGCCTTCGAGTGACTCATAATTTGACCGTTTTTGGTGGTGGTGGCCTCATTCTTTCCATCGTCACTGGTCTTTTTGGGATCAATGTGGATGGGATACCGGGGGCTACGGGTACGCCATATGCATTCGGACTTTTTGCCGGAATTCTCTTTTTCCTGGGGATGGTATTGATCGGGCTTGGGATGCTTTACCTTGGTTTGAAAACACCCATCTCGGAGAAAGAAGTCCACATAAGGAAGTTGGAGCTCCAGCAGCTGGTCTCAATGTTCCAACACGATGCGGAGACTCACGCAAAGGTTAGAGAGAATATTTCTCGACACAATTTGCCTCCAACTGCTGCAGACATGATCCCAGGAAACGCGGATTACATACTCATTGACTGAAGAGTCGCAAAATTTCCTTCCAAGCAAATAGATATAATTCGTAAGCCTCATATAATAAGGATTTACAATTCCTCTTATTGAGTCCGCCAATAAAACGTGTGCGCATTTTGGTAGTTAAGGGCATGCATCTTGTAAATTCAGCTTCTAAAATATATCTTCATTTTCCTTGCCAGTATTGTTGTGGGTCGCATATTCCATGTTGGTTGATTTAGCTCCCTATTTTGGAAGGGATTTGGTGATATTGGTTAATCTTAATTCATCACGCTTCACAGTGGTGTTGTTATTGTGTGAATGCTTCGTCCCTTTGTCATGCCAAACATCTTAATAAGAGTTCTTTGCATGCATGGATTCCAATGTGCATTGAGCTGGATATGTTGGCTTCTTAAGTATAAAACTTGGACGTTATAGTTCTATTATACAGACATGAGTTGCATGCATGCATGTACTGTGATTTTTTTTCAAAGGTAAAATTACATGGTATTACTCATCCATATTTTCAGATCTGTCCCCATCAAAAGAGAGCAGAAGATACAGATTCACAGTGAAGTGATTCTTATTTGAACTTCTCCAGGCGTGGTTATCGAATATATGGGCATGCAAGTCTCATATAATCTAAGAACTTATAATTATATGATGATAGGTCCAAACTCATGATTGTATATATTTGTCTTATATAAATTCAATTTCCAATTAAGGCTACTACATGTATCTTTAATAAAGAGCACAGGAACACCGTTACATCAACTTTGTGAATGAAGTCTCCAGTGGTCATAACACAACGGTCCAGAGTTTACTTGTGTTAAGGGTAGGTTTTAGTTCGAGTCTTGGTGCTGACTTATCTACCTATTTGTTGACGATTATTCAAAAGAATTTTTTGAGGACCGGAGTAACAGGCGGAAGTAGTTTTTCAGCTCGATCGTAAGGTCAGTTACAGAGGCTCTCTCGATATCAAAAAAAAAAAAAAAACCTGAGGTCCTTTTTGGGTTAGGTAAGTAGAGACTTGGACTGAAAACTCTTGTGCAGACCCTCTGTGAAGAATACGTAGGGTATTCGTGTCAGTCCAATCATGTTATATTATAGATTATAAAAATTTATTTAAGTTATGCATATATGATTTTTCCATAAATATTAAGTATATGAGAGCTTTTTTTTAAATAGGAGTGGTTTTTTTGCCATTTTCTTGACGTTTTTTCATTGTATGACAGAGATCCTCTGTGTTTTTCACACACAATCTGGACTAGAAAACTTTATGATTGTATATTCTATTATAAATCATTAAGCTATGGAATCCAAAGTGACAAATTTTGAAAGAATGGAGCACCTTTGAGTTGGATGCGTATTTGTTGCCATGGATTGTTTTAGCCGCTTGATGTTTCACTATACTGAATTCAGCCAGCTAAAAGTGTTCATGGATACTCATTTGCTTTGCCAACAACAGTCACCTAGTTAAACCCTCTTGGCTTTGTCTGAGAGGGTTGCACTATTTCAAACTATAAAAACCTGTAAAGACCATCCAAAAGAAAAACAAGCTACTTATAAACGTTGCATGTAGTCTTAACTCTTAGCCATCCGGCGCCCGGGCGCCCACGCGCAGATCTCCGGGATCAATCCACCACCCGCGAGCAGGCTTGCCGGCGCATCTCCATACAGGTTCGACACCTCCAGACCCCGCACATTCCCGTGACCGTTCTGGTAATGATGCTGGTTGCGCATTGCCTCCTCGTCCTCCAATGGAAGGCGGTCAAAGCTCGCACTCATGAACGAGGCGGCCATTATTACCACGGGGCTTGACGCGATTAGAGCCCCGACCACGCCTCCTCCCATGATCTGCCCCTGTGCTCCAGCCAGGTACACCGTCAGCCCGATCACCCCAGATGGCGCGGGCGGAGGAAAAAATGAGCCTGACAATGACAAGATCTCGAATCGCCCGTGGAGGGTCATGACCGAGGCAGCAGTGGAGGGTTGGCGGAGGGTGACATTCGTCACGCACCCGCTCCCACTTAGTATGGAGAGCCCGCACCGTCGCCTCCTCGCGAAGCTCGCGATGCCCTCCACAACGTCGCACCCGGAACTTACCTCCAACACGTGGGCTCGGAGCGTGTTGGGGCTGTTGTGGGTGATGATGATCGGCGGCTTCGGCTTGTTCTTGGAGCCTGTGGGCCGACCACGGGGTCTTCGGGCCGATGAGAGCGGCACCGCGGGGATCCCGCTGGTCGCCATCATTGGGAGGATCATTGGTTTGTTGTTGAACTTCTCTGTTTCAACAACATGTTTTGTTTGGACTGAATCCATTCAATATGGTGTGTTGTTTGTAAAAGCTCTTTTCACCTTGGGTAACAGGGTAGGTGCTTGGATTGTGTTCAATTGTGGGGATTTATATACAGTCATCAAGCATAATTCAAGTATAAAAAAATGATTGGGTGATTAGGGTATGGGTAAGTGAAGCTAACTTTATTAAACATAGTAAAGTATGTCTGGATGCTGCCTAACTTTCAACAGATTATAACCACATGTGGATTGTCTTCCCCAACAAATAGGCTTTCATCCCTTAAAAATGCACACAACAAAATAAAGTTATAATATTCTAAACAAAAACTAAGAAAGGGGAGAAGCACAAGAACACTTGACATTGATGTTCACCTGCAATAAGCTGGTGCATATTTAAGAACTCTTTCTAGCTTAATAGACAGAATAAACAGCAATACTAGAACTATCATGAAATTCTTATGCCCTGTTAATCTCTGACTGGGAAACAAAATGCTTGCAGCAATCAAATGCTTACACATCACAATCTATAAATCAAAGAACTACAAAACTAAACTGTACTCAAGCTGCAACAGCAACACCTCAATGTGAGAACTCATGCATTCATCAACCAAAACTGTTACTGGAACTAGATAATCGACTTTGTTAGATAAATTAATGAGCACATTTCAGATAGGGGTAGTTCACAGAAAACTAACAAACCCGACACTAATACAAAATTAGTAATGTGATTTCCTCAGTCTAAACATGCTCTTCAAAGCAGACTAAAATACAACCTCAAGGAACATGTAGGCGGACGAGTCAACGTGGGTTCTGTTATTATACGTACACCTGATCATACCCAAACATTTAAAAATGCCATCAGATGGGAACGATCAAACCCCGGATGGAGGTGCATCGTGATTGAGAAGATCAGTAACTGTGCTGCCAGATCTGCTGGGATTGTTGAGAGGCAGGGCCCTGGGAGCTGTTCAAATTGCCATCACTCGTCTGCTGGTGTTCCTGCGACACCGCAGACTGAGAATGATAGAAATTTGGATACCCCTGCAACCCATACTGTGAAGGCTGCTGACTCTGTCGAAATCCACTTAGTTGATTCTGGGTCTGGTAACTGTAGTACGTGCTGGATGGAAGTGCAGCAGCCATTGTTCTCGATCCAGATCCTTGGACCCACATCCCCGAGTTTTCGTTCTGTTAAACAAGAGTAACCAGTCAAATAATTTCCTTTCCATGGCTGATAATAATGGATTCACATACATCAGTTCATCTACCTGTTGCAGGGTACTGTAATGAGAATTCAACAACTCTTCATAGGTGGTGCTTGCTGATGGTGCTGTAGAAGGATTTAACGCAACACTTCCTGGAAGATTAGTTGAACTTCCAAAGCCTCCGTAACCAGAGCCAACAGCAGCAGAATGAGGTAGACTGCTCACGGAGATGCTGTTTTTATACTGCGGCAGCATGTATTTAATCCCAGTGCTGTGTGCTGCTGCTGGAGACTGCTGGAAAGCGTTGTTGCTTGGGTAGGTTTGCTGGAAAGCAGGTGGCAAGAAATAATTTTGAGGCACCATTGGGTAACCATATATATTAGGAAAGGCTGCCCCTAGAGGAAGAGACTGTTGAGGATATGGGTGCACAGCTAAATGCTGAGTAAGTGACGGGCCCGTGGGAATGCTGGTGGAGGGCATTGTCTGGGAGACCGGGTTTGCAGTCTGCACATCCAAGAACACGATGTAGAGAATCACGTAGGACACGGATGCTTATACACTAGTCTGAAAGCACAATATAGGACAAATAGCTAACTAAATCCATTGCATAGTTACATTTAACACTTGATTGAGCAACTTTTCCAATACAGCAAAACATGAGCAGATTCATGGTGATCAAATTGTAATTTCATAGAGAATAAATGGTGGATACCTCTGGCATGGACATAGTTGCCCCACTAATTGAAGACAGTGTGGTGCTGTACTTTGTTGGCATTGATTGAGTTGCAAGGAAAGACTCGTAGGAAAATTCATGTTCTTTTGCAGGCTGTGTGTTTGATGCCAAAAAGTTGCTGGGCAAAGAATTGGAGTATCCTTGCTGTGCACCATAAAAATGTCAGATATTATGTTGCAAGCATGGCTAACAGTCTCTCATATAAGAAATATTAGTTATGCAATTAATTAACACTTCCAAAAAAAACTCAATGTGAACTTGACATAACGCAGATAGATCAAAATGTTTAGCACGACTACAATAGCCCAATCCAAAGCAGAAAGTCTCTACAAGCCATTCTTAAGCCATACTGTCAATGCTTAGAGAGTAATATAGTCCAATTTACACACACACAAACAAACAAATAAAAAATAAAAAAATAATGACAATGATAATTAATAAATCCGAGCCGGAAAAGTCTACTCACAGTAGCCAATTTTAAACAAAACTCTTCCCCTTCATTCTATTTATATATAACAATCTCACAAATACCAACAAGCTCTTCCATACATTTATTCTCCATGAGGCATTATCTAGACACTATATTTTCACAATCCAGCTTTGCATGAGTATATGGGAAACTTGACAGGACACTGTTTTGATCATAAAAATCTCTTGCAACACAATACCCAAGATATGTATATATTATAAAAATAATGAGGTTTTTAACTGTGTAATGTTTGTCTGATCATCCTCAATAAGGACATTCGTGGTGAGGAGAAGAGGTTAAATTTTTTAAATAGTTCTGCATTATAATAAATAAATAAAAAGGTGTCATCCATCTCCATGACACATGGCCCAAACAATAGTCCATGTGTATAGCACATGCCATTGATTAGTTAAGTAAAACAATTGACATAGCAAACTCGTGTAAGATCACAAATGAATAGCATCATAAAAAATGAATAACATGTGAACCAAGCTTTGGTTAAGTCGGTAAACACCCCACCTCTTTAAAAGAGGTCAAGGGATCATGGGGAGCACCATTCTTCAAAAAAAAAAAAAAAACCAGAATCACATTGATAAATAAATAATATAGGATTCACAACAAAATGGAAAAAGCATGGAGGTACTCAACAAGATTACTGGCTCCACAATGGGACACCCATTACATGAAGAGAACCTTCATGCATGCTTTCTACTTTGAAAGAGCATATAGGCCATATCAATACTGCCACTTCTCACATGATGAAATATTAGTCTCAATCCTGTGATGAGCAAAAGATATCATGATGAAGTTCTACACTCTTCACAACGCCTTGACAAAATGCTCAATTTCTACATTTTCTCATAAAATAAAATAAAATAAAAAACCCTCAATTTCAACCCATATATATAGCCAAATCACTCCCCACAACAAATATAAGAGGTACACTCTAGTTTAGTACACGGTATACATTATTTAAGGGCTTGTTTGGATACTGTGCAAATGGGGGTGGGTTTTCATTTACACTGGGTTAAACACAATATTTTGATTGGTTATGATAATTAAGTGTAACAAATAGAATCCCAGGGTTCTCATTTGCTCCATCAAATGGGGCAATCAAAATCTCAACCAACCCTATGTATTGTTATTTGTAACAACTTTTATTTTCACACCTCTCAAGTTTATGTAAAGTAATTTTACATTTTTACCCTCTAACAAATTTATTAAAGTCCATATTATCCAAAACAAATATTTCTTTTCCTAATCTTATCTTAAGAATTAAAATAGATAATTACATTTTATAAATATATATAACTTAGAATAATATTAAAATATATCAAAAAATCTTAATTAATTATCATAGATATCATCCAACAAAATTGCTATTTATAAAATATAAAAAAACCTTGTGGGATTATTTGTTAGTTGAAATATAAAAAATCAGATTTATTTTTGTTTATATTCTATTATATTATAGCCATTTTTTTAAAACCACATTGACTTATATATAGATTAAAAAAAAACTAATATATGCAATTTTTAAATTTTTATTTTGTATATATAATATATTGTTCATATATTTTTCGGTTTTAAGAAAATAGCATATTTGATAATCATTTAAAAAAAATATTTTATCTATTTATAATATTATTATCTTTTAATATAATAAATTGACACATATACAAATAGTTTCACATATGTGAGACAAACAGTTTTTAACAAGAACATGTGTGTAAATGATAACACAACATGAAAACAAACAAACATGTGTAAACAGTGTACAAAGTTTTCTATGCACGTGCAATGTAAAATTTGCATGTGTAAAAAAGCACGTACAAATAATCACTGCATCCAAACGTGCCTAAGTTTAATGCTTGACAATCATCAAAATATCCAATAAAAAATTTCCATCACCATAAGGTCCTTAAGCTACCTTGCCTCCAGCATAGCATCTCAACAATTCAAAATAGAAATCGATATCAAATTATCAATTAATAAACTTGCATATGTTTTAACATTTTGATAGGTTTTAATTAATGTTTAATAACCCATTACAGTGTTTTCAGTAGCATTACTTTTCTTCAGCGATAAAAAGAACATTTTTGAGTAATTGGTGATCGCTGTATCTTCACCTCATAAAATCGTGTGCTTGATTACAAAGAAATTTTAGTAATTCAAACTTGATTACAAATGCTGATTATTTAGGAAGGAAATAAAATGCATTCAGAGTTTAGATAACAAATATCAATGAGTTTAGCCAGAATCCTTCTATGCAGCCCATGAACTACAACATGCTTACTGCAGATGTAAGAGATTCTTCTGAATCTACATATTCAACCAAATTAACTTAAAGCATAAAATTGTGAAAGCATCAATCAATTCCTTTTTAAGATCAGACTATCCTTAAATCTGCCTAATTTACATCCATCAATTCACTAGAAGAACTTTAAATGAAATAGTTCATATGCTGGTTTGAAAAGAATTACAATGAACTGCCAACATCAACCAATATAGATAGCCATATACAAATTACAACATCTTTTCAAATAAAATATATAGTTATTTGACCTACAAGTGTAAATCTTCTACTACTGGGAATCACGCTCACACATGATTGATGTACAAACTTACAAAGTAAATGAGAAGGTCATGAGCGATTTCTTGATATCTTATAAGGAACGAGTTTCAAGTCCAACGCCAGTCAGGATAATGCAACACTAATTGAATTAGCTACATAGTAATCTCTGCTATATGTGCTACATTGTAACATTCAAAAGTCTATAGTAAAATTTAAAGGCTTTTAAAAAGCCATTTTAAAAAGTTCCTTTGTTGTCATACTTCAACAGTTATTATAACAAAGATGGAAAATTTCTTCCTATTTTAATAAAATGAGGGCGAATGCCTATCATTTCAGTATAATAATTAAAAGAAGAAGAAGAAGAAGAGGCATAGTTCAAAACCATGTGCTGACTACCTATGCGGTGGGGTCCACACATGGCATATGCAGCCGCATGTACCGAACATGCGGTTGCACATAGGGTAAGGTAAGCTTGTCAATCGGACGGATACGGAGCAGATCTGCTTATATCCGTATCCGTATTCGAAAAAAAAAATACATATCCGTATCTGTATCCGACGGATATTAAAAAGTTGATATCTGTATCCAATCCGAACATCCGGATTCGGATAATTATCCAAAATATCCGAAAGTATTTTAACATCTCCCATTCATGTCCTGAGTCCCTTCACCTCTGCGGCTCTACTTCCTCTCCTCCCCTGCATCTAACCATCATCATCAAAGCCACCATCATCAAATCCATGATCTCTTTATGGTTCTAATTCTCACTCCAAAACACCAAGTCACTTTAAAAAAAAGAAACAAAAACAACTCGTGGTGGTCCTCAATCTAACTACCGTCAATGGCATCCGACCTCATTTGCCCTCAATGAAATCAGCAACTGATGGTGGTGGAGATGAGCACGGTGGGTGGAGGTCGAGGCGAAGGTGACGGCACTGTGATCCCGTGAGCCGTAGAGAAGAAGAGATGACTTGCCGACCACATAGAAGAAGAGAGATTCGGGGGAGTGTGTGTCGCCGGCCGCAGAGACCGGCCGCAAAGAAGAAGAGATGAGAAGGGTAGACGGCGATGTGTTTTTTTTTTTCCTGTGATTTTTTGGTGGGTATAAGAGACGGCGATATATGGTTTTCCTAAACGTAAGGTGTGTGTAAGTGTTGCCCTAGAATGTAGACCCTTAGATGAAAATCTAAGGGTTGAAATTTAATCCAGATATATTTAAAAATAATAATAATCGGATACGGATATTTTTCGGATCGAATCCAGGCATATCCATATCCGATCCAAAATTTTTCGGATACGGATAAGGATTTTTCAGATATCGGATATTTTCTGTATTTTCTGATACGGATTCGGATTGGATACGGATATTTTTTCAGATGATTGATAGGCTTAGGGTAAGACAGCCATTCAAACTCCCGTTCAAACCAAACTTCAAACATCCTCTGAACATTTGAATTGCGTTCGAACAGCTTTCAAACTGTATATTGCCGTTCGAATTACCGTTCGAACGACAATCCGAACTCAAAGGTAGATTTTACTGTTCGAAGTCAGTTCGAACTAAATTCGAACAGCTAGAGACCGCTCGAATTCAATTCAAATTTGGGCGCACATGCGCCACATATGGGGGGGATGTGTGCCCGGGGGCGCACATTCAGCGTGTGCGGCCACACGTACCGGTACGTGCAGCCGCACTTCAAACTACAGAAGACGGAGAATCCATTAAAGGATATATCAGTTGAATGGAATAACAAAATCTAATTTCCACTTGTACTCAATTTTTTTTGGCTGTACAGAGAATATATTTTCCTTTTAAACTTATTTATTGACAGTTATTCCTTCAGAATTATTAACATGTTAGGCCCAAATGACACAGAAAATGTTACCTGAGAAAAAAACTATAAACTATAAGAGATTTCTGTATTCAATTGCAAATAAGAAGATAGGCTGACTCTAAGTAAGAGTAAAAATGCACATACCATTACACTTGATAGTGGAGCAAGGTTTTGCATCTGAGAATTTTGTTGTGCAAAAGAGTATGTTCCAGCACTTGGTTGTGTGGTACCAGGCAACCCATAATCAGGTACAGAAGATGGAAAGGCATACTGGTCTCCACGTGCAGTGTCTTCTGGGTCAAGTCTTACAACATCAGATTGTGAAACAGATGGTACCTCATAACTCCCAGAAACTGCACCACTTCTTGACACGACGTTATCATTTGTATTAGATCTTAGCAGCTCATGGCTGTAGAACTCCACATTTCTGCACAATTATAAAGAATGCCTAACCAATGCAAAAGGATGACAATCAAACAAAACATGACAATGCTTACCCAGCTTCCAAATTATTATCATGGTTAGTGTTAGCTACAGCAGAGGCCTCCAAATTATTCCTCACTGCTGTTGATGGAAATGATCCAGAAAATGGACCACTAATGGCAGATCCAAAACTGCCGAAGCTCAAGTGTGAACAGTCCACCGAGGAAATCTGCAGGTGATCTGGAAGAATAACTGCAGGGTTATTGTCTGCAGGTGGTGCAACAGGCTCTTCACTGCGAAAATTTAGTTGTTGCAGATTAGCAGCAACTGATGAAACTGCATCATCATCTGGGAGGAAAAGAAATCCAGGTTTAGACTGCAATGTCCTTAAAAAGAAAATGCGCAATTAAAAAAAAAACATTCCCCAATCCATCACTAACATTTAACATATCTAGCAAAATGCATCGGTACTCCAACGGATTCATAATCAAATAAATTCATTACCAATTATTACCTGGATGCTGCTCAAATTCAATCCCTTGAGGATGACAGGAGCTCACATTTAATGAGTTATCATTAAATCTAGTCTCAGCCCTGGAGGCATTCACTGACGCTTGTTCATCAGGAGAAGGCATAGACTCAACTGGATCCCCTAATAAATCTTTGCCATCAATATTTGTTTCTCTTACTTGATCATCATCTAATTGTGAGCTTTGATGCAGATTATCTTCATTAACATTACACTCAGACTTGCTAGATGGGTCATCATAAGCTGTGGAAGTACCAGATGACTCCATAACGGATGTAACATTTCCAACTGATGATTGTTCAACCAAAGGCCAGTCATTGGGTGAGACATTTTTGGTTAAAGATATGCCCTGCTCGTGAACCATGTCTCGAGCACTTGATGAAGGAACATGGGAAGAATGCAAGTTTTGATGCAACTCTGATGGCAAGGACGTGGAAGGCAAAGAATGTTTCACATTGTTATTTGATGTGTCCGACACAACCACATGTGCTGCATGGGAAATCCCCATAGTACTAGGGGTACTAGTAGTCTTGCTTTGGGGCCTACCCATCCTCACAATGTCCGCCATAGAAACTTGACCCTGCACTCCCAACCAAGCAGAATGATATCCTGATGGATGCTGTGAAGGAAAAGGGGTGCCATCAGCCATGCCTGTTTTCTGTGTCATATCTCCTACTGGAGAATCACTGTCGACAAAAGAAAATTAATAAGTCACATAATATACAAAACCAAGGAAATATCTGTATAATAGATTCATGCATAGATTTGATATTATATGTGATATAATTTAAAAAGACAACCATGAGCATTCAGAATGAACCACTCTTATCATCCTCCATATCCCAATCTAGAAAATAAAGAAAATAACAATTATAATCTCAAACAGCAAACACACACTCCCTTAACATAGTACAATTAATTCAGTTTTTTTTCCTGAAACTGTAGGCATTTGCCGTCATTTTATTCAAATAGGGAGAAGCCCAATAAAAGAGAAGCATCAAATGAAACAGATAAAGATAAGAAATGTAGAACACCAAAGAAAAAAGGAAAACGGTCCCTTAAGAAGGGACCAAATAATTCTCCAAAAATAATGTCATAACTAACAGAATCAGACTTTCAAGGTCCTGAGTCCTCTAATGGGGAAAAACATGACATATGACAATGATATTGCCCAAAATTCTTTCAGTATTCCATTCCTTAGGGGATAATCATATGAAATGAATATCCAGAAGGACCATCATGCAAAATTTGCTTAAAAAGGATTTTAGATTCTTGGATATCAGCCAACTGCACGGCGGAGATTCTTGACAGATGGGAAGAGATTAGTTACACTATCAATCATGTGAGAACTTCAGCAAATTCTTTGACAGATATGCTGGCCAAAGGGGATGAGAATATGTTCATCATAAATTCTTGTTGTAACAAAATGTAACAGTTTTGATCATGCTCCAATTATAACTATTTAATTTACAACAACATACTCAATTTTATAAATCATACGAAAAAATATTCTCAATTTAATATGTGCAAGTATTAATCAAAGGATTTCTAGCGAGCCACATGATATAGACATAAAGTAGCTCCACTTGTTAAATAATTGACAAATTGGATGCCGGTGCTGAAAAAACAAACTGAATATCCTTGCAAGTAGGCACAGGATTGAAAAAAAGGAATGATTCCCCCAGCATGGATATAAAGCTTTGTCAAAGAATGCTTAACTAACAGAAATCAAGTAAGAAAAATACTGCAATTCAAATATTCACACATGGAAAAAGTCTAAGGCCATTTTTAAGATTGGATCACCTTTGAAGCATAGGTCTCCGACTCACACTATTTTCACCATTCACACTTTGGGAAGATAAACTTGGAAGAAAATTTGGCCCATTATCTTTCTTGTGGATTGGTTTACCACGAGTAACTCCACATTCTGGCAGAATGAACATGACAAAGATAAATATATATCATCACACATCAAACTCCATGACATGTAACAACAGATTTATGAGAATTAACTAGACAACTATGTTAGATGAATATACCATAAGAACTGAACTAAAAATTACCTCTCCCACCATGTTCAGTACCACAGCGAACACTGCGACTTGATGCATTACTACTAACTGCCCATGACCTAGAGTCCACGGTCTCCTTGATCTGCAGCAATGACTTAACAGTGAAGCTTTTTTTTTTTTTAACAAAATGGATAAAAAAAAGGCACATTAAAGAATCCTATAGCACAACAGAAAAATGGTGGTATGTCATAAGATATTTTACATTAAAAAATGGTAATGGGAATAGATTTAAAAACGAGATATAAAATGGCAATTCCAGTCACATTGCATCCATCAAACAGAAGAAAAAAAAATTTTAAAATGGAATAACATAATAAGATAATTTATCACGTACCTCCTTTTTCTTTTCACGTTTGCTCTTCACTTGGTGAAAAGAATCTGCACAGATAATAACAGATGGGTTAGACACACAGTATCCGAATATCAGAAAGATTCTACGCTTAAAAATAAGACTGAGAGAATCTTCGAAGACCCCCTAAGTTAAGCTTTTTTTCTGGATAAATGAGGTTACACTAACTACCCCATTAATGTTCATGATCACCAAGGATTAAAGTAAATAGAAAATTGAATCTAATCTTTTAAACCACCAGAAATTAAACAAAGGCAAATAACATGGCACAATAACATCCTTTGACAACTCCAAGTACATATAAAGCAATTATATATGAATTATCCCCTCAAGATGCATGAATAAAAAAATAATAAATATGAAAATAAAAAAGAATATGTTCACTTTATCCGATCACTTGTCTAACAAAATAAAACTACCTCCAGAAAACAAAGTTTCAATGATATTATGGTGCCATTATGTTTCATACATCGAATAAAATGTCAGTACACATCATAGAACATCATATGTAGAATTGTAGATAACCTTATCATGGTTAGAAAATAAACTAGCATATATGATATGATTACTGTTTAACCACGTCATTATTTCTTCTTTTTTTGTGCTTTGTTATTTTACTCTGGCTCTGTAGTTCTTTTTAGTATAAAGAAGATGGTGCTACATTTTTGTTTAAAGATATGAAATTAAACAAAGGGGTTAAGATACATACCTTAGAATGACAAATAAAAAGAAAGCAACCAGATGACAATCATCCTCTAGATTCTCCGAAACAGTGAGAAAGTATTAAGAGTTCTATTGGCAACCCCAAAGATTACTCAGCAATTTTCTGAAGAAGTAAGAATTGCCTTTTAATATGCTTACAATTTATATTCATGATACACCTGAATAGCTAAGAATGAATTCCACCTTTTTTTTGTGAAAAAGATGGAGGAGCATTCTTATCAATATAGAAAGCCCCCGAACATAAGGAGACAAGGGATCTCCGTACAAAATAAAACTAAAGGAAATTCATGTTACATCAAGAAGACCGAGAAGAAGGCCTCCCACAAAGGATCCGAAATGTTCACCTCCCGAACCATATATCACCCATAATTGAGGACACTAGACTTCCTCTCCTTTCAAATCATCTACAGAATGTAACAAGTGCATTTCTATACAAGACACTGCATTCCACCTATATCCTTGTCAATTACTTCGGAAACTGGACATCCTTTCCTTTCAAATCATCTGCAGAATGTACCAAAGTGTATTTCTATACATGACACACTGAATCATGTTTTCCTCTAAAGTAAACAAGTAAATATGCTTCATGATTGTACCAACGACAGTTCTCCAGAATATTGATTACTGAAGGCTTACAGCACAAGGAATTAACTAAAAATTTTTATATAGATCTATCCATTCATTAATAAGTGACAACATCAATCATAAGGGATCGTATCATTCTTTGCAGAAAAAGTGAAATTTCATACAGAATACTATTTTGATGCACAAATCAAATTAGTTGAAGCCTAAATTGGAAGCAAGGATCAATCTCAAAAATATCATATTCTCGTTTGACCCAAAGACTTATCAGGTATTTGGGATAACAGCAAACCCATTTATGCAACAAAGTAGAACAATGCCTTGGGATAACCAAAGAAATCAAACAACTAACCCTTTAAACATCTGATAAGAAACTTCTGATACACAATCAATGAATAAAGTATCTAATCACTACAATGCAATATCTTTCTTCCCAGTGAGATACTGAGGCCACACAAGGAGGAAAACAAAAAATTGAAGTAAGAAAAAACCACTAGCCCGCCATTTTGAACTCTGAATTCTAAAAACGAAAAAAAATTAGTTTTCCATGCCCTAAAAAAAAGATCAATCAGTTTCCACACCAAAGTAGATCCAATTCACAGTTCTCAGTACAATCCAAAAACACAAAAGATTCACACTGAATGAATAAAACACAACTATTCAAAACCCTAATATCGACTATCCAACCCTAAAAACTTTAACATCAAAAGACCAAATAACCGTAACATGACAAAGAACCCATTTTTTTCCTTTCCAAACCACCCAAAAAAAAAAACAACAAAAGGCCACCTTTTTCATTATTAGAGCTTCATAGATCAAATCAAAGATACAATCTTTTCAAATCACAAAGAGTGAGAGAGGGGGGACCTTGAGAGAGGAGGCGGTGAATGGTTTCGTTGGGGTCCATGTTGCACTCCTTGAGCATGGCATAAATCTCGCTCTCCGGACAGTTAACGATCTCTTTCAGGCTCTGCACCATCTTCTTCAACGTCGCCGGTATCCCCGTCATCCCCCCGACCACCGCTGCCAGACCACCTCCTCCGCCGCCGCCGCTGGAGATCATCCTCTCCCTTCTGTATCTCTCTCTCTCTCTCTTTCTCACAAGTAGGGTTCTGACGATTCAGAGGCGGCGGCGATAACTCGTGAGTCGGGGGAGGAGAAAAAGAAAACCCTTGTCTCCCTCTCTTCGCTTTATTCGGCCTTCGCTTTATTTTATTCTTTTAAAATTATTTTATAATATAAAAAAAATTTCACTGTTCTCGGAGTCGGAGATGAGTTTGTTTGGCCATCTCTAACCCTTACAGGGTAGTCGATACGGACTTATGGATTTATGTGAACATTATTTAAGTGATGGACTTTTGTAGACTTTTCAGACTTTCACAATTGACTCTCATGAATTTTTACATACTTTTACTTTTATAGACTTTTAGAGATTGACTCTTTTTACATGTGGATTTCTATTAATAAACACAATATTTTTTTGGAATTGTAAAATAACAAATAAAGAATTCAAATATTCAAATTTAACATGAATTATTGATACTCAACATAAAATGTAATTTAATATAGTAAATATCAATAATCAATCTTCACATATCTGAAATGCATATTACTAAAATGCCATGAGTTTTTAATTAGGAAGACAATAAAATAAGGAAACATATATATTATATAAAAATCATATATTACATCTCTTCAAATATAATAAAATAAAATCATAAATTATATTACTTAAAAAAAAATAAAAGTAGTCATTTATTACTGTAAATAAAAAATGAAATAAAAGCAATCAATATATTTAGTCATATATGTATATATGCCTAAATATATCTTTTTATTTTTATATATGTCTGAACATTATAAAATATATATATATACATCTATATTGTATAATAATAGAAACATCTTCAAGGAAAATCAAATCAAACATTATACATATAATCAAATATATGATAAATCTATATTTTAGAAAATAATTGTGGATGATCTAGGCATATATTATATAATACAATATACCATTCTCATATATTTATCAAGCATATGAGGTGATAGGAATATTTCATGCACATGGACATTCATAAAAAAAGATGATAAATAAAGAAAAAAAATGTGAATAAAAATATAAAAGGCATGAAATAAAAATCATAAAGGAGTTGTTACAAGAAAAAAAGAAGAAATATTCACAATGCTGGAATAAAAGTCCATGAGAATCCTACCCATTTGGGTGGGATTTTGAAATGACGTTTTCCTTTATATTTCTCTCTCAAAAGTCCACAAGAATCCATCACTCATGAAAGTCTTCACAAATCCTGTTTAAATTTAATAACATATGACAAAATGTCTATTATGAAGAGTCTCAATCGAATAACGCTGGACTTTTTGTCCACGAAATAATGTCTCAATTGAATAACACTAGACTTTATGTCCACGAAATAATGTCTCAATCGAATAACGCTGGACTTTTTGTCCATGAAATAATGTCTCAATCGAATAACGCTGGACTTTTTGTCTACGAAATAATGTCTTAATTGAATAACGCTGGACTTTTTGTCCATGAACCAAAGTCCTGATTAAAAAACACAAGATTTACAAATCCATTGACATAGACATTTTGTCCATGAAAATCCTAATTGACTACCCCTTACTCAAAACTATACCCAAATTTCACTTAAAATTTGAGTAAAAGCTTGATTTGATAAGATGTGTCTCTAACCATCAATTTCTGTTTTACTCAAATCTTTTAAAAATCTCACATCTTCTTCTAATTATTTTCTATAAACATTTGCAAAGTCTTTTCTCCAAACATTTTTACTACTCAATTTTTTTTTCCTTCAAAATATTTATAAATTTAAAAATTATTATCATCCAATTTAAAAAATTATTTAAAAATTTAAAAAAAAGGTAAAAGTAATATTTTTTTTATTCGAGTAAAAATAAGAAGTTAAAAAACAAAGATGAAGACTTAAGAAAGAAGACTACTTTTTTTTTTTATATTTCATGAGATGGTGAAAATTTTGGGAGGTGGGAAAATATCTAATATAATTAAATTAAAGGTGGAGTTGAAGGGAGAAAAATGTCACATTGGAAGAAAATGTGGAGATAAAGGAAAAAAAATGTTAAAAATTTGGGTAAATATTTGAGTCTCCCTTGATTTGGGTAAAGATTTGAGTAAAAGCTTGATTTGATAGGGGTATGGGTAAATGGTTGGAGAGGCTTTTGAGTGATTTTTACTCAAATTTATGTTTGAGTAAAAGTTTGGGTATAGAATTGGAGATACTTTTATAGTGTTTATAGAGTTTTATTTCATCTCGCACGCGAATGAAGGTTACCGAATTTGAATGATTTGAATCTGAGTCGCTTGTTAAACAATCGACGGTTGTGATTTACTGCGGTTTTTTTTTTTTTTGGGAAATACCTAAAACAAGCCTCTAAAATTTCTAAATACCCAAATTAGGTTTTTCAATCCTTGTAACTTATGGGGATAAGTGTTGGGATAAGAGGTAATTATGAGAATAAGGGCCATTTGGTAAGAAGATTAGGGGGGCGTTTGTGATTTGGGGAATCCAAATGAGTTTTATTGCAAACCAAACAACATTTTTCTCCCAACTTTTACAAAACCGAATCCCTGTGATTGTGGATTTGGAAAACCCATCTTGCCTGAGGTAGAATGACATGTTTACCCCTGTTCTTTCTCCAAAATTTCCAACATATAAATACCCTTTTTCAAGAGAAATACTCTCTCTCTCTCTCTCAACAACATTTTCACCCCGACTTCACACCCTCTTCTCCCCCTCACAAAATACCAAACCCTAACCGCAAATCCCTGTCGCGAAGATCTGCGGTCCAGCCCTCCCGCACATAATAACTCTCTCTCGTCTCTCACTCTCCGATACCTCTCTCACGACCACGATCAGAGCGTCGAATGGAGCTCTCTCTCATCACCCTCTTGTCTCCCTTCCGCCAATATGAAGACCCCCAAATAAGGCTATCCATCTGTTCAAACCCTCCAAACCAAGAGAATCACTGCATAGTCCTTAGATCTACAAATAGTAGGTGTGTTTTTGCAGAAAGCAAATGGAAACCCTCATTTCACTGATCTTTGTTTCATATGACTTGAATACATGACATTTTGGCTTTCATTCATTTCATATGTTCTTTCATTCATTTGGCTTTTATTAGATCATGTTAATATGTTCTTCCATTCGTTTAGGGTTTTGGTGAAGAATAGTATTTCATTATTTTGGGGTTTCAACTTTGAGGGATTTTATACATATGTACCCATTCATATGAGCATTTGCATTTTCTTTCCATTAAAAGTAATTAGATGGTATTGTAAATCGGTGAAAAAGAGATGAAGCTGTTGGACATCGTACAGTTTATGAGATAAAAAAAGGTAACTTGTATTTTATTTGTTCCCTAACAAACAGTTATGAGATTATACAACCCATTAACATGCTGGTTCTTTAAAATACTTGAGTACTTGTTATCCATAACAAATGGGTTGGTAAGAAGAAGAGAAGGTCTGTTTGTTAAAGGAAAAAAAATAATGGTAGTTTCTTTTTTTCTTAGGGCAGTGCAGCAAGGCTATAGATCCCCCCCTCTCAAATACATAGGTAACTTGTCCCAAACAACACATAGCTCAGACAATGTTGAGGGTTTGGGTAAACCACAAACTGCTAGGTGTCTGGTTATTTGGTCTTTAGTTATTTACAAATCACCCACCTAAAAGGCTCTGTGTATTTTACTTGGTAATGTCCCACCTAAAAAATAGGTAACCTACGAATTATCTAACAATGTGGCTTGGTTCTTTAGCTGCTCATGGAGTAATTAATCAGAAATTTTGTTGGGGATTTTTGTTTATTTAGTAGGTCATTCATTAATTAGTATGCTCTCAAGAAGCAGAACTACCCTTAGGTCATTGGTCATTAACCAATGACCTACCTAATATATAGGAAACTCATTGGTTATTAACCAAAAACTGTGTGGTTTTTGGTTATTAAGGTAGCTCATTGGTTAATGTAATTTAGGTAAGCTCAGTCTTTCAGTAACCAATAAACAAGATTCTTTAGTTCTGTTAAAATGAAATATGGTGCAATGAACCCCTAATCATTGTACCATCCTTCATTCACATCTATAATTAGGAGTTCAACAATACTGACTGCTAACACTTGAATATAGGGCAAAATAGAGCGATCATGTGTTTGTTTTATCTGTCATTTAACAATTGAATTGGGTCCTTTTACAATTGAAGTTCAATAAACCTGCGAATTCTACCATGTTTTTCTTTTAACGCAGATAGATAACCAATAGGACAACAGTCAACCCGGTCTTACACCAAATGTTCAAAAATTAGCTTTTAGGAACAAAGGAAAAAAAACTAAATGATCCATATCGGAAGAAGGTAGTGTGGGATAGTCACAAACATGAGGTTTTTATTAGTATATGTTTGGAAGAAGTGCAAGCAATAAGCCAGGCCAAACTTTGAATAAGCTTGGTTACACTAACTTGAGTATGAAATTCCATGAGAGATGAGGAGTTCTTTATCAGAAGAATCAACTTAAAAACCATTGGGACACTACTAGAAAGGATTGACAAATCTGGAAGGCTTTACAAAAGGAAACTGGTTTGGGTTGAGATGAATAGAAGAAGACTTACAAAATGCCTGATGAATGGTGGGCCCAATTTGCATAAGTACTAATTGAAATCTTTCATAACATTTTCCATATTAATATCAGGGTTTCAATATATCTAACCAATAATATGTACTTCACATAGGGACACATCGGTGGAGATAAGTTTTCAAACTACATGTTGGCGCATGAGGATGAATTGGATATATTGTTTGGATGTAGCGCTGCTATTGGTGACCGATGTAAAATTCCATGTTCTACCAAGTCTGGATTTCCAAAAGAAAAATCGATGACACCAAATGAGGAAAGTGCCAATCATTTAGAAAAGCAAGATCCACAAACTGAAGCTGCACCATTTGAAACACCATATAGTCAACCTTCCAGTTCCAATGTAGGTTCTAAGGTGACTAGTCCTCTTAGGTCAGCATCGGCCCAAACTTCTTTTGGTGGAGTACAAAGGCCTAAATCTAGTACAAGTCATGTCTTGGAAAGTTCAATGGATCAAATTTACAATTTACTTGAGAAGAGGACAAGAAAGAAGCCAATTCCAATACCAGTGAGGATGTAGCTATGGTTGCATATGCCTTGCAAGTCTTGGCGAACACCCCAGGGTTGTCCCAATCTTCTTAAGAATACCTGTTCGCAATTGGTTATTTGTGTTCACTAGTAAATCGTCAAACCTTTTGCTCGATTGACACCAATGAGGTTAGGGCCCAATGGATTTCGCATGAATACCAACTATCCCATCAGGTGTAGGTTGCAATCAGTATAGCTTATGCGTAGAGTAACCTAATTTTGTTATGGTATAAAATGCGTAGTATAGGTAGTTTTGTGAGTGTTATATCTTTTTAGACTCACCAACTTGTAAATTGAATGTGTACTACACTGTAATTTTGTTATTATTATCATGTATGTATATTTGTGATAGCCTTTAATATATGTAATTAGGCCTTTAATATATTTGAATGGTACTATCTGTTATGGTTGTATATTAGTTGTGTATCAATTGTACTGTGTTGTCAATACAAGTTCATTTACCTAAAAATGTGGCTTTTATAATATGCATTGGGGCATTTGAATCCACGTGTCACCTACTATAGAATAGGGGAATATTGGAACCATGGAATCCTCATCTGGCTCAAGTATGGATACATCTTTAGAAGAAACATAAGTTTTTCAAAACTCGATCCATTATTTATGTGAATAAATAAAAAACACAATAATATCCCCCATATATTTAGGATGTCCGATGAGGAAGACGACAAGGTAGATATTGACATCCTGATTTTATTATTACTCGCCCAAGTTGAAGTGTACTGAATAACTTATCTGAATAAACAACATGTTCATGATCTCACCTATATCGGGAATCAATTAGTGCATGATATGTTGCATGGGCATTGGCGGTTATGCTATGACATGTGTTGTATGATGTCCATAGTTTTCGGTAAACTATGCGATTTGTATAGAGAGAAAGGGTTAGCCCAAAGTTCCTGCACTGTATTAGTGGAAGAGCAAACGAGAATCTTTTTACAAATCATATGATAGGAATGGATCTATGCAACATACTCTTAAACACTCAGGAGAGACTATTAGCCGTTGTTTTAACTAGATTTTTGACGCTACGTGTGCATGGGCTATGGAGATGATTAGACCGAAGGACTCGTTGAATACCGTTTTTTACCATATTAGGGAATATGGTGGTGGGAAATACTATCCCTTCTTGAAAGATTGTGTTGGAGCGATTGATGGAACACATATCCATGCGTGTGTGAACGCCAAACGACAGTTAGCCTTCAGGAGTGGCAGATAAAAAACAATGACCCAAAATGTACTAGTTGTTTGTGATTTCCATATGCATTTTACATTCGTTTCTGCTAGCTGGGAGGGTACCGCACCCGATGTGAAAGTGTTGGCTCATAATTTTCCACATGCTCCACAGGGTAAGGAGCCAATAACTTCTTGATGGTTCAAATAACTAAAAATTAAATTTGATTTCTATATTGAAGTAATTTGTTTCCATGTAAATACTATGTTGTCAATGCTGGATATCCAAATCGCAGAGGCTTTCTAGCTCCATATTGTAATACAAGATATCATATGCCGGTTTTCCAGCGAAGTTCTCCAAGAGGTAGGGAGGAGAATTTTAATAGTCTACATTCCTCTCTAAGGAACATTATAGAGTTATCATTTGGAGTGTTGAAGAAGAGATGGTCAATTTTGGATAAGATGCCCAACTACCCTTACGACACCCAACTCAAAATTGTCATAGCAACTATGGTTATCCATAACTTCATAGTTGAACAAAGGCTCAAAGATGCTTTGATTTCAGAATTTGATAACAGCAATGTGGAGATGCAACATAAGCACGTGTTCTACGGGCAACCCACCAACATAGACAATTGATGATGGTCAAGCGGCTGGATTGCGTGATTCTATTCGGGATGCAATTGCACATGCTAATGGGATACAATGAGGGTAAAGTATTGCTTTGGTTCTTGAATATGACATAGTTTTCAAGTTGGTCAGTTTTAACAACATTCCTGCTCACATATATTGTTAATGGCTACCCATCCTAGTATGTTTGCTGTAAAAAAATGTCATTGGCTGTATCGCAAGTGTGAGCCGCTACATGCATGAACAGTGGAAATCACATTTGGAGGCATCAAGACGCATTTTGAAGTATGTGAATTCCACACTTGACTTCAGTTTTCTTTATAAAAAGAAAGTTGAGTTTTCTTTATGTGGATTCACGGATGTCGACTTGGGTGGTGACTGAGATGATCGGAGGTCTACATCTGGTTATGTTTTTTTATGCGGATCAGTAGGGGTCTCTCGGTGTAGTAAGAAACATAATTCTGTGTCTATTTCTACTACGAAGGCAGAATACAAAGCTACTACTCTTGCTTGTCAAGAGTGCGTGTGGTTTCGGCGGCTCATCGAGGATGTCCATTCCACCATTCACAAACCAACCACTACTCTTAATGACAACCAAAGTTCTATCAAGCTTGCTACCAATCCAGTTTGTCACGCAAGAACCAAGCATATTGAGATCGAGAATCATTTCATTCATGAGAAGGTGCTTGATGGAACAGCCAACGTGGAAGACGTGCAAAGCAAAGACAATCTTGCCGATATCTTCACCAAACCTCTCTCCAAAGGGCCATTCGAGTTTTTACAAGCCAAACTTGGGCTTGTACCCAAAAGTTCACTTTAAGGGGGAGTGTGAAATTTTAAAGTGAACTTTGTTATCTATTTATCTATCTGTCTTAGCTTTTTATATTGAGGGATGTAGTTGTCACGCTCTAGGGCGACCGTCCTCGAGACATGGCAATGTATATAATATCAATTATCAATTCCTGAGGTCAACAAAGACTCCAACAACAACATACAAGGTGGCAAGGCAAAAATAAATGATAGCTCAACTAAAAATGTGGAAGCATAAAAATACCAATAAATCTGTAAACCAAAACATTATTACAGACTCGAATACACAATCACTGTTCTGTGAGAGCAAAGTCTAGTCCAAATAAAATACAACCAATGCAACACGCACGATTTACCAATACATACAAAACTAGGACTGCTGACAGCCTCGCACTCGTCAATCGCCAGACAGGACGTTCCACGTACATAAGACTACACCATAGGGAAGCTCCAGCTCCATGTCCAACACTGCCCCTGTGGAAGAAACAATATGTGAGGGGTGAGCTACAAGCTTAGTGAGTGGTTGGAAGCCAAACACCATCACAAAAATTCAATTCAAGGCAATTTCCTTTTAAAGAAAACATGGGTAGAGACCCAAAGAATAACAAGGTCACACGGTGGCGCCACCACACCTCACCCTCGTTCCTGAGGGAAACTCGAAGGACACTCGGGTAGGAACAAGCTATTAACCATAACACATGGTGTTATTGGATAATAGTTTACAAGGAGTCTAATAGCTACGAGGTAGAGATAGACTACGATATCTCAAGCATTAGACATAACATAGTACAACAAGTCCTTCTGCTGTGGGTAGAGATACACTACGATACCTCAAGCGTTATGCGTAACATAACCAGAGTATACTCGACAGATATAAGAGGCACGTGACCATGTGACTCTCAACTCATCCTCACCCTAGCCCCTGGAGGGGTGACCCTAGGGACTTTTTGGATAACTCTATTTGCTCTACACCCTTCGTCATCCGGTAGCCCTCTCCCGGGTAGCCTTTACCTGGTATACTCCCATGATCAGTACATCTGTCGAACGCATTGGTATCACCTACAGGTGGGAGCCCTCTGCCAGGACAGCTTCAACACCAGGCAGCTTCAACGCGAATCCAATGAAAGGGAGAACGATTCCATGCTCACAATGTGAACCACATAGGTCGACTACTCTCGATAGTCATATACCGATGATATCGAATACTACTGAACTCCCACGCAGATGCATCGCTCAAATGCGAGGAGTTACCTCTGCTCTCGCGCAAAAATAAGCCAAGGCATAACCCAACAGGCGGTTCATACACGCGCCTAGCACGGGTAGGCCTAGCTTAATGCCATAACCACCGGTTTAACAAAATTGATACAACAATGAATTCTCCTGAATTCCATTAAGTGCATCACTCGGATGTAAGGTGGCGATTACATTGCTTGCGCTTTAACTAATAAGGTACAACCCGATAGCGGGTCATACCCATGCCTATTACAGATAGGCCCAAATAGTTTTTAACATGCGCATAATTATAGCAGGAGAATTTCTATCGCAGTTATATACATGAACCACATGCACGATAACCTAGAGATTAATTATAGGGGTACTCCCTAACATGAATATACATTATAAACAACAAATCATACAACATGCATACAAGGTATGGTCTACTTAAACATGCATACAAGGAATTAATCATACAAACATACAAAATATACCCTAACATGCGTTGGATATTACCAACATAAAAGGGAAGGGTTAGGCGCGGTCTCGCGCACCAACATGCGCATTCCAATAATCCTAAGCGAACCTGAGTCAAGTAGGAACCACATCTACTTACTCAGTTCGCGTAAAGAGAGAGAAAGCTTCATCATCTCAGGAAGCTAGTCATAGCCTTGCCCCAACAATATGGGGGCAACAACTATACCATGCCCTCATGTCTTAATCAAGGTAATATTAGGCATGTACCCAAATATTAACCAAAGCTTAATCAAGCTAGGTATTACTAGAAAGGGGGGGGGGGTAGTTTTACAACCAAATATTACCTAAGGCATGTCATATTTTATATATTCATATAAATACACAAGATAAATACCCATACAAGCAGAGCGCATGCAAACATGATTATTCATACATGAATATAAATACATAGGCAAGTACAAAGTAGAATAGGGGGTTATATACAATATACGAGCTATACAGTCCTAGCATGCAATATCTAACATAATAGGGGTGCCAATCTGCCCCATGGATGCGCTATGCACGACTACGTGCATCGAGCGCTTCTCGAAGGGTTGGATTGAACCACTCACATATACTTGGATCGTCGCGCGTCCGGTCTACAAGATCTGCAAGACACAACACAATATATATAAACAATGTGACAACCACAACTCAAATAAATGTATCATAAACATGATCCCTAGCCCAGGACAATGCGTGGGGTAGGGCGGGCAGCACGCGACGCACTCCCAAGGCAACACAATGACATGAACAAAATGCCATAACTTCTAAACCTTACAACCAATGGTGCTCAAATCAAACATGAAGCCTACTTCATGAAGACACCAACTCTTAATATTTCCTACAACATGCATAAATAACTCATTGACACAGTCATGTAAAACTGGTGCATCTGCAGCAAACAACCCTACTCTTTGATCTTCACAGAATGAAATACAAATCCACAAATTATGAAATAAATCATACACGTTCTCGGACATGTTGTGATCATAATCTGTGAAGACATCATAACCTGATTTAGCCTCTACATGCTCAAAATAAAATATTTCCAGACACTAGTCAATTCCCACGCAAATCTGGACAGTCCATGCCATTCAGGTCATAACGTACAACACAGATCATAGTATGACACCAAATTTCATATATAGCATCCAGACACAGAAGGATCATATCACATGATGACACGATCCCAAGAATATTCCTCTAAATACTTGTTCCACAAGGATCTTAAGAAGACAGAAATCTGCCTTACTTACAACACAAAGCCACCACCAGCCATGCATAAACACAAACACCTCATGTGCAGCAACAATTACACATAACAACACTCTCCCAACAGCACCCACATGTTCTACAAAACCAGAAAAGAAGAGGGAAAGACTTACCAAGAGAGGAGGAGGGAAAACGAGAGGTGCGGGGGCTCTCGAACGCACCCATGACCACCTCGACCACTACCACCACCTCCTTTGCTTCTCTTCTTCATGGCTAGACCGAATGGGAAGGGGAAACAAGGGATCCATTAGAGGGAGTAAGAGGAGGAGGAGAGGGAAGAGACAACAACAATGGCACACACCTTCTCTTCTTGCACTTCTTCTTCTCCTTCAACACCACCAAACAAAAGGGAGTGAAAGAGAGATGGAGAGGCAAAAGAGGGCCTGGGATGGCCTCTTTTTGCACCTTGAGAGGGAGAGAGTGAGTGAGAGAGAGAGATATTCAATTTGGGGGGGGGGGGGGGGGCTTTAAATGAACAAAAAGGAGTTTGGTGTGGTTGACTTGTCAACCTAACCACACAAGAAAACAAAGCCCCAAGACTTGGTCAAGAGCTCCCACTTAGACGTGTGCATTTTTCATCCCATCTCCCAAACCAGTAATGACTAAATCCGGATGCGATTTGGAACTGCATATTTTTTTAAAACGATACTGGAATTCGATGAAATTTTTATGGGTAGTACAAAACGGTACCAAGACCCATAATATACAGTTAGATTTTCAATCAGAGCACTCCAACTCCTGCAGGTAGCTAAAAACTAAAATTTTAGCCGCTCCGATCAAAAAATAAGACTCCAAATGACACTAACTTAACCAGAATGGTTCTTTTATGACACAGGCACAACAGTAGTGAGGCAACTTTGTATTTTGTATGGGGCATCATTGACTTACTTGCACAAGTGTTCATTACTCATCTCCTACACTTTCCACTACCAACCACCTCATTCATTTCACCATTTTCCCAAATCTTGAATTCCTATGTCACCCACCATTTTCCATGACTTGGAAAACCAAATTGACCATCATTTTTTCAAGAACCCCCATTTACCTATACATTAGACCATCACTTCCCATAAGCCTTATATTACCTATGCATTGGTAAATCACATTGACCACCTTTTCCCAATATCCACACTTACCCATGCATTGGTACACCACACAAGTCATTATGTACATCAATTTCCTATAACCCATTTTCCATACCAACCTTGCCTATAAAAGGAACCCCTCGACACCATTTCCATCAACTCAACTCAATCTAACTCACTCCACAAAATTCCAACTCCACCTAAAATATACACTTGTGCAAGCTTGTCTTTAGTAAGCCCAATTTTGAATGTAAGCTTGTCTCTTGTAGTGAATATCAAGTTGTTAATTTTTCCTCATCTTGGAGTTGTTCATTCTTCTTCTATTTTCGGTTGTGAATCTTGGGCTAGTGTGACTTTGATTGCACTATTCGAAAGCCTCGTGTCTCTCCACAATTTATAATCCACGTTCTATCTTGGATGATAACCCAACTTAATGCAAATGATCATGTTAAGGGTGATTGACTCAAATTTAAGTGATTTGTTAATTAACATGATAAGTCTATCTATCTATCTATATTACTAACCAAAAGTTATTTTCAACTTTTTTCCTACCTTTGTCACACTAAGAAATTTTTGAAGATATATTGAATGAATGGTGGTAATCGTGCAACATCATCTTATTTTTTTTGTTATTATTTTTTATTAAATTTAGATTCAGATAATCATAAAGTGTAGGTGACAAAAAGTTAATTTTGGATCAAATATAGGTTTGAATGTTTGATATCATTTTTCATCGTGAAATAGATCTATCTGTATTAATTACCAACCAAAAGCTTTTGTTTTCAAATTTCTTCCTACCTTCATCTTGCTCTATTGGACGCACCATTTGGTGAAAATGATATTCACAAGGCCATCACGACGGCGGAGGGACATAAGGCCCTGGATTAGACGGCTTCAATCTGGTTTTCTTCCAACAGTTTTGGCCAATAGTGAAGGATGACATGGTGGCTATGTTCGAAGAGTTTTATCCGGGCACGCAGAGCATGGGTTGCATGAATGCATCTCATATTGTTCTAATACCAAAGAAGGAGGGCGCAACAAGGGTTGAGGAATTTTGTCCTATCTGTTTGGTGAACAGGGCTTGCATGATCATGGCTAAAGTTGTGACGGCCCGTGTCCCAAACCATTGACACGTGCATGCCATCTAAGCTTTGATACCAACTATGACAGCCTGCGCCTCAAAAAATTGGCAGGAGCGCATCACCTAACTCAAAACTTCCGCTATGCAACTCTAATACAACATTTAATCAACTACATATAATCAACTATATCACAAAACACCCAGAAAAGTTTAAGTAGTCAACAGAGCACCTAACACACCTAATATATAGTCATCCATATATGCAGAGCATTATAACATAGGCATGGTTCGATAGACTAGCCTCTACCAAAATTATCATGTACAGATCCAACACATCAAAATATACACATCTATATATACCTATCACCAGTTGGACATGGCACCAAAAGAAGACAAAGCTGGACGTGGCACCAAAAGAAGATAAAAGCCAACGCCCAGAAACCCCCACCTCTACTTTGTAAAATTAGGGAAAATAGAATGGAATGAGCGAAAGATGCTCAGTAAGTAACCCAGACATTCCACGTATAAGGAAACCAGAGATAAAATTACAACCGAATGGAATACAACTCAATGATCTTAGTCAACATCAATCAGAAACTTGAATAGCAAAAGAAACTCAATACACGACATTGATAGATAAAGGAACATCTCTAATATACGATCACCAAAGAAATACGAGGTGCTAGCCAAGAATAATGCATCACAACCAATAATGCCAATGGAAATCACTAGGGTGCACCTCAATGATTAAGAAATGAAACTCTAAAACACAATTCACACTCAGGAAGGAATGCACTAAAACTTCTCTAAGATGAAGAACACTCACAATGTTAAATATACTCACTGTGACCCTCGAAACATCTACAGTGCATGGATTGACCATTTCCATGACCTCACTCTATCCTCATCGTCTAAGCTGTACTCCACATATACACACTTACACAAACCTCGCTGTCGGTATCATTTTTTGGGTGCTTTCCCGAGGGAGCGGGGTGCGCAGGTACCTCCAAAAAAGATATATGGAGGGCTTTTCCTTGGCGTGTGTGGGGGTTCTTTGGGGATTCGGATCCGGGGCGGGCCTTGGCAGGCTCGGTCGAATCGACTCTCAGAAGGGGGAAGGGGGGGTGTCTTTCGTTCCTTGCTGAGGCGCCTGACAGCAACTCAGGAGGATTTAGGGGGGTGTTTGTGATCGTCACCTGCTTTCTAAAAAAAGCAAGAAAAATTGGGGTGGATTTGATCGCCTTCATGGGGGAGTTTGTGGGGTCTCCGCTCTGAGATACGGGCATGCCGCACACAGAGATGAAAAACAGGAATCCTGTTCTGCTTCAGGAACATGATAAAGTAGGTTTGAAGATTAGGGTGTAGGTGAGGGTCAGCTAATGGGAATTAGCAGCCTGGTGGGGGACGGCTGGTTGGGATTAGCCGCTTGGTGTCTGGTTCAATTTGGGCAGAACCTGCGTAGGAAATGGGTTAGGGTTTGGCAGGGGCTAAACTAGGTTTAACCTGGGTTTTTGGAGAGTGGATTTGGAGAGTGACTTTGTGTAGGGAATGGGTTTTCTACTCACAAATAGGACTCTCTTTCTCTCTAGGGTTTCAAGTTTGGGAGGGGGTATAGGCTTGTGAGTGTGGTTTGGGAAGGAAATGTATGTGTTGATTTCAATTGGGGATGATTAGAAAGAGAGTTGGATGCCCCCTATTTATAGTAAAAAATGGGACAGGGGAGTGTTCACTGGACAATAGATCAAATTGGATGATAGGGTGATTGATTTGACCCCCCCATTAATTCTCTGTTCTTCTGACATTGTCCAGGTGAGGGGCGGCTACTTACAAGTTGCTGCCCCCATGATGACCTACCAAACGTCCCACCTCTGACAAGCGGTGGCTTGAGTCGGCTACTAGGGTTGAACCAACCAAGATGGGTGGCTAAAGGGAACAATCCGTCGCAATCATCAGCATTAAATGTTGCTTTATGTCCCATCCCAAGGAGGCGATGGGGGCAGTTTAAGGGGCGGTTACTGTCAACTAGCCGCCCCCTCTCTAGTCTTTTATTTTTCTAAGTGTTGTGGCCAGGGTTTCTTTTGTTCCTTTAAAAGATGCTTTCTTTTAGATGTCAAATTGTGGTTATTTCTAAGTTTCACTTGAAGTAAATTTTTAATTTTTTGGACGGTCAAAATTGGGGTATCTACAATTGTCCCTCATCGGACGGAATCTTTGTGTGAAACAGAAAGACTTCGATCGATGATAAGGAAAGAGACCCCTATTTTGGTCGGCCCAACCTTTGAAAAGTTTAGGAAACATGACCAATACTATTTAGGGAGTTGATTTAGATTGTCAGAGGCTAGATCTTGGCTAGAATTTTCAATCGAAAGGAATGATCCAAGTGAAAGATGGACAAAGTAAAGTGGTGAGTGACACAACCCTCGGATGGGGTTCCTATTCATCATTCACGGAGCTGCTCGGAGTCGGTTTCCTTGTTCCTACCGTACCCGTGCTTGGGTAACTCAACAAATCAAGGGGATATTGCAGACGTAAAACAAAGTAAAAGGTGTTGAATTGGATCATCCAAAGGATAAATATTATGGAAAAGAACCAGAACTGAAGAAATTCGAACTGAATGGTACTGGAATTGTGTAAAACTTCAAGAAAGTTGTGTTTGATCAAGTAAAACTTGGAAATAAACCAATATATGGCTGTTTGGTTTAAAAAACTTAGAAATAAGTGTGTTTGAAAAGCTAGCAGGGGCGGCTACTGGAGATGATCTGGTAGGGAAAGGGGCGGCTACTGGTTTTTAGCCGTGGGGCCTGGGGTGGCTACTCGCGGGTAGCCGCAGACCAACTGGGCCCATTATAACTGAAAAGTCACCCTCTCTCTCTCCATACGTTTCAAAACGGTTTCTCTCCCTCCATTACTCCTTCTTCATTTCAAAAGAAAATCTTTGATTTTCTTCAACCTCTCTTCCTCCATTTCGATCTAATCCATCTTTTCCTCTTGATTTTGAAACCCTAAGTCTTTGGGTTCTCCTTTTTCTTTGAAACCCGAGAAGATGACGAGGTCGAAGGCGATCTCTTCAAGAGGGAAACGACCACGGGTGGCTCATGGAGAACGTAGCCCGAGCTCTTCATCATCGGAGAGTGATAGGGTGGAGGAGGAGGTTGTGGGAGAGGTGGTAGGTGCGGCGGAGGTGCCATCATTTGGCACTGGCATGGGTGAGGTCAGGGATCTGCCTTCGGGGCTGTCCCGGGGGTTCCTACGGGCTCTACGGGTGGGGTGATTGGGTATACGCGCAAGAGGAGGCGCGGCGACCGATTGGAGATGGCCGAGGGTGTTGGTTTGGAGGCTGGAGGATCGGCCGAGGGTGCGGTTGAGGGGGTAGAGATTGAGGGGGTTAGTGAGGGTGAGAGGGCATCCTTAGATGCAATTGTGGGGATGTTAGAGAGAGAGGCAGAAGAGGCCAGGGCTGAGGAGGAGGGGCTGAGGTTGGGGCTGTTGGGGATGCAGAGGCCGGGGGCATTGGTGCGGGGGCCGAGGAGGAGGGAGACGACGACGGGATGGACGATCCCGACGAGGTTGAGGCGGAGGCTCCTGGAGCCACACGAGCCATGGTATTCTCCTAATCCCCTTGGTCTGGCTTTTATTCTATATAGATGTCTTTGTGGTATGCATGAATGTGTAAGAAGTGTATATGTGTATCTTTTTAATAGGCATGCTTGTTGTGTATATGAAAAAATGATCACGGTGGGATTTGGTGAGCATGGCATAAAAAAAGGGCAACCTTTATTCATTTATTTTTACTATGCATGTATATATATATATGGAAAGAGGAGGCATGGTGGAAGAAAAGAAAGAAATAGTAGAGTATAGCATGCTTGTATGTGTCCTTTTATTAGTGGTCTTGCATGCATATGGTGTAGGGGTATATGTTTTTAATCATAGTGGGGTAAGAGAGGGTAAGTATACATGCATTTATGAGTCTATGCGGTTTTTAGAAGGGTGATCATGGTGGTGTCTATATATATATGAGTGTTGTATGTGCTTTTAGGGGAGGGACAATTTTTATGTACTCTTGTCATGCATGTAATAAAAGGAAGCCTGATAGGTGATAAAGAAAAGAAAGTATGTAAGCATAGGATAGAGATGGTCATGGTGGGCTAAAGGGATGGGTAAATATGTGATTTATATGAAGAAGTCTTATAGCAAGGGAGGCTGAATTTTCTTTTAGGCCCATATATTTCATGTTTTTATTTTATTTTGGTATGTGATAATTGTTTACTAAGCATGGTTTAGAATGAAAACTTTGCTTATATTCAGGATTCTTACTTTTCAGATGCCCCTTTTCCTTTGACTAACCCCTTTCTTTCGCTGTTTCAGCGGTCGAACTGCATTCGAGCTCTATGGCATGGGACGAAGAGGTGGTACTCCGCCTTGGGGCAAGGGGAGAGGGACTTGGTGGACGGAGTAGGCTTCCACTCCTTCTTGATCGACCCCTTCCACGTTCATCGCCCATATCTTTGAGGCATTGGTAGAGCGGTGGGATTTAGAGAGCTGCACATTTATCCTCCCCACTGGTGCAGTGATGCCGACGCTCGAGGATGTTGAGCGGATTACGGGCCTCCTAGCCTTGGGCGAGGCGGTGATAGCGGCTACCTGTCTTGACTACAAGGCGCTCTTCCGAGAGTTGATCGGTGACTGGGAGTATGTGGAGTGGGAGAGGACGTTGAACATGATCCCTCTCGGACAGTTGTCGAGGCAGTATGGCCTCGGTTCGTTCATGCGCCATCAGAAGGGTGAGGCCGTGGCCAGTTTCAAGAGGAGGAGGCTGATGATCAAGGTCAGGGAGGCTACTGCATGCCCACAGTGGGCACGGAGGGAGTTGAGGTCATTCTTCCTCTATTTCTTCGGCCGGGTCCTCCTCTCGACGGCCTCTAACAAGGTCTCATCCCACTTCTTGCTTTTGATGGAGAACTTGGAGACGATGGGCCGCTTTGCGTGGGGTGCGACCATGCTTGCCCACCTCTTTGTATAGTTGTCGAAGAAGGTGAAGAGGGCCGGGGGTAAGAACCTTGGTGGTTTTGCGGCGTTTCTACAGGTATGGGTTAATAAGAATGAATGATTTTTCTTTGTGTTTTGTTTTACTTGACTTGGATTTGTTGTTCCTCTCCGCAGATCTTCGGGTACGAGCACTTCGCCATTGCTCGCCCGACTCAGCTTGTTTTCAATCGTGCCTTGCCTTGGGCCATGAGATGGGCACCTCCGGGGTCTTCTCGCTTGTGTCGCCTTACACAATTTCGGGAGGCCTTCTGGGCTTTGAGAGAAGAAGAGGCATATATTCTATCTTTTCTGCTTTTATTAGATTTTCTTTAAACTGTGCTCTCTTCCTTATTCCTTGGTATCTCTTGTTGCAGATGACATGGAGGCCCTACATCAGCCGGGTGGTCTGTCAGCTCGGGTACTTCCAGTGGGTGCCCGCTGATCTACCGAAGCATCCTCCGGTTCCATTGGCCGGCATTCCTCGGGATATGAACCTCTCGAGGAAATATGTTGTGTACTTGCGGAGATGGGTCGAGAGGGGGACTTTGGTTGAGTGCCACCCCGACGTGAGATCGAACGATGACTACCTGGTCTGGTATCGCCAGGAGTACGCGGACATCCTTGTGACCATGGAGGAGGAGATTCCTGACTCCTATGTGAGTGTAATCTTGGGCTTTCCCTTTTCCTCTTCTCTTAAGTGTTTTTGATAGATATATATATTTTTTGTGTAGTTTGAAATGAATGAGCTGGAAAAGAAGTTAGAAACAGCCAACCAACATCTCCAGGAGAGGACCAATCAAGTGGAACGCTTGAGGTGTTGTGCCTGTGTCATTTGGAGCCATTTCGGTTAAGCCTTGGTCACATCTAGGTCATTCAGGGCCTTTTTCTTTTGCGATCAGAGTCGCTAAAATTTTGGCTTTTAGCCACCTACAGGAGTTGGAGTACTCTAATTGAAAATCTAACTGCATATTATGGGTCGTGGTACTGTTTTCTACTACCCATAAAAATTTTATCGACTTCCGGTAACGTTTTAAAAAATATGTAGTTCCGAACTGTATCCGGGGTTTGAGAGTTCCTCGTTGGTCGAATAGTGTGAGATATTTTGAGGATGTGGTGACCTTTGGTAACCTTACCCCCACCTTGCTTAGTGATGAAGAAACCATTGGTCTTTTGGTATGAGAGTGGGTGAGCCTAACCCTAACCTCACCACCCCCTTATGGTCACCCCTAGACACTATTTGGGCTTGAAAAAGACATTTTTGCCCTCTCTCTCTCCCCCTCTCTCCCATTTCGTGGAACACTTTCCCTTCCTCTCTTATTGCTCTCTTTCTCTCTTTCACACATCCCCCATGTGTTTGATGAAATGCCAAGGAGAAGAATATGGAGCAAGAAGAGGAGGTGCAAGACTAGGTGAGTGGGTGTGCTTGTGTTGTTGATTGGTTTTCCTCCCTCTCCTCCTCCCATGGTGGATTCCCTGATTTTCCCCCCTATCCCTCTAGTCAGCCAAGTAGAAGAGAAGCAAAGATGAAGGTGGTGGTAGTGGTGGTGGCGGTCGAGGTGGTCAAGGGTGCGCTTGCGAGCCCCTACATCTCCCCCTTCCCTCCCCCTCTCTTTTGGTGAGTTTTCTCTCTTCTTTATTGGTTTGTATGCATGTTAGGGTGTTTGGGAGGGTATGCATGTGAGGTGTTTTGAGTTGGGGGCATGTAGGAGCAAGGGGGAGGGTTGGGGAGTGCTGGGCGCGTGCGCATGCGCGCGGGCACGTGGGAGCGCGCAGGTTCGCACGGGCGCTGGTAGCGCGCGCGGTGCGCTCAGCTCGTGCGTGCGAGTGCGCGCGGGGCAGCGCATCTGGGCGTGCGTGCGCGTGCGCGCTCATGCAGGGGCACGAGTGGGGCTGCCCAAGGGCTCGGGTAGGTGCTGGGGCACTCGGGCATGCGTGCGTACGCGCGTGCTCGCATGCGTGCGAGCCCGTATGCGTGCATGTCTAAGTCTTTGGCATTTCTAGTAATTTCTAAGTGTTATAATGTGATGTTACTCACCAAATTTGATACCCTTACCTTGCAGATCTCGTCGGATGGGATGCGCGAGGTCCCGGGTTGCGGTGAGTGGTTTGATCCAATCCCCCCCCCTCAAGATGCGCTCGACGCGCGTAGTCGTGCATCGCGCATCGATGGGGCATCCTAGCTATACTACTTGTGTAGATAAGTAGTATGACCATGCTTAAACTATAATATGTTAGATATCTTGCATGCTAGGCTTATATACATGTATTGTATCCATGTATGAATGACTGTATCGCATGCGCCCCTCTAGTATGGGCATGTATTTCTGTAATGTGTATGGATGTATAGAATAGGGCATGCCTTAGGTAGTATTGTAATACTACTCCCACCATATTAATTGGAATATCTAGCATGATTAAGTCTGGGTTAATAATGGTCACCTGCCTAATATTCCCTTGCGATAAGACTCGAGGGCGTGTTGTAGTTGTTGCGCCCATGCTAATGGGGCAAAGCTATGACCAACTTCAAAAGATGATGATCTCTCTCTCGCCCTCTCCCTCTGCACGAACTGAGTAAGTAGATGCGATTTCCTACTCGACTCAGGTTCGTTTGGAATATTGGCATGCACCTGTTAGTGCGCGAGATCGCGCTTGACCCTTCCCATTTAAGTTGGTGATATCCAACGCATGCTTAAGTTATGCCTTGTGTGCTTATATGATTAATGGCCATGTATGCATGTTTAAGTGGGCCATACCTTGTATGCATGTGGTATGATTGTTGTTTATGAGGGAAATCCATGTTAGGGAGTATCCCTATGATTAATTAATATGTGATCGTGCATATGGTTCATGCACATAACTAAGATTTAATTCTCCTATAAGATATATGCGCATGTTAAAACTAACAGTGGTGATACCTAGGCCCCAAAATATAAGCCCCAATCACAAGCCCCATGAGGTGTCAACCTGTCATTGGCTCATTATTTCACTTTTCAAAAAGGGTAACAAAGCAAAAACCAATTATACCCTCTCATAAAAACTACTCGAAAACACGCGCGCGTATCAAAGAAATCCGGATTCGACGTCCACGATTAAACACGACCGTCACTTTCGGCAAGCCAAAACGATCTTTCAAATTCTCTCACCACCAATATTCACATTCGTTGCAGAAGAGGGAAAAAAACCCTAAATCTGTCTCTACGCATCGTTTTTTCTTCCCCGAACTACTTGGATTCTCTGGAAAAACAAAATGGCGACAAGCAGTAAGAAAACCTTGTTTTCCTTTATTTCCCGAATTTCTTTTTTTTTTTTTCTGTGTGTTTGAACGAAATGCTTCGTTTTTTCCAAAATAGGGTTTCGAAACAGCTCCTACATTCGTTTGCACTGTACATATGACAGATTGTTTTAGGGTTTCGATTAGTTTATGAAGATCTTGGCAACATAATGTAACAGATTGTTTACAATACTAATAAATTAAGAGGTGCAAATGTTTTTATTTCTTTTTTATCAAATGTTTTGATTTTTCCAAACAGGGGATTCGAAGATTCAAAGATTTCACTTGCAGAGTAAATGTAACAGATCATATTAGGTTTTGTATTAGGGTTTTACATGGCATGTAACTGAATATTAAAATACTCGAAAATGTGACGTTTACATAATAAATGTAACACAAATCGAATACTTTTTTTATTAGGGTTTAGATGTTTTGATTGAATGTGACAAAATATTAAATGTGCTTCTGTAAATGTGACATTTGCACTCTAAATGTAACAGATTGTATTAGGTTTTGGATTACGGTTTAGATGTTCTTGATCAGATGTAACAAAATGTGACATTTGCACTCTAAATGTAACAGATTTGGTTTTGGAGGTTTTCATATGAAAATATTAGGTTTTGGATTACGGTTTAAGTGTTTTTGATCAAATGTAACAAAATGTGACATTTGCACTCTAAATGTAACAGATTTGGTTTTGGAGGTTTTCATATGAAAATATTAGGTTTTGGATTACGGTTTAGATGTTCTTGATCAGATGTAACAAAATGTGACATTTGCACTCTAAATGTAACAGATTTGGTTTTGGAGGTTTTCATATGAAAATATTAGGTTTTGGATACGGTTTAATTGTTTTTGATTAAATGTAACAAAATGTAACATTTGCACTCTAAATGTAACACATTTGGTTTTGGAGGTTTTCATATGAAAATGTGACATATACATACTAAATGTAACACAAATTGGATAAGATTTCTGTATACCCATCAATGATCTAAGAAATTACAAGTAAATACATTAAATGTTGCATATAGTTTGTAATATTCACAATTGTTACATTTACTCAATAGTTGTTACATTTATAAGTACATACTCAATAATTGTTACATTTACATAATAGTTGTTACATTTACTCAATAGTTGTTACATTTACTCAATAGTTGTTACATTTGCAAACTTCATATAATCATGTTCATTCTTTTTTCAGAGAACAATAGGTCACACAAAGCTGCAAATAAGAAGGGAAAATCAATTCAACCACACTTCAGATCATCCTTGTATAGGATTTATGAAATATTTTCCACTCTGAAACTGAAGGAAAGACATCTGAGTATGCTACAAGCAACACCTTTCTGGAGTCTGTTCAGTGGGTTGTTGGACAAGAAGTATGATTGTAAACAAGCTAAAAAGAACGATGAAGATGTTGTGCGGATAATTCAATGTTATGATCCACATTCTGAATCTTTCAAGATTGGTGGCAAAACTTTGAAGATAACTCCCACAGAAATAGATGTTATATTGGGCATCAAATCTGGCAAAAAAGAAGTAAAAGGTAATCAGAATTTACTGTTTTGAATTACATTTAGTTTTGGATGTTTCCAAAAATGTAACATCATGATCATGATTAATGGGTTTGACTGCACTTTGTTACAGTGAACTATGGCACCAAGCCAAACACAGAGTTCATAAAACGAAGATTTGGGTCCGTGAGCAGACCTAATGCTCCATATATCAAGGAGCAACTTCTGGTTGCATTGGAGGGAGAATCAATCCATGACCTGAACGATTTCACGAAGTTGTGCTGCCTGTACTTGTTTGTGGGGTTATTTTACACAAACAGTGGTCACACCATAGGGTGGGCTACCTTTCAGTATTTAGAGGACATCAACAACATAAAAGAGTTTGATTGGTCAACATCAATACTAGATTTACTGATGAAGTCAATTCATAAGCATCAGAATAACCCAGCAAGTGTGACTGGCTGTGTTGCTCTGCTACCTGTAAGTTAACAACAAATTGTTTTAGTTGAAAACTGCAATCAATATATTTACTGACACTGTTCTTTAACTTCTATGCAGTTCTGGTTATGTGAGCACACAACTTTGATTTCTCCCTCATGTCCATCAGTGTTCCCAAGGTTCAAGAAATGGGATTTGAAAAAATTCCACAAAACCATGTCAAAGATAAACATTCGCAAGATTAAAGCCTCACAGGTTATAATTTGAATACTCATAACTCCATTACTGATTCAGTAAAACAATTATTCACATAACTCTATTATAGAACATTAGTATACAAACAATGTAACAATAATATTATAAATGTAACAATATAAATATGTGCTACATTGTTTCACACACTATGTGTTGATAATGTAACATTTTGTGATTTAGAAATTAACATATTAATATTAGCATTCTAGTTAGGTTACTAAATTAAATGGATGTATCTCTTATATTTGGAACAACTAACTATCATTGCATGTTAAATTGTTCAAAAACTTGTTACATTTGTCAAGCTGTCTCCATTCCATATGTTATGTTGTACCAATATAGCAGATATTATTAACAATAGTAATATGAAATGAAAATGTAACATATCTTTATAAAGTTTGGTTATGTCTAAACTGCACTGATGCAATTAACTATTATGATCATAAATGAAATAAATGAAAATGTTATGACTTTGTTACATTTTGACTAATATAAACTTGTCTCTTACATGAAAAAGTTATCCCTAGAAGAAATTGAACCAACGCTGATAGAGCTGCAGCAGCTGGGGGTAAGGGCCTCTGCACATATTGATACTGAAAATGAAGAAGAAACGTTGGACCAAAATGAAGAAGATTTGACTGGTAGTGGGGAGACTTCATCAGATAATGATGAATCCAATGAAAAAAGTGAGAATAACCCGTCAGGTGAAGAGGAAATTGATAGAGAACTTCTGAATAGTGAAGGTGGGGGTGATTTAATACATGGTGGCTGTGCTGATAGTAACAATGAAGACAATCAACCAGTAATGGAAGATGATTGTGGGGGGCAGTTTGGCGACTCTGCAATTGAACGTCAGAGTGAAGGAGTACAAATAAGAAACTTGTCACCAGATAATGTTAAAAAAACTCTTGCTATGGAAGCCCTAGAAGAAGAAAACACAAACCTCAAAATAACAGTAGCAGCACATGGGATTGACATGCTGAGAATTATGGCAGATAACAGTAGTAAGAGTTTCAGGTTGAGAACAAGTGCCCGCAATTTAGATTGCCTTTTCAAGAAATGTGGTTTACTAAGGAGAAAGATCCGTGGTTTAAATCAACAGATAGGAAAGTTGAAAACTGTGAAAACTAAATTGAAAAAAAAAGTCAGTGTAAGAGATGATGACATAAAAGGTTACAAAGATCGAGAAAAAGGCTATCTGAGTGTCATTGCAAAACAGAAACAGATAATCTCTGACATGGAAGACAATGCCTCTGTGCATGACATTACACAGAAGACAGCTTTGGATGCAGAGATCATGAGTCTGAAAGAACTGATCACTGAGAAAGAGAACTTGATAGCACAGCAATCTGTAATGCTAGATTTCCTTCAGACACAACAGCCATCACAGGAAGCAAAACCCCTTGATGTGATTCCACTGAACTCATATACACCAGATATTCAATATGTGGAGGTGGACATGGGAGAAGCAACACATGAAAAAAAAAGCAGACAAGGTCAATGGTTAGAAGAATCAAGATGAGGGATAGGAAAGCACCCATGGACCCTGAATTTCAATACTCTGATGCTGGAAAAAGAGCCAAAAGAGTGGCTATTGGAGTTCCACAAGAGAAAGAAACCAAAAAACAGAAATTTAGTTTCAGAATTCCAAAAAATAATGTAGCCAAGGCACTGGGACAAAAAGATGTCAAGATATTGAGGCAAATAGTTGGCCTCACCTCTGGAAGGTAATTTTACTGTCATTAATTGTTCTGAATATCACATCTTCAAATAGTTGTTAAATGTAACACTTTTTGTATATGCAGTGGACCAATTTGGCAAGGGGGTCTTTCAGTTATTCATTTTGAAGATGTCATGTCTATATTGAAAGAGGATGAAATTTCCAGTAATGTGAGTATTTACTTATAAATGTAACAACTATTGATCAAATGTAACAACTATTGAGTAAATGTAACAACTATTGAGTAAATGTAACAACTATTGAGTAAATGTAACAACTATTGAGTAAATGTAACAACTATTGGGTAAATGTAACAAATTGAGTATGTACTTATAAATGTAACAACTATTGAGTAAATGTAACAATTGTGAATATCACAAACTATATGCAACATTTAATGTATTTACTTGTATTTTCTTAGGTCATTGATGGGTATACAGAAATCTTATATGATGAGCAAGGAGTTCCAATGCGGATCAACCGATCTTCATTTTTCGTTTCTGCAAACATCTCTCAGTCACTGCAAAATGAAAAACAGCGTCACCTCTTCAAGGTGCTAGTGAAGGAAAGGATAGATCTCAACCTGTATCGGTACATACACTTCCCTCTGCATAATAAAGGGCATTGGACTTTGGCGGTGTATGACATAGTTGAAAACATATGGAGACACTACAATTCACTACTTCAAGAGTATGCAGGCATGGACACACATTTGCAGATGGTTAACAAATTGGTAATCACTACTTAAAGTTTCTGACCATATATATGTTTAACTTAAATTAACATCTCATGCATATACATTATAATTTACAGATGGACACATTCATTGAACATTATGAAGGAATTGAACCTGGACAGATCATCTCTGTTCAAAATGCACCGCAGCAGCCTGATTTTTCGTAAGTTCGTTTACTTTGTTAGGTAATTTCATATATATATTAAAGGAACATACTGATTCAAATTTTTTTTAACTGCAGCATAGAGTGCGGAATTGTGGTCATACATGTAATGACTCAGTATGCCTTACAAACAGATATATCATCGGTAATGACTCGCCAGATGTGCAGTAGTACCAGAGCCCAAATAATACATAAGTTCATCAACGACAAAATAAGGACGTACACAGAAGAGGATCACAAGTTGTTTTCTTTGAATATTGATGATTGAACTCTTAGAGTTTTGTTGTGTCTGTCTGTAAATCGAGCATATAGCAATTTTGAATGTAAACAGCTTATAACAAATGTTTTGGGAGCCATGAAATGAAAATATAGATATATTTTGTCTGATGCTGAGTTGTGATTTACTATTCATGTGTTTCCATGAACAACATGTGTTGTAATAACGTTCATGTAATATAACAGTCAATTAACAATGCAAAGCATGTTACTGTGTATATGTAAATGTAACTAGCCAACAATGTCACAATCTGGGTATAGTAAATGTAATTACAATGGTTAAATTGTGACAGATACCTCTAATGCAACCAACTATTAATTTGATTGTTTTAGGGATAGACTCTGTTACATATGATTAAAATTGTTACATTTCTCTATGTAACAAAAAACTCAGAGTGGTTCAAAGTACAACATAATATTGAATATTAAATCTGGAATCTACAAAACATAAATCACTTATGCAACAATATGAATTTAAAAATGTGACAGATGTCTCTGATACAATCAGTTAATAACTCGATTGTAATACAGGTACACACAACACAAATACACACTGTTACATATCATTAAAATTGTTACATCTTCTAAATGTAACAAAAAACCAAATGATTCATATTATAACATAATATTGAATATTAAATCAAGCAACTGCAAAACAGACTTCACTTATGCATCAATATGAATTTCAAAAGGGACAGATGTCTCTGATACAATCAATTAATAACTCGAATGTAATACAAGTACACACTGTCAATGAATTAATATTTGTTACATCTTCAAATGTAACAACAACCCAAGACTGATACATTGTTACATTATTGTGGAAATTAAACCTGAAAAATATAAAAAGAAAATCAATTGAGTCAGAACAAATCACTTATGTTTCGATCTGCACATTGCTTTATGTATTCTTCACGTGCTTAGTCTTCGGCCTGTAAACCTTTGCTGCCTTCCTTTTTGTCGGTGGTCGCCCTTTGCTTCGAACCTTTTTAGGTGAATGTACACATCTAACCGGCGATGGTGTTACGCCAACAGAACTACAGTTAGCATTCGCAGATGAAAAATGCAACAAAGATTCCTGCAAAGAATCCATGTATTGTGTACAGAAGACATATTTTTCTTCAGATACTACTGCAGCTTCCACAACATATGAAAATTTGGAATATAATTCATTATGCCTCGACATGTGATCATTTGACATGTTGTCCAAATAACAATTCTTCAAAGCATTATGAATTCTTTTGATGCCCTTCCGCCAGCGATCCATAATGTAATATGAAGAAACTACACTCGTGTTTGAATGTATCAAAACTTTAATACAATGCCTACATATGATACCCATGAACTCAAATAGACAACAAACACATCGAAACTCCTGTTTCAATTCATCAAACTTAACCTCATAAGCTATTTTTGTCACGCCCCAGGGCGGCCAACCCCGGGACGCGGCAAATGTATATATATCATATCAGAAACCTACACAGGAGGTCAAATGTATATACTCTAAACCACAATAAAATGACAACACATATCAAATAGGGCTGACATAATATATATACAATATAGCGGAAGCAAAAGACTGAATCTGTGAATAAACATTCTACAGACTCGATACACAATCATACGTCCTGTGAGAGCCAATATACACAAATATACAACTGAACATATACCAACACGTGCCAAGCACGGAAATAAAATACATACAGCCAAGGAAAGGGATGCTGATAGCCTCTGGTACTCGCGGACGTAGCGCTGCTCCGCTACTGAAGAAATCCCTCGGAAAGCTCCAACTGCTGCTCCGGCTCCAGCTCAGGCTCAGTGGCAACTGGGGAAAAACATATGCGAGGGGTGAGCCACACGCTCAGTGAACGGCACAACCCATGCATCACAGACAATATTGACCACAACATATTAATCCATTCTAATCCACAATTTTTCCATAATCCAGATCATACCCTCACCCTTACCCCTCAACAAGGGACTCAGGATATTGGGACTTACAATCATTCACAAACAAAACCAGCGGGTCGCTCATCGCCAACCCACTTCACCCTCACCCTCACCTTTCCAAAGGTGACATAGGATTTTGGGACTGACTAGGCTGTTGGTCACCCTTAGTCCACCGATAGTCTCTCCCTCCACTCCGTAGGCCGCCTGGTCTACTCCCATATTCAGCACAGTCCGTCACCAAATCAGGAGGTGCCTACTAATGGGAGCCCTCTGTCAGGAAGGCCCTGTCTAACGCTGAGGGTAGCCTCTACCGAATCCAACGCAGGGAACAGAACAGCCTATCCATACGCATATGATCCACTCGGATCCGCCGACTACACGCCTCAACAATTCTAATGTCATGAACTCTTCAGAGTTCCTCCAGCGCGCATAACCAAGATGCGGGGAAACAAGTACAATCAAAAGCAGTGTTGGAATATCACTGGGGGAAAGAAACTCGGGAGGGCAGCGTGAGTTCCCGTTATAGGACACCCCGACAACCAAACAAAGAACACGGTGTACCCTAACCCGGGTCTCACCGCTGTCCTCGCAAGGCCCCTCCCCTATAATATTCACTATAACATGCAATTTAACAAGTACTAGCATTTAATTTAATAAATAAACTAGTAGGGTGTCATGCATCGGTCGGGCTTCCTAACATGGAAACAGGGGACATGGTAAATGGCTCTTACACCTATCCTAAGGGTGCAAGTCCCTAACATGCAAAGACTAGGGTAGCATGCATACTACACATGAATCATACAAGCATGGATTACATATTATTGCAGGTTAATATTTATCCATGACGCCCCAGGAGAGGTCGGTATACGCCCAAGCGCGTATAACGCCTCTCTACTGGGTTGGATTGTCCCACTCACCAGAATCGGGGTCGTCGCGCGACCGTCCGTCAAGATCTGCAAGACAGACAATCAATATGGTGAGTTAAAATCCACAAATACTACAAAATACATAAACCCACAATTAAACTCCCAACACTCGGGCAAACGTGCATACGACCCGTACGCACGCTAGCCCGAGCACTCCGACAACCCCCCGCACGGCCGGCCACCACCCGCACGGCCACCCGACCGCCCGGACGCGCCGCCGCGCCTCAGCCCGCGCACTCCGCGCACCGCCCGGGGCCCCGCGCGTCCACCGAGCCCAGCCGCGGCAGCCCGCACGCGCCCCGCACGCCGTGCGCTGGCCCGCGAGCACCCCGCACGCCCCCGCGCGCGGCGCCTCGCCCCCGCGCACACCACCTCGCGCCTTGCCGCGCCCCGCGCACGCCTCGCGCACGCCTCCGCGCCCCGCGCGCACCCCGCGCGCACCTCCGCCACCTCCTCCGCGCGCACCTCGCGCGTCCAGCACCTCCGGCAGCACCTCCGCGCGCACCTCGCGCGTGCAGCACCTTCGGCAGCACCTCCGCGCGCACCTCGCGCGTCCAGCACCTCCGGCAGCACCTCCGCGCGCGCCTAGACCAGCGCCCAGACCAGCCCCTCGCGCCGGACCCGCGCGACCAGCTCCTCGCGCCCCAGCCGCCCAGCTCGCCCAGCACCGGCCTCTGCTCGCCCAGCACCGGCCTCTGCTCGCCCAGCACCGGCCACTGCTCGCCCAGCACCGGCCAGCACCCTGCACCAGGCCCGCGTGCCCTCGCGCGCACGCCGCGCGTACGCGCGCCCGCGCACGCAAGCGCGCCTGCCCGCGCGCACCCGACCTGGCGCCGCCTGGGCTGCTGCTGCTGCTGCTTGCGTCCGAGACAGGGCCCCAGCCTGCCGAGCACCTCCAACCACCTCTCCCACTGCCGCCGACCACCTCAAACCCCCCTCCGACCACCCTCCGACGACCCCCACTGCCACCAACCACCTCCAAATCACAAAACCCTCCCCTAGCAATCATCTAGACAAGAAATGAGAGGGAAAAGAGGCTTACCGAGGGGAGGAGGAGGTGTCCGGTGGATCTCCACGCGCCGAAACCCTTCCCACAAGCCTTCTCACGCCCCGATCTATCACGGCCCTCGATTTGGCTCGAAACAGAGGAGAGAGAGAGGAGGTCGGGGAGGCTAGGATCGTCGAAACTCGAATTTGAAGACACCGGAGCGTAGATCGGGACCCGATCTACACTTCCCGTGCTTTGGGTTTTTGATTTTGAGGGGTGGAGGGGGCTCAAACGGAAGAAAAACGGAGGAGAGGAGAGAGAGAGTCCAAGGTCGGGGATGATGAATAGTGATTTCAAATTTTTAGATTCCATTTATATAGTGTGCGACTTAAAAACCCAGATACGCCCCGGAACTGCGAAATTTTTGGAAACGATGCCAGAATTCGATGAAACTTTCATGAGAGGTCTAAAATGGCGCCAGGACACCAAATATGCAGTCAGATTTCCAATCGGAGTCCTCTAACTCAGACGATAGCTAACAGTCTGAAATTATGCGGTTCCGACCAAAAACCCTAAAAATTTTTAAAACTGCCAGGACGCTCTAACGGTTACCAGCAGGCTAAAAGTGACACAAATATAACATTCTTCCCCCCTTAGGAAATTTTGTCCTCAAAATATTCAAAAACATCTAGGAGGGGAAAAGATGCGTCACACCTGACATCCCTTGTGCTCCTAAGTGTCCTTAACACCGGAACGGTGCTGCCATCGCACCTCGACCAACTGGACGGTCTTGGTGCAGAACCTCCTCACGCGACGGTCCATGATCTCAAACGACTGCTCCACGAATGACTGTCCGGCTCAGAGACAAGCGGCTCGAACGGGATGACGTGAGCAGGATCGTGGACACACCCTTACCCAACTGCGAACCCACCACTCCAAGACGGAGAGGTAAGAATTGGCGCTGAGGTGAGCCTCCGAGTAAACTCCAGGAAGCTCTCCTCGCAAGACGGGGACCACTCGAACCGGACATCCTTCCGAGTAAGGCGGTTAAGAGGAACAGCTATCTTCGAGAGACCCTCGTCAAGCTTCCTACAATAACCCTCCAACTCGGGAAGCTCCGAATCCTTGCGGGGTTCGACGGTCGACGCCAATTTGACGCGACGAGCGTCTTGCCCGGGTCCACAGATATGCCTTCACCAGAAATCACCCAGCCCAAAAGGCCTTAACCTCTAACCAAAACTCACACTTGATCTCTCATCTATCTGATGCTTCCATGGCATCCCTTACCTGGGAAAAGAAACCTCGGGAGGGCACCATGGAATCCCGATATAGGATACCCCGACAACCAAACAAGGAACACGAAGTACCCTAGCCCGGGTTCCAACGCCGACCTCACAAGGCCCCTTAATCCAGAAAGGAACACTGGAAGAAGACATCATTTAAAAGAATACCCCTAACTCCTCTCCGGATCATCTACATCTAGATGATCACCCAACGATGTCATTCAACATCCTTTGCAAGACCCGACCCAACATCATTGGGAACGGTCCAACAGAAATTGGGTTACGAGCGACCCGCCTTCGCCTCATCCACACCCTCACTCCCGAAAGGAGACATTTTGGGACTTTGGGAGAGACTTAGACTGCTCTCTACCCCTGGTCCACCGGTAGCCTCTCCCCGCTCCGTAGCTCGCCTGGTCCTCTGACCGGGAGCCTGTCTAACGCCGGGGCTGTACTACGCGGATCCGACGAAGGGGAGAGCGATTCCACGCTCGCGACACCATTCAATAACCTCTTACCGGGTAGCCCCTACCTAGCATACTCCCAAATTCAGTACCCCTCCGACTGCATCGGTGGTACCTACTGATGGGAACTCACTGCCAGGACAGTTAGAACCCGGCTTCCTTAACCCAAACAACTGCTCTTGACACTCACTCATCCAGATACCCCACACACTTGCATAATAACCACCAATTACACACACATCTATCCTTATACTAAAGAGCTGGGAACACAAGATGATACCTCGAACCATGACACCCGAAGGCTGCGCCTCCTCGGCCGTAAGCGCTGCAACTCTGCCCTGCACCAACCGCGGCTGAGGAACAGGAGCACGCCTCGCCGGCTGCACTGGCTGCTGCTGGCGCTGAGGCTGCTGAGGTGGCACTCGGGGTCGGTCAGCATCTGGGCAATTGTATCTGATATGCCCGATGCGCTGACAATGAAAACAGCGCCGCTTCTCCGGCTGCCAGGACTGGATGGGCACTGCTGCAATGGGTGCTGGATCCCATACTGGCACCGCATCTGCTGGAGGAGAGGCAGCCGCTGACTGCTCGAAGCGGGGCCTCTTCCTCTTGCGCTGTCCCTGGTCCCGACTCCCGGAAGGACCCTGATCTGAAGAAGGGGTCGGAGCCCGCACTTGAATCCCGAGGTCTCTCTCGACAGTCTTCGCCCGCGAGACCAAGTCGGAGAACCTCGTGAAAGCCTGGGCGGTGACGTGCACTCGGATGGCATTGCTCAGACCGAGCTCAAACCGACGGCACCTCGTGACCTCATCCGTCACCAAGGCTGGAGCAAATCTGGACAGACTCGTGAAGCGCGCAGAGTAGTCAGCGACGGACATGGTGCCCTGAGTCAGCTGCTCGAACTCCCGCTCCACTAGCTGTCGCGTCGAGAACGGAAAATACTCGTCCAGAAAATGCCTCCGGAAACCTGCCCAAGAAAGCTGCTCCACTCCCTCTGGAATGTCCACCACTCGGGTAGCCCACCAATCAGCGGCGTCACCCTTCAGCATGAAGGTGGCCAGGGCGACTCGCTGGCGATCGGTGCAAAGCATGGCCGCGAAAATGGTATCCACCTCCCTCAACCAACGCTCTGGCGCAAGAGGATCTGCCGACTGCCCATGAAACTCGGGAGGATGGAGCTTCAGAAAGGCGCTGAGGCCGCTCTGCTGCACCCGCGCTGCCGCCTCTAGCTCCTCCTCCCTCTGCAGGGGATCCTCAACTCCCACCGCCGGAACTGCCACAGGAACTGGGGGTACATCGGGTACCACAGGCGGATCTACCACCAAGGGGACCGGCGGAACTGCCTCGCGGGTCGCCCTCAGCTCCTGAATCTCCCTAGCCTGCTCTGCAATCATCCGCGTCTGTGTCTCCACCAAATCTGCCAACCGAGCGAAAGCACGCTCCCAAGCAGGAGGCTCCTGCGTCAAGGGCTCTCCAGTAGCATCCTCGTCTCTGGTAGGTCCGGAAACCTCCAAAGACCGAGAGGGACCTCGTCCGCGCCGTCCTCTGCGAGGAGGCATATCAGCACCCTAAGAAAACCAGACACTAGGATCAGAATACTCACATCGAAATCCTAGGACTCATCTCTACGAAAGGAAGACTATTGGCTCTGACAGGACCAGGCTCTGATACCAACTTTTGTCACGCCCCAGGGCGGCCAACCCCGGGACGCGCAGGTGCATGTATATATCAAATCAGAAACCTACACAGGAGGTCAAATGCATATACTCTAAACCACAAATAAAATGACAACACATATCAAATAGGGCTGACATAATATATATACAATATAGCGGAAGCAAAAGACTGAATCTGTGAATAAACATTCTACAGACTCGATACACAATCATACGTCCTGTGAGAGCCAATATACACAAATATACAACTGAACATATACCAACACGTGCCAAGCACGGAAATAAAATACATACAGCCAAGGAAAGGGATGCTGACAGCCTCTGGTACTCGCGGACGTAGCGCTGCTCCGCTACTGAAGAAATCCCTCGGAAAGCTCCAACTGCTGCTCCGGCTCCAGCTCAGGCTCAGTGGCAACTGGGGAAAAACATATGCGAGGGGTGAGCCACACGCTCAGTGAACGGCACAACCCATGCATCACAGACAATATTGACCACAACATATTAATCCATTCTAATCCACAATTTTTCCATAATCCAGATCATACCCTCACCCTTACCCCTCAACAAGGGACTCAGGATATTGGGACTTACAATCATTCACAAACAAAACCAGCGGGTCGCTCATCGCCAACCCACTTCACCCTCACCCTCACCTTTCCAAAGGTGACATAGGATTTTGGGACTGACTAGGCTGTTGGTCACCCTTAGTCCACCGATAGTCTCTCCCTCCACTCCGTAGGCCGCCTGGTCTACTCCCATATTCAGCACAGTCCGTCACCACATCAGGAGGTGCCTACTAATGGGAGCCCTCTGTCAGGAAGGCCCTGTCTAACGCTGAGGGTAGCCTCTACCGAATCCAACGCAGGGAACAGAACAGCCTATCCATACGCATATGATCCACTCGGATCCGCCGACTACACGCCTCAACAATTCTAATGTCATGAACTCTTCAGAGTTCCTCCAGGGCGCATATCCAAGATGCGGGGAAACAGTACAATCAAAAGCAGTGTTGGAATATCACTGGGGGAAAGAAACTCGGGAGGGCAGCGTGAGTTCCCATTATAGGACACCCCGACAACCAAACAAGGAACACGGTGTACCCTAACCCGGGTCTCACCGCTGTCCTCGCAAGGCCCCTCCCCTATAATATTCACTATAACATGCAATTTACAAGTACTAGCATTTAATTTAATAAATAAACTAGTAGGGTGTCATGCATCGGTCGGGCTTCCTAACATGGAACCAGGGGACATGCTGCATGGCTCATACACATATCCTAAGGGTGCAAGTCCCTAACATGCAAAGACTAGGGTAGCATGCATACTACACATGAATCATACAAGCATGGATTACATATTATTGCAGGTTAATATTTATCCATGACGCCCCAGGAGAGGTCGGTATACGCCCAAGTGCGTATAACACCTCTCTACTGGGTTGGATTGTCCCACTCACCAGAATCCGGGTCGTTGCGCGACCGTCCGTCAAGATCTGCAAGACAGACAATCAATATGGTGAGTTAAAATCCACAAATACTACAAAATACATAAACCCACAATTAAACTCCCAACACTCGGCAAACGTGCATACGACCCGTACGCACGCTAGCCCGAGCACTCCGACAACCCCCCGCACGGCCGGCCACCACCCGCACGGCCACCCGACCGCCCGGACGCGCCGCCGCGCCTCAGCCCGCGCACTCCGCGCACCGCCGGGGCCCCGCGCGTCCACCGAGCCCAGCCGCGGCAGCCCGCACGCGCCCCGCACGCCGTGCGCTGGCCCGCGAGCACCCCGCACGCCCCCGCGCGCGGCGCCTCGCCCCCGCGCACACCACCTCGCGCCTTGCCGCGCCCCGCGCACGCCTCGCGCACGCCTCCGCGCCCCGCGCGCACCCCGCGCGCACCTCCGCCACCTCCTCCGCGCGCACCTCGCGCGTCCAGCACCTCCGGCAGCACCTCCGCGCGCACCTCGCGCGTGCAGCACCTTCGGCAGCACCTCCGCGCGCACCTCGCGCGTCCAGCACCTCCGGCAGCACCTCCGCGCGCGCCCAGACCAGCGCCCAGACCAGCCCCTCGCGCCGGACCCGCGCGACCAGCTCCTCGCGCCCCAGCCGCCCAGCTCGCCCAGCACCGGCCTCTGCTCGCCCAGCACCGGCCTCTGCTCGCCCAGCACCGGCCACTGCTCGCCCAGCACCGGCCAGCACCCTGCACCAGGCCCGCGTGCCCTCGCGCGCACGCCGCGCGTACGCGCGCCCGCGCACGCAAGCGCGCCTGCCCGCGCGCACCCGACCTGGCGCCGCCTGGGCTGCTGCTGCTGCTGCTTGCGTCCGAGACAGGGCCCCAGCCTGCCGAGCGCCTCCAACCACCTCTCCCACTGCCGCCGACCACCTCCAACCACCTCCGACCACCCTCCGACGACCCCCACCGCCACCAACCACCTCCCAAGCACAAAACCCTCCCCTAGCAATCATCTAGACGAAAAATAAGAGGGAACGGAGGCTTACCGAGGGGAGGAGGAGGTGTCCGGTGGATCTCCACGCGCCGAAACCCTTCCCACAAGCCTTCTCACGACCCGATCTATCACGGCCCTCGGTTTGGCTCAAAACAGAGGAGAGAGAGGGGAGGTCGGGGAGGCTAGGATCGTCGGAATTCGGATTTGAAGACACCGGAGCGTAGATCGGGACCCGATCTACACTTCCCGTGCTTTGGGTTTTCGATTTTGAGGGGTGGAGGGGGCTCAAACGGAAGAAAAACGGAGGAGAGGAGAGAGAGAGTCCAAGGTCGGGGATGATGAATAGTGATTTCAAATTTTTAGATTCCTTTTAAGTAGAACGCGACTTAAAAACCCGGATACGCCCCGGAACTGGGAAATTTTTGCAAACGATGCCAGAATTCGATGAAACTTTCATGAGAGGTCTAAAATGGCGCCAGGACACCAAATATGCAGTCAGATTTCCAATCGGAGTCCTCTAACTCAGACGATAGCTAACAGTCTGAAATTATGCGGTTCCGACCAAAAACCCTAAAAATTTTTAAAACTGCCAGGACGCTCTAACGGTTACCAGCAGGCTAAAAGTGACACAAATATAACAATTTTCTTTGTTGCTCCATCTTTGCCTTTTGAAACATCAGCGACAACAAAAGCTCTCACGCCATCTAAATCTGAAACGTCTACCAAATTGCAAAAAATCAACCCCTTGATCTCATTCTGAAATTTTCTAAACATATCATGTGTATATGCCTCTTCAAACTGCCTCTCAAACTGAAAATCAGTAATCAATGGAATGCTTGAGTTAACTGATTGAAAGTCAGCCCTTTCTTCCTTCTCAACCTTACTTCTCAGTGCATTATCGTATTGTTCCACAAATTGCTTCAAAGTCATTTTTGAGTTCACATAGTCATCAAAAAAGGCATTCATACTTTCACTTCTCTGAGTAGTTGACATACCAGCCCAAAAGGTTTCTTTAACGTATACAGGAGCCCATCTTGTTCGGTCGTTGAATAGACTTGTGAGCCAGACATTGTTGCTCAGACCATGATCCAAAATCATTTCCATCCACTGCTTGTCGAAAACATCAGCAGTTAAAGACTCGTAAACTATTGCCTTCAAGCATTTCTTAATAACATCATAACTCTTGCAACTGCAAAAATATATCGAGAAATTAATTGAAACCATTATAAATATGTAGAACTTCATCTGCAATCAAATGACAATAAATATTGCACTGCTAATAACATGACGTGAAATGTAACAATAATAAAATAAATGTAACAAAAAAAAACAAGTAAAATAACAAACCTGCCCAGTTTCTCAGGAATCTTCTTCATGATATGCCACAGGCACAATCTGTGGCGAGAATGAGGAAAAACCTCTAACACAGCCCCTTGTATGGCCTTGCATTGGTCAGTCACTATAGCATTTGGCATACGTCCATACATGCACTCCAACCATGCTTTGAATAGCCACACATATGTTGCAGTATTTTCGTTGGATAATAGACCACATCCAAACAAGACCGATTGTCCATGATGATTTACACCAACAAAAGGTGCAAATGGCATATCATACTTGTTCGTCAAATATGTTGAGTCAAATGAAATAACATCTGAAAATGACTCATATAATGCTCGTGATCTCGCGTCAGCCCAAAAAATATTTCTTACTCTGAAATTCTCATCAAAATCAATAGCATGAAAAATTTGGATTTCGCTTTTGCATGCGCACAAAATAATCACAAACAGCTTGTGCATCGCCTCCACCAAGCCTTCCGATTCTAGTTTTAGACAAGTAATTCCTTGCATCTCTCTCCTCATATGATATGCAATCGTATCCCCCGGCTTTAATAACAAGTGAATTAAAACTTTTTGATGTTCTGATCCCTGCTTGGTCATTTATATCCAGCACTCTTTTTGAAAAAGGATCAATTTCCCTATGGCAAGCAAAATGCCGTGACTTAAGTGGACTCAAATGATGGTTATGACCTAACACAACCTTTGAAATAACAAACAATTCTCCATCCTTCACATTAATGTTTATCCTAGCTCCGCACCCAGACTTGATCGATGACCTACCACTGAAAACATTCCTCCCTGTGGAAACATGCTTCCCATTCCGACAACATGCAAGTGAAAAAAATCTTTGTCGCCCATTGTCATCCTTTTTACCGTGAATCTTCGCAACGCCAAAACCTTCACTGCGAGCAAAGTTTTTATAAAACATTCTAACATCATTTTCCGAGCAAAATGACATTCCAACACTTGGAACAATAACTTCAGTGCTTTGCTCATCAGAAACATCGATTTCACCTTCTATTGCACTGCCTTCCAAAGAAAATGTAACAGATTCCCCTGCAAAAGTATCTACTTCATTGTTACATTTATGCTTAATTTAATTTCAAATGTTTAATGAAATGCAGTACACAGTGACTACTACATGTTAGATATCCCCTGCAACATTATAAACTTCATTGTTACAATTACATATAACATTGTTTACATAGTTGAAAAAATGCAGTACATGAGTGATTGTTACATTTATGAATGTAACAAAAACAGAAAATGTAACAGATTCCCTGCAAAAGTATCTACTTCATTGTTACATTTATGCATAATTTAATTTCAAATGTTTAATGAAAGGCAGTACACAGTGACTACTACATGTTAGATATCCCCTGCAACATTATAAACTTCATTGTTACAATTACATATAACATTGTTTGCATAGTTGAAAAAAATGCAGTACATGAGTGATTGTTACATTTATGAATGTAACAAAAACAAAAAATGTAACAGATTCCCCTGCAAAAGTATCTACTTCATTGTTACATTTATGCATAATTTAATTTCAAATGTTTAATGACATGCAGTACACAGTGACTACTACATGTTAGATATCCCCTGCAACATTATAAACTTCATTGTTACAATTACATATAACATTGTTTGCATAGTTGAAAAAAATGCAGTACATGAGTGATTGTTACATTTATGAATGTAACAAAAACAGAAAATGTAACAGATTCCCTGCAAAAGTATCTACTTCATTGTTACATTTATGCATAATTTAATTTCAAATGTTTAATGAAATGCAGTACACAGTGACTACTACATGTTAGATATCCCCTGCAACATTATAAACTTCATTGTTACAATTACATATAACATTGTTTGCATAGTTGAAAAAAATGCAGTACATGAGTGATTGTTGCATTTATGAATGTAACAAAAACAGAAAACGTGTATTCAAGATGAGAATTGAAATATTAACATCACACACACCATTATGTATTAAATGTAACGATATCAAAGTAACAAATATGAAAATATATCGAAACCTAATAAAAAGATGGGAATAACGATCAACAAATAAACGAGATTCATTACTCTTAATTGGTACATGTAACATATATTGAAAAATTGATCATCATAAATTTAATTTAAAACTCGAATGTTATTTTCAATCCAAAAACTCAAGATATGATGAAAACAATTCACAAAAAACCAGATCCAGAAGGCGTTGATTGGAGATTCAACTCCATAAATAACAAACAATGTTTTCGAACTTCTACAATGGTTTCACCGTATTCAAATCAATTTTGATTTAAATTTAATTTCGAATGTTATTTTCATTCCAAAACGAATCCGAATTGAAGATCCACCTCCATTAAAAACGTTGATTGAAGATCACATACCAGATCGAGTAGGCGTTGATTGAAGATCCACCTCCATTAAAAACGAACAATGTTTTTGAACTTCACTGGATTAAAAATTCCTATAGAGCTACGATGGTTTCACAATATTCAATCGGTTTTGATATTTTTTGGTTGACGATGATCTGCAAATACAAACCTAAATGATCGGCAGTTGTAAATCTCCCCCAATATGCGATTAGAATGTTAATCAATTGTGATCCCCCAATAGTCGGATCAATGTGTAACCGTCTATTGATCCCCCCAAAAAAAAGGGTATTATGGACAATGTGTGTATGCCATGTCATGGGGCCTGATTTGGGGCCTGTGAATTTGGGGCTTGGGAATCATTATTGTAAAACTAATTAGGCCTATCTGGAATAGGCATGGGTACGACCCGCTGTCGGGATGTACCTCATTAGTTAGTGCGCGAGTGATGTAATCGCCCTTGCATCCGTGTGATGCACTTGAATGTAATTAAGGAGAATTCATTTATTGTATCGGTTTTGTTAAAACCTGTAGCTTTGGCATTAAGTTAGGCCTACCTGTGCTAGGCGCGTATATGAACCGCCTATTGGGTTATATGCCTTGGGCTTATTTCTGCGTGAGAGCAGAGGTAACCCCTCGCGTCTGAGCGATGCACTCGTGTGGGAGTCCAAGAGTATTCGTTATCCTCGATATGTGATTATTGAGCGTAGTTAACTTTCCCATAGGGTTCGCTTTGCGAACGTGGGGTGCTTCCTCCCGACATCGTCGTGCGTCGAACACCCCAGCGTCAAAGCTGTCCTGTTTGGGTGCCACCACTTGTAGGTGCTACTGATGCGTATCGCGATACTCATCGGGCTGATGTACCGATCGTGGAAGGCCGACAGGTAGAGGCTACGCGGGAAAGGGCTACCGGATGATTTTGCGAGCGTGGAATCATTCTCCCCTTCTTCGGATCCGCGTTGAAGCTACCCGACGTTAAAGCTGTCCTGACAGAGGGCTCCCACCTGTAGGTACTATCGATGCGTTCGACAGATGTACTGATCATGGGAGTATACCAGGTAGAGGCTACGCGGGAGAGGGCTACCGGATGACGAAGGGTGTAGAACAAAAAGGTTTTCTTCCAACAGTCCTGAGTCACCCATAGGGGTGAGGGTGAGGATGAAGTGAAGTCACGTCGCCACGTGACCCATTCGTTTTTCGTCCGTTCCCATAGTTGTTGGGTCCAGTTACGTATCGATGTTCAGAGACATTGTTGGGCAGTTATCGCGATATAGATGATCCAGTAGTGTTGTGTAGACCAGTAATTCCGCGTCTCTTCGACCAACGGTATGGTCTCTCCCCAAAAGTCCCAAGAGTCTTCCTCCGGGAGTGAGGGTGATGGTGAGGTTGGTTGCGTCGCCGCGTGACCTTGTTATCCATTGGGTTTCCACCCATGTTTTCCTTGAAAGGAAATTGCTTTAGTATTGAACTGTTGTATTGGTGATTGGTTTCCAGCCACTCACTGAGCTTGTAGCTCACCCCTCGCATATTGTTTCTTTTCAAGGGCAGTGTTGGGCGTGGAGCTGGAGCTTCCCTGTGGCGTGGTCTTATGTGCGTGGAGCGTTCTGTCTGGCGGGTGGCGAGTGCGAGGCTGTCAGCAGTCCTAGAAGCATTTATGTATTGTAAATCGTGCATGTGGCACATGTTGTATTTTATTTGGACTAGACTTGGCTCTCACAGGACAGTGATTGTGTATTCGAGTATGTAATAATGTTTTTGGTTTACAGACATTGTTGATATCTTATGCTTCCACTTTTCAGTCAGTTATCATTTATCTTTGCTTTGCCACCTTGTGTGTTGTTGTTGGAGTCTTTGTTGACCTCAGGTATTGATAGCTGATACTTTATATATTGCCGCGTCTCGGGGACGGCCGCCCTGGGGCGTGACATGAGGATCCAGAGGCGTCGCTTGCAGGATAAGGTGCGGGTCCTCGAGGTTCAGGTGGAGGCGTTGGTGAGGGCGAGGGCCGACGGTGCTTCTTCCTCCTCTGCTCCCCCTCCATCCATGGCTTCCGAGCGAGAGCTCGAGTTGACGAGGGAGCTAGACGTGGCCCGTAGTGAGTTGATGGCCACGAGGATGGAGCTTGATCAAGCAAGGGAGGTAGCGACCAGGCCTGGGGAGGAGATGGTCCGGCTGAGGCCCGAGATGGTGTCGAGAGAGGAGGAGTTCGCCGTCCTATGCCATGAGCGAGATTCCCTCCAGGTAAGGGTGTCTTGTGGGCACATTCCCCACTAAACATTAGGGCCTTCCGTTGGTCAAGGGGCGATTGACTAAAGAGCATTGGAATCTTTTGATCAAGCATTTCGAGAGGAGACTGGCCAATTGGAAGGGGGAAAAGATTAGCTGGGGAGGAAGGCTAACCCTTTTGCAAGTGGTGTTGACTAACTTACTATTTTTTTACCTATCGGTGTTCAGGATTCTAGTCAGGGTTCTAGAGGGACTGGACTGAATTCGCATGCGCTTCTTTTGGCTGGGGGGGGGGGGGGAGATCGAAGGGCTCCTCACATGGTGGATTGGGACTCACTATGTCGTCCCAAGAGAGAGGGCGGCCTGGGGGTTTTGGAGCTCAAATATATGAACATGGCTCTGCTTTCAAAATGGGCTTGGAAAATGCTCTCACAATTCGACTCGCTGTGGTTCCAAATTATGAAGGACATATATGGGGTGAATGTAACAACCTGAATCCTCTTATACTGGTTTATGCTAATATTTATGTGTTTGGATTGTAGGATAACATTTATGCTAAATTGGAGCTTATAGTCTTTGTTGTCCTTGAAGTCGTGCATTTGATTTAATTATTGTTAAGCACCTCTAAGGTGTATTTGAGATTTGAGATATAAAACCTTTATTTTTTAGTTATCTTTCATATTAAATTAGTTTGGCATCATTTGGTGCCATATTGGAAAAGTTATGGCTGTTTTACCATTATTGTTCCTCGAAGAAGGAAGCACGGTGTCTTCTATTCGTTGCTGTTTTAGCATAGTTGGAAGTATCATCGGATCTTGGCCTAAACAAAGAAGTTGTAGATAATTTCATCAGCTTTCCAACGGAATTTTATTATCTGAATCAAAGTAGCCTAATAGAAGATACGGTGGTTCTAGTCTAGGTTGTGCAGATTTAAATGGAAGGGCAGTTTGATAATTTTACTTGGATTTCAAAGTTGCACTTGATGGAAAAAGGAGAGGCGGGTAGTTCTCTCTGTGTTCATTCGGTGAGTCCACCCTAAATGTTTTTTAAAGATATATTGAATGAATGGTGGTGATTGTACCACATCATCATATTTTTTTTTAGTTATTATTTTTTATTAGAATTAGATTGAGATAATCATATAATATATGTGATAATAGTTAATTTCGTATTAAATATGAGTTTCAATGTTTGATCTCATTTTTCATCATGAAATAGAGCTATTGATCAACCCAATCAGAGGTGTAGAGAGAAAAATCCACATCCTATCAAAGGGTGACATGTGTGAAAGATTAGACGGGTGCGAACCATCATGCTTGATATTTGATGGAAACGGAGCAGACGAATATCGACTAGGCATTCCTTAGTAGGCGAGGCACAAATAGGCTGGTCTCCCGGCGAGGTGACTCAAGTTTGGTCGGATAGCTTACACCTCGTGGGCGAATGTCAGATTGCAGCTCATGTAGGGCCCCAAGTCCCGACTAGACAAGGACCGCAAGCAGAACCTCTAAAACGGTCGAGCGTCCACCAAGTTAGTAATGATCAAGTTGTTGATTAGGGCCCACTATCCATTAAATGTGGATAACTAAGGGCCTATTTAAATACAATAAAACAAGGCGGTTACCACAAAACTCATCCACTAATAGCCATTAAAGGGGAAAACTGTTACAATGGCAATATGACCAAGTGAACCCAATAAGAAAGGAAAATGTTCATCAAATCAAGGTATGAGTTTCATTTTCTAACAAGCCACATTAAGAGTGAGATTATCCTTTCTTGAGTTCCCTTACTGACTTAAGCATCGGAGTCCCTTTAGTTGACACCACACTGGTGTCCCCCTTACATCTTTGTCAGTGCAAGAATCATATTCAGTCGAGTTCAGATTTGACAAGGAGACTCTATCTGCTTATGTTGATTGTTGGAGGAATTTACCTCTTCATAAGTTATACTTGAAAAGTTATGAATTTTTAAAGAATTTCATAAATAATTTAATTCTTAGTTTTTTCATTATCTATATATAAATTGGATAATATCATTCAAGCCACCAAATCTTAATATTTGTTTTTTGTATAGGTACCCCTTAGAAAAATCACATTTTAGTAAAATATCTCTAATAATTTGTTATTACCAATAATACCATTCAAAATGGTTTAAATTGTAAATGAATGTCATTTTTTTATCCATTTGAGAGATATTGTTGGTTTTAAAGTTTCAAATGGAGTATTTTTACAATATAGGGTTGGTTGAGGGGTATGTATGTAAAACATTCATTTTCAAATGTAATAAATCTCTTTTATGTGTAATTTCATAATAAATTTTATAAAAAATTTATTTAATCATTATTAAATTTTCATTATATCATTTATGTATATATAACATGAAATATTATATCGCAAATAAATGGATTGGAAAAAAATTGAAGGTATAGGTTGTGGGTAATTTTTTTAAAATATTTTTTTATTTACATGCATATCGTGCGTAAGGAAAGACTAGTTAATTATTACCTAATAATATACAAAAAATATAGTCTTAATAAATTTTTTTGAGTGATAAATCTTGACATTCTTTTGAGTAAAAGTATGTAGCAACATCCAATACAAAAAAGGGATTTTTATTTTTAAGTTCCCACAAACCATCATATTTAGTGATCGATCCCTCCCTTTTTCGTATTTAGGTTTTAGTCCCCCGATTTAAAGGATAATTCATGGATAGGTCCTCACAGGGACTAAAAAGTAAATTAAATAATTTATGGATAGGTCCCTCTCAGGGACTAAAAATGAACTATCATTTAAATCTGGGGACTAAAACCTAAATACGAAGAAGGGAGGGATCAATCACTAAATATGATGGTTTGTGGGGACTTAAAACTAAAAATTCCAAAAAAATTACATCATGAAACTGAGCTTTGGGAAAATCAGCCAACACCCCATCTCGCCATTAAGTTGAAGATCTTAATAAGTGACTAAATGCAATTTAAATGAATAAAAGCAAGAACTATATCTTATATCGATCATTTTTGGTCAAAAAACATTCTTGTCCATGTTAGGAATGGTAACGGGGCAGGTTAGGACGGGTTTAGTCAAACTCAATTCCAAACCGGCCAATAAAATCTCATCCTAAACTCATGACGGGTTTGTTTTTCGTCACAAACCCATCCCAATGGGATTTTAAGAAACTCGAACATGTCTCATCTCATCCCATTTAGAAGGGAGAACCCCAATTTTTTAAACATCTTTTAATATTTTTTAATTCTTTTTTTATTATAAAAATAAATAATTATCTTTATTCGTCTGTTATGTAATATTACTTGATGCATGTTTATGTATTTTATCAATTTTAACAATAATAATATATAGGAATTTGGTTTTATTTATGTATTCTATTAATTTTGAAAGATATAAATGGTTTACCCTGGGGTAGATTTTCTACTTGGAATCCCAAACTCGTCTCATATTTTCACCGGATTGGAATGGATCGTGTTCGGGTTTAAAATTTAGGGGACCAAACCTATCCCTGGTCGGGTTGTGGTGGGGTTTCTCATTTATCTCATCCCACACGCCATCCCTTATCCATGTCCAATATTTTTTATATTTTTTTCACTGTCCTTCATTTATTTAAATTTTTTTGAATTAGTAACATAAATTGACCATATTCAACCAGCATATAATTTTTTGCATAAAAAACAAAAATTTAGAACACAACTCAAAATAAAATAAAAAAAAGTAACCAACCAACCATAAAACTATATAATAATTTTTGTTCTTTTATAAAAAAGATAACATATAATATAAAACAAAAAAAAAAAGTAACCAACCAACCTATTACAAACCCATGAGCTAGCACACTTATAATTCCTTTTATACCCTTGGGTGTTTTTTTTACATTTTTATGGTAACCGATCACTTTAACGGGGGAGGTGATTACGATATTGTGCAATCTCTTTTGTTCTTTCTTATTTTTGGTTTAAAGCCAAAAAATTCTCATCATGGTTTTCCACACTAAAAAAAAAAAATAATCTCACAAAAAAAACCTTTGTTTTCCACACCAAAAAAAATTCACTTTTTTTTTTAATTCCGTCGAGTTGGATTGTGTATTCTCATTTTTTTATTCTATTATTTTGAATTGTTTAATGTTGCAAAAGCACGATAAAGTAGAGTGAATTTTTCTTGTTTGAAGGATTATCATCCACGATTTTTGTTCATCCACTATTTTTGTGTTCAATCAGTTCGAGCAATTTGATTATTAATGTATGTCGATTTAGGTTTGTACTATGTTATCTTTATGTTTATCCATAGAGTTAATCATCACACTAATTTACATTTTTATTTTTTTGTTGAATCTCGTGTTTTAAAATTCAGTTACACTTGAAAATGTAATTAACTTTGATATGCATTATACTATTTTGAATAGTATTTGCTTTTTTTTAAAGTCAATTATTTGTTAGATTTAGTTTTTGAAAAATATATCTGAATATTATATGCATTATATTTTTGAATTTATTTTGGCCTTTTATGCAGATTATGTTTTTCATTAAATTTTTAAAATTTAGTTACATTTTCAAATGTATTTGAATTTTACATGCATTACACTCTCTGTTTTTAGTGTGATTTTAACAATATTTCTTTGTTGTTTTGAAAGTTAGTTACATTTGTTAGATTTCATTTTTTTAGAAATGTATCTGAATATTATATCCATTATATTTTAATTTTTTTTGTGCCATTATGCATTTTTTTAATGTTTTAAACTTCAGTTACATTTTCAATTATATCTGAATTTTATATGCATTATACTCTATGTTTTTAGTGTGATTTTGAACAAGATTTGTTTGTTGTTTTGAGTCAGTTATACTTGTTAGATTTTTTTTTTTTGGAAATATATCAGAACATTATATGCATTATAATTTTGGAATTTTTTTGTGCATTTACGTAGTTTACTTTTCCATTAAAGTTCTGTTACTTTCAAAATCTATTTGAACTCTATATGCACTATACTTCTTGTTTTATTTATGTTTTTAAACAATGTTTGTTTTTTCTTGAAATTCAATTGAATTCCAAATGTATTAGATCTTTATATGTATTATATATATATATATATTTTTTGTGTTATTAAACAAATTTTGTTTTTCTTTTAAAAGTCTGATACATTTTGAAATGTATCTGAATTTAAAAAAAAAAAAAGTAGAGGTGGAAGTCACTAAAGGTGGAGGTCAGAGGAGAACTCGAAATGTAGTCGAACTACTTCTCGTATGATAGAGGATGGCAAAAGGAATCCAAGGGTGGTCACACCAGTCGCCGAATATGAGGAGGCCAACTGGAATGAAATTTTGAAGTGGCAGATGATTTAGAAGGGTAAAAAATGAATTTTTTAAAAGAGGAATTATTGTATTGGGAGAGTTAGGTAACAATAATTAATGACGGAGCATTGTATTAGAGCGAAACACTCATGATAGTGCTGTATCATATAGTAGTACTCAAAATTTAAAAAGAAGATTGGTAGTTTAAAAATCAACAAAAAAAATTCCCCAGATCTTGGGATTGCTAAATATGATCTTAATTTATTAAATAAAAATAAATAAATAAATAAATAAAAAGAAGAAAAACAAATCTTTTTACATCAATTATTATATGGCTTTAATTAAAAATAATTGAATCCACAAACCTAATGTTCTCCCCAACTAACGTCAAACCAAAACCCAAATCATACCACTCAAATAATAAAAAAAAAAAGAAACAAACCATATGTCATGGGATCTTGACACAAATCAAATCTTTTACCGAAAAAAGAAAGCTAAAAACAATAAATAAAGAAAGGAAGAAAAATAGTAATTCATTCTTACATGACATCTCTTCACAAAAATTAGAAATATATATATATATATATATATATATATATATTGCACCAATACAATAATAAGAAAAAAAAAAACAAAAAACAAATATACATTATCTACCATCATTAACTATTACTGCTGCTGCTCTTGTCATTCTTGTCACTGCTGTTGCCATCACAATTATTCACTGCTGAAGTAAAGGCCGCGAGTGTGTTAGCAAAAACAATGGGGTCCATCACTGGCCGGCCTGCCACGCGCGGCGGCGGCTCGACCAAATCGGACGACATTTGCGAGCCGGAGAACCTCGATTGGTTGGCAGGGGAGTGTGTGAGGTCAAGCATGACCGTCGGGAAAGGCACGGAGGCCGATATGGTCGCCATGCTCGACAGGCTTGGCGTTAGGGTGGTGGTTGTTGTTGGGGGGATGAAATTAGGGTTTGGGATTTCGTAATTTGCCATTGTGCTAGGCGTGGAGTCAGAGAGGAGGTTGGAGGCGGCAGCGGAGGTCATGGAGGCCATGGACAGGGCGGTGGTCGGGAGAGGGTGATTGTGGTTGCCCTCGTAGGTGGTGATTACGACGGTCTGGTCGTCAGCACACCTTTGGACTTGCTTGCGGACAGGGCAGGCTTTGACCATGGTGCAACGGTAGTAAGAGCGGGGGCACGGATTCCCCTTCGCTTTCTTTTGCCCGTATTTGCGCCACTGGCATCCGTCGTTGATCTGGATAAGAATTCAGCGAACTTAGCAAAAATGATCCTTGACCGAAGGTGCATTTTAGAATATGGTTTGATTATTTATCAAAATTACAACTTATTTGTTTTTGAAAATTATTTATAGAAAGCTTATTTTATTTTTTTTTTCAAAAATGACATTATAACTAAAAGTCGGGTCACTCTTTTCTATTAATCATTCAAAATTAGAGGTATTTGAAAATAAGTTTATAGTTTTTTACTTTTTGGAAAAGCAAAATCACAGAGACCGTGTTTCAAAACTCCACTTATGTTTGATATGAAGACCTTTTTCTATTTAATGCTGTTATATATTTGAAATCAAATAAAAATTCTAAGATAAATACTTTGTGAATTAAAATAAGACAAAATTAAAATTGTGATTTCAAACCAATTAAAATTTTTCTTTTTTGGAAGAAAGATATGGTATTTGAAGATGATTTTTTAAAAAAATCGAGAAATTGAAATTATTATGTATGTCCATTTTTTTTTTGTTTAAAATATGCGATAAATTTTTTGATGAAAATATATAAGATGAACTTATATTTTTATGTTTTTTTTTTGTTTAAAGAAGGATGCATAGTTACTTCCACCCCATAAAACAATGTTCCCACCCCATTACTAAACACACCCCATCACATTGTAAAAAAAACACTAATGTTTATCGTCATGTGTGTCTATATTACACACACACACACACACACACACTAATGTTTTAAACCTTAAATGCATTCTTACCATTCTCTCCCAAAAATCGGGTTGAGTCAGAAATCGGGTTGGGTTCGGATTGGTATCATAGACAACCCGACCTAATCCGAACCCATAATAGACACCCATATGATATTCTAAATGAGAAATGTGTCATTGATACTTGATTCTTTACTCTAAATCTCTACCTTTGGATCACAATATAATTTTTTTTATAGACTTAGATTATTTTAGTATGTGATTAAAATTTATAAAATATGTATATTTGAAAATTAGGTTCCGCAAGTTGGTTAGGGTTACCAGGGGTTGGGTTCGGGTTAGAGTTGTCGGGTTAAAATTCAGGTTGGATCGAGTTAGGGTTCAATATCATAAACTTCGGATTGAGTTCAGGTTGGGTTAACCCAAACCCAACCTGTCCGAGTTGCAGCCCTAATTGTCATCATGCACTTCTTGGAGACAGTTCCCTAAGAGCCTAGTCCTTCACTCATCAAAAATCCAGAAATCCGTTTGTACGAGCAGCCCTCAACTTCTCAAAAATCCAGAAATCTTTCACTGCATCTTTTGTACGGGCAACTTTGTCAAACAACCTAATAAGATATAGGTCCCTAAGAGTCCAGTCCACACACAATCTTTCATTCCAAAAGTTGAACAATGCCCATTCCGCACCCGAAAATTGGACATGAAGAACAATGGCATGGATGACAGTACGACCTGGGGTCTCCCCAGGAAAGAAGCCTCCCTTGCCATCCTTCCAATCGTCGTTCCATCCTCTTGATCAAAGTTTATATGAAGTCTTGACAACAATTCAAAAACAACAAAGTATAAATTTGAATCCATGCATCACCTCGAGCTCTGAAACTGCGAGGAGCAGAAACTGGATGCAGTGAACAGGTGTGGGAACTCTCCCATTAATCTATAATCTCTCTCTCTCTCTCTCTCTCCTCCCAGCACCCTCCTTTGCCGATTCTTCCACTCACCACCCTCGCCTCCCTCCTCCACCCACCAATGCAGCCGCTCTTTGCCGCCGCCTTGGCCCCCACCTCTCTCTCTCTCTCTCTCTCTCTCTCTCTGTTCCTATAATCCCACCCAGATTTTTTTTGGGTGGGATTGCGGCCTAATGTTGTTTATTTAGCCCTCTTTATTTTCCACAAGCTTTGATTTATTTTATTGGGGGTGGACTCAATATTTTTTGGGTGGGAATAACTATCCCTTTAAGAAAAGGGGTGGCACTATGAGGTGAGTAACCCTTCCAGTCAAAGTGTCACTTTTATTTATTTAGAAAGCAAAGTATCAAAAGTGCTAAAAAGATGTTTTAAATGTTGATTTTCGACAATTGTCCAAGGTTGTTCAAGAAATTTACCGGGTGAGAATTGGAGCGGGTCCGAACAGAGACGCGAGGCTTCCTCATGGTGGCCTCGGGGGCGACCATGTTAGATGATGAGAAAGTGACGGTGGTGACACTGTTGCCTCGGGCATCATGAAGGACTATTCCATCGTTGTTCTTAAATGGATGTTCCGCAGAAGCCGCAGCAGCGTCTACATGACTTCTATTGTTGTTGTTGTTATTGTAGCTTTGATTAGTAGTCTGATAGCTTGGCTGTCCTGAGTCCATGAACTGCCTCTGTTTTTTCATGCCCATGTTTTTCTTAGAATCCATATCTTCTTGGATGGCAAACTAAATCAATTGCATTGTGAAATCGCAAAATAAACATGTTAAATATTTAACAAAATTTCAAAAATATTGTGTTAACAATCTTTTTTAGTCTTTTAATTAATATAGATAGAGCATTTACTCCCACCAGTTAATCCTTCATCCCTGCCAACAAAAAACTAAAATTTTGATCGATGGAGACAACTGGGGGGAGGAGAAGAGGATGGAGAGAGCGAAAGAGAAAGAGAAGGATGATAGGAGGCTGAGGAGGGTGGCGGGCATAGGATGGTGGAGAAGACTAGGGAGGTGGATGAGGGAAAGAGAGAGCAAGGGAGAGAGAGAGACTAGGGAGCCAGGGAGCCTCTCATCTCACCTCTCCGCCCCTCAATCGCCCTCCCCGGCTGGCCGGCTCTCATCTCACCCTCTCTTTCTCTCCTATTCTCTCTCTCTTTTTCTAACTCTCCCCCTCCTTCCTCAACTCCACTCCCTTCGCCCCCACCCTCCTCCGTCCTCTCCCTCTTCCTCTCTCTCTCTGATCCGCTCCCTTCTCCTATTGTTTCCTTGGTGAGTTGATTGGTGGAAGTATCGATTTTTATTCAGTATATGATATCAAATAGGATATGATAACTCATAAGATTATCTCAACTTCCTTCGTATGGAATATCTTAAAATAAAAAAAATGATATGTTCATTTTCAAGTGCCAGCCCCATCCGACAGTTCAAACCATTTTTTTTTTTTTTAAAAATCAAACACTATTCTATTGAAATGTATGCTTGCTATATAAGATGAAATATATATTGAAATAAAATAGCATATTCGCATTGAAAATTAAATTTTTTTACATCATATACTATGATAGAATCTCATACATATATATGGGCTACAAACCAGTCAATAAAATAGACTAAGTGTATCAACGCTTTAAAATAAATTACTAAATGCAGTTTCAATTAATAAAGCCGTGTGAGTCATGAGTTCAACGGGTTTATTATTGACATCCAATAAACTAATAAAAAAATATAATTATTTATCGACTAAATTTTGAAAAAAAAAAAACATCCTTGAAAATTGTTTTGCAATTTTTTCTTTTCCTGCAGTCTTATTTCATTGTGGTGTATATATGCAAATTATCTCATATACGCCACATTATGTCGGCCATCTAATTTTTTTTGTTTATGACTTTTGTTTTTATTTATTAAATTGAACTTATCCTAACCTTTGTTTTATTTTGTTTTTTTTTTTTTAAATTTGGACTCATGCCAATAGCTACATATTGGTCAGGCCAGGCATATAATATGTGTATTAAATTATATATATGTATTTATATATTATATTTTATTCATAAAAATCTTAATCAAATATATATATATATATATTAACTAATTACTTTAAAAATAAAAAACTAAAATTTAACTTATTCTTCCTCCACGCAAGATGTGAATGTAAATAAAAAAAATATTTTTAAAAAAAACTGCCTATAACCAATACCCTCAATTTTTTCAATTTATTTTTATATAAGATATAATATACCATGTTATATATATAAATGATGTAATGAAAATTTTAATGATATTAAATAAATTATTTGTAAAATTTATTATGAAATTACACATAAATGAAATATGTTACCACTGAAAATGAATGTTTTTGCATATATACCCCTCAATCAACTATATATTTTAAAAATATCCTATTAGAAACTCTAAAACCAATAATATAGCTTGAATAAATAATAAAAGAAGTTCACTTGCAATTTAAACCCTTTTGAATGATATTATTAGAAATAACAAATCTAAAGTAATTATTCAAACATTGTACTAATTTACCATATATACATGTGTATATCTAATTAATCTTTTGCAAATTATAAAAAATAATCATTTTCACCCACCTCATTTGTCTTTCCCATGACTGAGGTTGAACTCATCACCTTGTCCTCTATTCTGGATAAACGCGTCTCTAGATCGTTGAGTCTCTCTTTCATATTCTGGTGCTCAAGTTTCAACCTCTTCTCCCCCTTAAATAAATATAAAAAGCAGGTTAATTTGAATTAAAATAAAAAAATCAAATAACAAAAAAAGAAGTCATTGTTTCTCAATAACCTTACCTTAGTTTCATCAATATCTTTGTCCACATTATTAGATCTATCGCTCCCAGTATTCGCAGTTGTTAATAAACCTAAATCTGTCTAGATATACATAAAATCATAAATAATTAATAATAAACAAGTCAAGTCAACCATATATAAATTGTAAAAAAAAAATAAAATTTAATCTTACATTAACATTGGCACTAGGAACCTTAGGAAAGAATTCAAAAGAAGTATTTGGAGCAGATCCTCCGGGACTGAACTCTCCCATTAGTAAGTTGAGTCTTCCTCTCCCAATTCACTGCCCATATAAAACACACAAATTCAATCATATTTTTATTCTGCCTAAATTAAATCAAGAGTTGGGAATAAAGAGCAAGCACAGTGAAAGGTGGAAATGTGAAGACTCTGTAAGTCTTCTTCTGTTTAGGTGGGGGTCAAATGTATGTACTTTCTAATATTTATGGTTTGATTAGAAGTTTGGGAATAGGAAAAGAAAAGTCAAATGGTTTGACTCGGTCAACCAGTGGTGAGAGATTGTCATGCCCCGCCTTTATTTTGTTTCGCCCTTGGTGAGGTTGTTTCATTCATGTGTGGTACATATATATTACATAAGCATTCAGAAACGTGTTGAACTGTTGAAGCATTCGGGTACTCTTATTTGCAGCCAGCATCATATGCAGTTTAGAGATGTCATCCAATTTACTATACACTTATTTATAGCTAGCATCATATGTGGTCTAGAGATATTATCCAATTTACTATACAATAATAGTGAAATATATGTTATCATAGTATCGAAAAGATCCATGAGTAATGAAAAGAAAAGACACTTATCCTTCTTGTGTCGAAGACGATCGTAGTTATAAGTAGAGTGATTGAGTTGGAACTAAACAACTGGTAAAGTAGATGACATCAAGTGAAGACGGTATTCCAGTGGAGTTGTAGTGTGGGTGTTGTCATCGTGTAGTGGTCATCGAGATGATTCGTCGATATATACATATTAGTGTAGTGTATAGTCCAAATATAATTTTTTTTTTATCTTTTAAAAAATTATAAATATGTGCTAAGTTATCTAAAAATATATTTTAATTTTTATATAATATATATTTTATTAAACAAGCAATTTTTTTTGTAGAAAAATACAGCAGTTGAGAATCATAGAGTGACTAAAAAAAGGGGCTGGACATCATTTTTCATATAAAAAAACATAAGTTGGGCTAAATGGGTATGAGGTCGGATTAAAGTTAAGATCACCGCAGAGAGATGAAAGGAGGGGACACAGTCAAAGTCAAATCAGACTGGACTTCCGGTAGGGAAGGTGGGATACGTCAACGGATTTGATGGAACTTCATATGGGACCCACCTTCTTTGACCCATGAACACTTCGTTCTTGTTGGATCTGACGGTGCATCAAATTCCACGTCATGATCTGTTTGGATCTGACGGTCCATCAATTGCCACCATACTTGGGATGAAGATGCATGAGATTACGCATATCTCTATCATTCAATTAGTCACATTTTATAAAATATATATATTATTAAATAAGATATATAATTTTTAAAAATATAATAAACATATATGATGTAGGGTGTGTATTTGGATGGAAGTTAAAACTCTCAAATTCTTCAAATCTTACGTTTTAAAAGCTATGTTTTAATTTTCAACCGCAAGATTTTTTTGTGTTCTTGGATTTAAGTTTCAGAATTTTTTAATTTTTTAAACACAAAATCTACCTAAACTTTAGGTCCGTTTTGGATATGAATTTAAGTATATTTTGCGTTTGAAAAATTAAAAATTCTGAAACTCAAATCCAAACATATTTTCAGCGTTTAGCTTTTCAAACCACGATCTTCTTTTTTAGACCAGAAAAATCTTGTAATTGAAAATCTAATAAAATCTAATTCCTGTATTTGAACTTCTTTAAATTATAGTTGGAAGTGTTAATCAATCAATTTTGTGAAGTATCAATGTCTAGCTGAATAAGGGTCATTGATAACAAGATAGACCAATTAAAATTGTAACTCACTGTATGATCTCTTACCCTCCAATTCAAGCAATCCAACAAACATTTGGGTGATCCTATCTATTTCTTGTACATTTCAATCCATGCTAGAATCTTCCATCTATAAATCAAGGGTGATGATACTCAGGCCCCAACTCATAGGCCCCACTCACAGGCCCCATGAGGTGTCATCATCTTATTGGTTGGCTTGTTGACTTTTGAATATAGGTAAAATGGTAAAATATTGATATGCCCTTCATTAAAAATATATCCCATTAACCCAAATCCCCCTTTTTGAAAAATATATCCCACTATAAAATTTGTCTATTTTAAAATTGGAATTTTGAAATTCTTATGAATTTTACACCAAAACTTACCTAACTTACACAAAAATTACCTAAATTGTTTTTCATCAAAATTACACCAAAACTTACCTAAATTATACCAAAATTACCTAAATAACACAAAAAAAAATGTTCCAATTTTTTTTTATGATTATAACTGTTACAGAATGTAACAGGTGTTGCATAAAGGTAAATGTAACAATCTTATGATTGTATAATTTTGCTGTATAAATGTAACAATAACTTCAATGTAGCAGACTCCTATGCAAAAACAAATAAAAAATTTGCTCTTCAATGACTATTTAGATTGTCATATAAAAAATGTAACATTTCCACAACAATACACCTGTAGTTAACTGTTACATTTACAAATATATAAATCATCACGTGTATGCGATTGACTGTTATATTTACAAATGTAACAAATACAAATCATTATCTGTATGCGATTGAATGTTACATTTTTTAATGTAACAATAATATACATTTACGAATGAAATGTAACAGTGATGCATAAATGTAACATAAATATGTGAATGTAACAGTTTATAACATTCATGTTAAAAAATGTTGTAGAAACAAAAAAGAGGAGAAGAAATGTAGCAGACTCCCATGCAAACCAAATAGTCATGAATAATAATATGATTGATCCTTGAAATATCCATGAATTGGCATGTTAAATAACATTATGTCGTTATAAGACTGTTACATTTCAAATGTAAATACAAAAAACAATACACACATTTACAAGACTGTTACATTTCAAATGTAACAAAATAACAAAAAACTGTGTATTGCTTAAATATTTCTCTTTCGTATCAAACAGCAATATTCATTAATTGTTACATTTATAAATGTAACAGTATTAATCAATACACAGTTTCCACAATGTAAATACAACAAAACAATATACCTTGCTTTTGTGGTATCTCGGACAGTCCTTCGTTTAACGATAGGAAGCTCTCGACCATCCTCTTTGTCAGTCTCAACAGAATTAAGGGTATAATAGACAATTTACACTTGCCACATCATGGGGCCTATTTGGGGCCTGTGAAATTGGGGCCTAAAAATCATTATTGATAAATTAATATCTATAATCAGCCTAAATTTAAAATACATACCATTACATTTAAAATACAAACCTAGTTTAAAAAAAAACTGAAAAAGGAAGTGATGTTGGTTTGGCTAACACTAACTTCTAAAAAATAGATTAAGATTTTTCATGAAACATGGATTTGATATTAAAAATAATGATTTGTAACATAAAGAACCCTAATTTGTAGTATGAAGAACACTAATTTGTATTATGAGGAATCCTAATTTGAAACATGAAGAACCCTAATTTGTGATATAAAGAACCCTAATTTGTAACACAAAGAACCCTAATTTGAAACATGAAGAACCCTAATTTATAGCATGGAAAACCCTCATTTGTATTATGAAGAACCCTAATATGAAAAAAAAAATACAAAACATATCTGATTGAGTGATCCGATCTGATTCAGGGAAGGAGAGGAAATATTTGATTTTTGGGATAGATAAAACAATTTCGAAATGGGGTATGAGTGGCTGTGATGTTTGGAGAAAAAAAAAATGGTAGAGAAGAATGGGAGGAGAGAGAATGGAGGTTTGGAAGATTTGGGGGTTTGGGGGGGTCACGGACGCATACAAACCAGATCATCCGGTTTCAATTTTTTTTTTAAAAAAAACCATCACAGCCATCCAATCACGAGTTCAGTGATCAAATGGCTGTGAGTTGCTATCGCATGATGGGGTGCACGGCCGGATGGCCACACCCCATCATTTGCCTCTCTCTCTCTCTCTCTCTCTCTCTCTCTCACTCTAATATATATATATATATATCACTCATTCTTTGAAAGAATTAAAAAAAAAAGAAAATGATACACTCAGTCACATTCACCAACCAAAACTCAGACCTCAAGTATTTTCATTTTTTTTAAAATAGTAAACATTATCTAATGAGGTATATGCTTTGATGAAAAGTGCATGTCGCTTAATTTCGAGTTGAATGAACACATTTTTAATAAGTGTAAGAAAAAATTTAGTGAGGTTTATGCATCATCTAATGAGGTATATGCTTCACTGAGTTTGTAACGAGGTATATAAGTCTGTGTTTTGGACTAAGAAAAAAAACTGAGTGCAGCAGCACTCAAAAAAAAAAATTTGGTAGCGGTGACCACTTGCAGGCCCATTTTCTACTAATATTCATCAAGCGGGGCTGCAAATATTCAAAGAGTTAGGGTTATGTTTACAAATTACCCCAGATAAAACCCTTTATCTTTGACCAAGGGGTCAGGATTTAGCAAATAATAGTTTTTTTTATTTTCAGAGAATAAATAAAATTTTGTATTTTTATGAAAAAAGGGCATACACAAAGTGAAAATTTTCGTTTTTTTTTTAACAAATAATAGTTTGACTTTGAGGAATTATATTTTTTAAGATTTATGATACACTAATGATTGTTAGAATCTAAAGATCAATTGTTTGATTGTTAGAATGCATGTATTTGCAATAATAAATCTACAAATAATCCTTATCCAACAATAACTCCATCAATGCGAAGACATTATAATAAAGCTAAGATCAGAACTTGATAATTGTCTACTGTACAATTTTGCTGATTATGGATTGTACGGTGTAGATTTAATTTTTGTAATAAATCAATGCATAATGTTGTATGTTGTGAAAAGATTTTTTTGTACTTAATTAGTATATTTTGAATTATTGTAGGGATTTATGAAAAAATAGTTATTCTTGTTGGTATTAAATAATCATATTCCTAGTCTTAAATTGATAACACTTGATCTAATGGAATTTAATAATCTAACTTCTTTTGCTTATCTCTATTAATAATATAAATAATATCGAATCACAATGAAAGATAAAAATGACTATTTCTCTATCGTATAAAAGTAAATCGTGTAAGTAAGGAAAATAGGTTAGACACATGTACAAATATTGAACTCGGGCCTCGTGAAATGTGGCTCTCAAAAATAAAAAGTATCATTTTTCATTTGTTAGATCAAAGTTTATTAAACATTCATGGTGAAGATCTGTACCTTGTAAATGATCTCAAGTAATAGTTTATTATAATAATTTATAGATGTGATAGATTTCTTAAAAAGTCATGTTTACTATAGCTCGATACGGTAATATCTTAGCCCCCCATTTGGATACTGAATAAGACTTATCACGGGACATATAGTTATATCGGACTAGGAAATGTGTTTAGTTGTATTTTGAGTTATTCTCATTAGAAAATGTAATAATAAAATTTTTGTTGTATAAATAAAATGTAAATAAAGTGTACATAAAAATTTATAAAAGGCAAAAAAGTTATAATTGTTGCTTTTACAAGTGATTTATAAATGATGAAAGTTGATTTGACAGTGAGTCTAGATATTCTTTGAATACGTAAAATAACATAGAATTACTTTAATTCCAAAGGTTGGTTGGAATCCATATATAACGTTATGCCAGTTTATCAAAGAATACATTATCCACGGGAATTCAATGCACCCAAACATCTTAATTCTCCTATTTTGCTTTATTCCATATTATCCACTCCTCTATTCCCCATCCAAACGGGCTAAAAGATCATATGCACTGTTCACGTGCATAATTCCATCATCCATGCAAGGGTCCATCTTATGCATTCAACAAAGAGGAGCCCATCATGGGCTGGATCAAATAAAAGGCCCAAACTCAACCAAAAAAAAAAAAAAAACATGAAAATGTTAAACTCAGTTAAATTTTCGTTGACTGATCAAGGATATTATACTATTATTCTATTTGGTTAAGTCTAGCTAAAAACACAGTATATTAAAACCCCTTATAATTTGTTAAATTTGTGAAAAACCCTATATAAATAATAATTTTATCATTCCAAATAGATTATAGAATCTTATTCGGAGGGGTAAAATAATCATTTACAAATGATTTTTCGCATTTTTAATATATTGTATGAGGTTTTTGGTGTATTTTGTTTTTAGTCAGAGTTAACCAAATATAATATTCACATAATATCCCTCATCTGTCAGTGAAAGTTTAACTCATGAGGTTATTTGAATTTATGTGGTGTTTTTAGGGGGTTATATGGATTTCAAGAAAAGTCAGAGTGTTATATAGGTTTCAGACTGTTTAGGGGGGGTTTATTTGAATTATTCCCTTTTATAAATTACAAAAAATATGATAAACAATCTAAAAAAAGAAGGTATTTGTTTGACAAAATTTTGGGAAATATCTAAACACTATAACTTCAACTTAATTTGGATTCTACATGGAAAAGCATCTATCAATGGTGTTGCAATACTATTGAAATACGTCATTGAGTCTGGAAATGACAATGAAAGTTTTTTGTCTGACACTCCAAGTATTCACACTTGCTCTTTAGAAAACATGCATGTTATTTTATATAGAGATAGTGTGTCAACAAGTCATCACTCATTGTAAACGACATGTTTCACACAACATTGTTTGAGAGAGGTACAACATATTGTACCATATGTTTATCAACAATTGCAACAACTGAATTGCTTAACTTGTGGGAAGAAAGTGGTTTCTGATGTGTTCCTTATCAAATGGTACTAGTGTTATAGTTACATAAATTAAAGGAACGAATCATGTCGTCGATAACGACCTAATTTTATTGACCTGACGAAATCCTAATATCATCTGGATATGGCAATCCAGTTCATTTTGCACTGATGCATGTATATATCATTTTCACAATTGAAAAGATTTGTGTGAGTGGAAGAAATTTTTGAAAAAGAAATAAATTAAACAACTTGCAGTAAGGATATAGCATGACTGGTTAGCAAAGTCATTTCTATACATGCATTGTACACAGCCAAACTTATTAGGTAGAGGAGATTGAAACATCGAACCGGAGATCGATCGCTTGCGCTTATTGGAGCTGTTGGATCATATATTTTTCAGGCAGAAGCGACAACTGGGAAGGAGAATGCATAACAGCTATCCCAGATTATGACTTCTAGAGTTTAGACCACAAGGTGGTCACAATATTCATGGTCACACATGAGAAAAAAAAATGGTTGGAGAGATGCAATGAATCAAATCACTTTTTTTATTTATTAAAGGGTGAAGACAAAACTGTGATTTGATGATATGTGGGTGTCCTTATTAATTAATGGCTGTCTCCAGTCCTACAAAATAAGCATTGTTGGTTGAATATCATGCTTGGCTTCACTTGGACCATGACAACTACAGCATCATCTTTTTATTAAAAGTCCTCCCTAGATTCCAATTATGTGTACCAGTGTAGCTTTTCTTTTTCAAACATGGAATTGTGAGTTTGTGTTGACAGAGACATGGTGACTTAATTAACCACACATCACATTCAGACCTTTGAATTGCGGAATAAAATGTAGATAAAATAAAACTGATTTGAAATAGTTAGTGAAACCAAGTGTGTATATTTTAAAATATTAAGTTATTGTTAGAATAATTAATTCGAGTTACATATATGAACACTACACACTTAGCGTAGGTGACATACCAGAACTAGACATGCTTGCATCTGTTTTTTGAGAGACGTGATATTTGATACATTGACATTGGCCTCATGCTTTATACCTGTATTATATATATTATACATTGTAGTTTTTTTTTTATATTTGCATAGACAAGAGGTGTAATTATCAGTGATATTCTTCAACACTGTATTATCTTAAACCCTTTAAACTATTACGAGATAAATAACCGTTCCATTATAAATAATAAATAAATTATTTTTTTATTGGATTAATGTTGACATTTTTTTATTGGATGTATTAGAAACATAACAATGGATATTTTTGCAATCGAGAATACAACAACAGAGGTAATTATACAAAAATAGAATTCAATAGGGTCAGATATATATGCAAAAAACCCAAAATTCAGTTGACATGCGAACTCTTTCGATTTATAAGATGTGACTATAAATGATTTGACATGTATATTTCATATGTACTAATTATATAAGTTAGGTTGAATAACACAATTTTAAAAGAACTTGAAATATCATTATCTATTGATTCTCATTTTATTTTGACATAATTATATTATCTGTAAATAAACAAATTTTTGTATTTAATCCTCTACCCAGCCAACGCATTAATGCATGAGATTATCTTATATATATCGATGACAATATTGGACGATAGTTCACTTGTTCGTGTCTATATTATAATATATAGGTTCATGTTTTTTTTTTATTATTATCTGATTTTATGATATGTGATTATTTTATTTTCCCCTATTTTCAGTTGGTGAATTCAATGATGTCACGATAATTACTCGTATATTGGTTGTATTATATATAAGGCCGTCACATTGTACCATGTGTTTGACTTTGTAAAATTAATTTGAAGGGGTCTTTGTCAGAGTGAATGGGATAATCATAATATGAAAAATTAAAATAAGAAGAAAGAAAGATTGATTACGGCTCCTGAATGTGACATTTTTGATGGTGTCTCGATCACAGACCGTGCTTTTACGGTCTGATCACAACAAACAAGTACTATTTTGTCCTTGTGTCCCTAGACATTGCATCGTCCCCAACTCTTGTGATCTTCTGAATCTCTTATCATTCCATTAATTTATTAAATATATTCATGTTGAAGATATGGATGAATAATTAAAAAGATAAAAATTAGCATCTCACTATTTTAAAAAGTAGATATTGTGATTGATATTATTTTGACTAATTGTTACAGAGTGAAACACATTTTCTTTTCATCCTAATCTCTCATTTAAAGTGGTCCACACATTCGGTCCACCCCCAAAATAAAGAGCCTTGAATACTAGAAGAAAAGCACCTATACCTAACAAAATTAGATGAATACCTAAAATTGTGGTCATTTTATTTCTATCTTTCCATACATAACCGAAGAACGGAAAGGATTCTTCTAGAGTCTCAGGTCCAAGAAGCGCATGATAAATACCGCCAAAGCCTAAGACTGCAGAGGAAATTAGATGAATATTTGACTCTCCTCTTAGCATATAAATAGGATTTGATCCCATTATATATCTTAAGTCCCAGGTAAGCTAAAGAGAGGAAGTCAAATATATAAATAGGATTTGATCCCATTATATATCTTAAGTCCCAGATAAACTAAAGAGAGGAAGTCAAATATTTTCTTTAACCCTTTTATTTTTTCAGGCTATGTAGCAAAAGAATAGAGAAAGAAGAGTTAGAGACAGATCGTGATGGACTTGCAATCATTTAGATTAATTATGTCCAATCCGTAAAGTCTTCGATCTTGTGAATTTAGTCTAACAATTGGTATCAGAGCATGATTATAGAATTATTTTATAATATGTTTTAATGATGATATCTAGTTTTATTCATTATATATATATATGTTAAATAATTCATTTGCTTTGAATTATGGGTGATATAACACGCATATCGTATACAGGTTGTTATCATGATTTGCTGATATGTTAGTTTAATATGTTAGCATATGGTTTTATTGGATAACATGACATGTGCATGAAAATATTCTTATTCACGTGTGCATGTACACGGATTACATCAAATCATTGCCCATATATATTTAATGAAATGAACGTTTTTCAAATATTCTGTGTATGATTTACAGTAGAGGCCGATTGGTTATGATCATACGTTTTCCATTTGGATTTGATGATTTTATTTATTTTAATCAGCATGTCAATTGGGATTCTTAGACCTTGTATGACATTTATGTTATTGTTTGAATGAAGGATTAAATGAATGCCAATTAAATAAATTAATTAATTAAATCTATTATAAATAAAATCGGGTATGCAAAAGGATTCAAGATTTACATGTTTTGAATGGAATAAATGTTATCTCCATTTGATTGATGTAGTTATTATCCATATCTTATGTTAGATTACAAAGTTATCTCTAATCTAATCAAGTATCTCTGAGATCTATTAAGATATGATTATGAATTTAAATTTTAAAAGTTTGTTATTTCATAAACCAATAAAGATGATCTCAGAATTTACAAATCTCATATAATGACAGTTTTGTAAAAGGAACCTTGACATTATGTGATTTCAGGATAAAGACACTTTTTAAAAAAAACCCTGAAATTATGTAAATAATATAGAATTCTAGATAATGGCACTTTTGCAAACATAACCCTAATATTTGGTAAAATTAAATTTTAGTCCCTGATTTATGTGAAAATTGTTGTTCACATTTTGTTTCTGTGAAAATTATTGTTCACATTTTGTTAAGAGAATTAAAATAATTAGTTTGTTAATATACCATTGATTTTCAGATTTTGGGATGAATTATAAACTCTACAAATATCATGTTAATCATTTGTATGATTTTATTATTTTGGTATTTTGACATGCTTGTTATATGGTGTGACTTTTTTTTATTAACATGCTTAAAGTAAAAGTTGTCATTACATTAGGATGATATAATTGATACTTTAACATTTATGAGCACGTCAAAGTAGCCTTAGATGTTAAAATTATTGAATTAATCATATAAAGTTAGTAGTGACGATTTTATTGCATTTTATAAACCGACACATAGGTCAATCCCAAAGGAGAGCCAATGTGATTTAGGTATAAAATGGAATAGAATAGTAGCAAACCTACATTTTATGTACCCAGGAGTTTATGGCTTGCCCAAAGGTGTCAAGACTCTTCGTTACTAAGACGTAGGATATGCCACTAGTTCTACATGTAGAATCTTTTCTACCTAAATGAGTGTAGGTTTAATTACGGTTGTAAACTCAATCCCAAAGGAGGGGTTTACGATGTTGCTACTTAACCACTCAACCAAATAAGTATATTTAAGGATATTATATACACATTTTGAATTTATTGAATAATTTGGAATATATGCATTGAATGAATGTTATAATATGTAGCCTTATATTTAAGACATTATGTTGATTTAATATCTTATGTGAGTCAATATTGTCCTTTTCAGCAATTTCTCCTACTTTTGTTTCAAGTAATAACAGCAATATTCCTATCCTCAATGGATCAAACTTTATTAAATGGAAGGAACAAATCAATTTAACATTAGGGTAAATGGATATGGATCTTGCGTTGAGGGAGGACAAACCTGGTCTCCTCAATGCGGAGAGCACGCAAGAAGAAAAGGCCAAGTATGAGAAATGGGAACGCTCAAATCGGCAAGCTCTTTTGCTGATGAAAGCGTATGTGGGAAAGAACATTCGGGGATCTATCCCTGAGTGTGACACAGCTCAATCTTATTTGAAAAATGTGGAGAAACAATTTGTTAGCTCCAATAAAGCCTTGGCCAGCACCCTAATGAACAAATTGTCCTCCATGAAGTATAAAGGATCCGGAGCTATTCTTGAACACATAATGCAAATGCGAGATCTAGCTACTCAATTGAACACACTTGAAGTAACCATTTCTGATTCCTTCTTGGTGTACTTTGTTCTCAACTCTTTGCTGCCTCAATATGGTCCATTCAAAATTTCCTACAACACACATAAAGAAGATTGGTCAATCAATGAACTTCTGATCATGTGTTTGCAAGAGGAAGAGAGGCTAAGGCAAGAGAATATACAGAATGCTAATTTAACTTCTCATGAGGAGAACAAGTATACTGGGAAATGAAAAGGTGTCTCTTTCAAGAAGAAGTCAAAGAAAGCTTCAACTATTCAGAACCAAGTTGGAAGCTCAAGCTCTGGTTCCATTCCGAATCAAACCGAAAAACCAGTGATAAAGTGCTTCTTTTGCAAGAAGAAAGGACACATGAAGAAGGACTGTCAGAAATATCAGAAATGGCTTGCCAAAAAAGGGGTTTCTGTCCCAAAGGACTCCAATTGAGAGTGAACGATGCATCATATCTGGAAATGGGATGCGTTCACACGTGGAGGCTGTAGGAACCTTTAGATTGATCTTAGATAGTGGTTTTGTTTTAGACCTTGAGAACACTTTCTTTATTCCTAGTTATTCCCGCAATTTTATTTTTGTTGCTAGACTGGACCATGTTGGTTTCTCATTTAATTTCAATAATTGTGGTTTATCTATTTTCCATAATTCTCAATTAGTTGGTTTTAGAATTCTTGTGGATGGTTTATACAGACTGCATCTTGATAATTCCTATCAGCAATCCCTTTTAACCTTGCATAGAAATGTTATCACTAAGCGTGGAAGAATAAATGAAACATCATCCATGCTTTGGCATAAAAGATTAAGCCATGTCTCAAAAGAGAGAATCCGGAGATTAGTGAAAGAGGGTATACTACCTTCACTTGATTTCTCTGATTTTGGGACATGTGTGGATTGCATAAAGGGAAAGCAGTCCAAAACCTATAAAAGAAATGCCATAAGGAGTAATGGAACATTAGAATTGATCCATACAGGTATTTGTGGTCCTTTTCCTCCTTGTATAAGTGGTGAAAGGTACTTCATCACATTCACTGATGACCACTCAAGATATGGTTACATCTACATGCTCTCTGATAAGTCAGAAGCAATCAATGCCTTTAAAGTTTTCAAGGCAGAGGTAGAGAACTAACAAAATAAAAGAATTAAAGTGGTAAGATCAGATAGGGGTGATGAGTACTATGGTAGACACACTGAAGTTGGAAGAGCTATAGGTCCATTTGGTAGGTTCCTTGAAGGATGTGGAGTTCAGGCACAATATTCCATGCCAGGTAGACCTAATCAAAATGGTGTTGCTAAAAGAAAGAACCGCACTCTTTTGGACATGGTTAGGAGTATGATTAGTAATTCTTCACTTTCTTCTATTCTTGTGCAGTGAGGCCTTAAAGACTGCCATTTATTTGTTAAACAGGATTCCTTCGAAGGCTGTACTAAAAACACCTTTTGAAATATGGACAAGAAGGAAACCTAGTTTAAATCACCTGCATACATGGAGTTGTCAGGCAGAGGCTAGGTTATATAATCCATATGAAAGGAAATTAGATTCTAGGACAGTAAGTGTATATTTTATTGGATATCCAGAAAGATCCAAAGGATATAAATTTTACTGTCATTCACTCCAAACCATAATAGCGAAAACTGATGTAGCAAAATTTCTTGAGGTTGACTTAATTAGTGGGAACATGGAACTTCGAAACATTGTATTCGAGGAGATAATAAAAATGACACCTGATGTTGTTGATAGTTTGATGGTTCCATATCCAGTAATTCAACAACAAATTGTGGAACCACAATTTATTGCTCAAGATCCACCTCATCAAGAATCTGAACCGGTAAATGAAATTCCTCCTCCAGTTCAAGAGAAAATTCAAATACCATTAAGAAGGTCTTCAAGAGAAAGAAAGAAAGCTATATCAGATGAATATGTTGTGTATCTACATGAAGGCCATGAATTAGAAGATCCTATTTCATTTTCACAAGCCATAAATAATAGAGATTCATCTAAGTGGTACAATGCTATGAAAGAAGAGTTAAATTCTATGCAAAAGAACAATGTCTGGGATCTTATTGAATTGCTTAAAGAAGTTAAACCCGTTGGGTGCAAATGGGTCTACAAGACCAAAAGGGACTCTAAAGGCAACACAGAGAGACATAAAGCCAGACTTGTATCAAAAGGTTTCACTCAAATTGAAGGCATCGACTATATAGGAACCTTCTCTCTAGTCTCTCAGAAGAACTCCCTTAGAATTATTATGGCATTGGTAGCTCATTTTGATTTAGAGCTTCACCAAATGGATGTGAAAACAACGTTTTTAAATGGAGATATTTATGAGGAGATATATATGGATCAACCTGAAGGCTTCTCGCAAAAAGACAAGGAACATCTAGTATGCAGATTAAGGAAATCGATATATGGACTTAAACAAGCCTCCCGACAGTGGTACCTCAAATTCAATGAGGTAATTATGACCTATGGTTTTAAGGAAAACATTGTTGATCAATATATATATCTCAAGGTCAGTGGGAGTAAGTTTATATTTCTGGTTCTATATGTCGATGACATCATGCTTACTAGTAATGATTTAGGGTTACTTCATGACATTAAGAACTTTCTTAGCTAAAATTTTGAGATGAAGGATATGGGTGAAGCCTCCTATGTTTTAGGTATAGAGATTCACAGAGATAGATCTAAGTATTTACTTGGACTATCTCAAAGGACCTGCATCACTAAAGTGCTTGAAAGGTTCAGCATGAGTAACTGTAAACCTCGTGTGGCTCTTGTTCAAAAGGGTGACAAATTCAGTAAAGCTCAATGTCCAAGGAATAAACTTGAAACTCTAGAGATGGAGAAAATTCCTTATGCTTCCGCTGTTGGCAGCCTGATGTATGCTCAAACATGCACTCGTCCTGACATTGCCTATGCAGTTGGATTACTTGGAAGGTATCAAAGTAATCCAGGCATGGAGCATTGGAAAGTAGCCAAAAAGGTCATGGGATATCTTCAAGGGACGAAAGAACACATGCTCACATATAGAAGATCATATAATCTTGAACTCATTGGGTACTCCGACTCTGATTATGTTGGGTGCTCCGATGACTGTAAATCAACATCTGTATATGTCTTTGTGCTTGGTGGTGGTGTTGTTTCATGGAAGAGTGAGAAGCAAAAAGCGACCGCTTCCTCTATCATGCATGCAAAGTATATGGCTTATCACACAGCCACATCTCAAGCATCAGCACTAAAGAATTTTGTCACAGAGCTTCAAGTGGTAGAGTCCATCTCAAGACCAATAAAGATATATTGTGACAACTCAGCTGCTATCCTTTTCGCTAACAACAGAAAGATATACAAGGGCTTTAAGCACATTAAGGTCACGTATTATGTTGTTAAAAAAGGATTGAGAAGGGCTACATATCGATTGATCATATTAGCACTGACATGATGCTTGCAGACCCTATGACTAAAGGGCTAGCACCTACATTGTATAAGGAACATGTAGAACATATGGGTCTCATTTCGGATTGGAGTTTGGTGTAATTTTCAACGTTTTATGGTCATACTTTTGTTTATTTATGAATAACATTCATTTTGTCTTTTAACACATTGTGTTAATCAAGTAAATGTCTATGCAGACAATAAAGAGGGCCGTGTAAAAGGTATTTGGTTATAGCCTTTTCATTTAGTAGACATAAAGTTTTGTCTAAATAAAGGTACTTGGTTTAAAGGATAAAATGATATTGTAATTATGGAAGGGACTACTCTACTATAATGCAGTAGAACCGTCATAGTTCTTGTCATTGATTCCCTTGAATTGAGTTAAACATACAGAATCATTGGAATTGTTTTTCAAAGCGCGCGCGTTCTTGTTTTTCAAATTTGATCAATTCAGTACATCAAGTTTATTATTATATTATATAATTTTATATAAATTTTTTTCAAAAGAGGACGTGTTTTATATGGGCTAAGTGGGAGAATGTTTGGGATATGGATGAGTCAATTAAAGATAAGGATTAGTATCCCACTATTTTGAAAAGTAGTTATTGTGATTGAGGTTACTTTGACTATTTGTTACGGAGTGGGACACATTTTCTTTTGATCCTAATCTCTCACTTAAAGTGGCTCACACATCACACGGTTGAGAAGTACTGGATGTGATTGTGATTCCATTCATGTTATAGTAACTACCCACATCTCGAGATTAAGTGGGAGGAACCCGTAATAGGTGTGATTCCATAAAGATCTCATACTGAGATTTGGCTCCCCTCTTAGCATATAAATGGGATTTGATCCCATTAGATATCCTAAGTCCCAGATAAGCTAAAGAGAGGAAGTCATAGCAAAAGAACAGAGAAAGAAGAGTTAGAGACAGATCGTGATCGACTTGCAATAATTCAGATTTAATTATATCGATCCGTAAGTCTCCGATCTTGTGAATTTAGTCTAACAATACAATGCATGTACTTCACCAACTGCTTAGCTGACTTTTCATCTGCAGCATAACAGGATCATCTTTACAAAACTTTGAAGAAAAATCGTGTGATTAAGCTGTCATAGTTGATATTTTGACATTCGAAGAAGTCGAATGGCAATGTGTTTCCAATAAACAAAACATAAGGGGGCCAAAAGATACATATGAGCTTAGGTGCATACTTTTTCAACTTTTTTTTTCCAATGTTTATAGAAGTTTTTATTTTATTTGATACCTCTCTTACCTATTAGGTGAGAAATTTTTTTTTCTTAAAGACTGTTTGTTTAATATATTCACGATCTGACTATGGTTTAGTTCAATTGATGGTTAAATTCAGGAGTGCAATTTTGGCTAGCTAAATCGAATCCGAAACGATTCAAATCGATTTTTTTTTGTTTGAGTTAGTAGTTTTTTTGTTTGTTTTTGGTATAGATAAAAAGTTAATAAAGCGATCTACTTTGGTTTAAGCTTGATTTTACTTAAAAAAGTCGACTTAACCGAATTAAATTTAAACACATGATTATTCAAGTTCAATCAACATTTAGATTATTCTTTTTATATTAAAAACTATATTGTTGTTATATCATTAATATTCATAAATTATGAGTACACTTATTTATACCATGAATCCTAGCCTTTCATGTGTGTGTCTGTGTAAAGTTGTAACCCAATCCGCCCCCAAAAAACTCTACCCAACCAAATTGGTAGGAAGAAAGAAAATAACTGGATATATATATGTGTGTGTGTGTGTTGTTTATCTTTAATGGTTTGGTTTGGTTGGTTTAGTACAGGTTAACCATATAAAAATCGAATTGGTTCGGTTTTGTGTTTTCGATTCAG